>JAFHLA010000330.1:0-282500 GCA_021432705.1 Caranx ignobilis | reverse complement strand
TTTCCACCTCCATGACCTCGAGCTCAATCGGGCTGAAGTAACTTGATCGCTTTTTGATTGTTGTCATGGTGACATTCGTGGTTTCGGGGATCCATTGACTATGGTTTTTTTTTTTATAGTGGTTGTGCACGTGTGTAACTCAAGGTGAACCTACTCAGAGGTGATTGAACTAATTCATCAGTTTTTCTGGAACCAGAAACTCAGAGTTTCCGTCTCAGAGTCAGTTCACTCAGAGTTGAGAGATAGACTCAGAGTTTGTTGAACCCGCTTTCTGGAACAGCCCTCTGACCTGATCATCGTTGTACACGAGACACGGTAGAGCCTCAGTGTCTCTGAGTGGACACCACAGTGTCCGTGTCCTGATCCTTCAGGACCGAGGAGACGGGTTCTTGACCCACCAGCTGAATGAAACAGCGAAGTGAGGGCGTGAACGTCAGCTCTGATACGGTGAAAGAAGAAGATCCAAAACATGTGACAGACCTGATGTTCATCATCACATGACAGTGAGCAGCTGAGGAGTTTCCATGGTTTCCTCAGAAGTTTCCTCAGAAGCCCAGAGCCAGAACTAACTCAGCAGTCCAGAGCCAATCGGTGAACATCCGCCATGTTTGTTTCAGCTCTGTCCTCTGGTATAAACGTTGCTGCTCTGTGTGTTTGTCAGGACGCTGGAGCGGACAGCTGCAGCTGCTCAGAGTGCGTCCACCTCCGCAGACGGTCGCATCGGACCCGGTCAACAGGAAGGAACACAGATGCCACCTCCTTTCAAAATAAAAGCCTGAGTATTTTCAATCAGGACAGTGTGTAAGTGACGCAGGTGTGATTTATTTAACACGCCACCTTCAGTTCTTCTGAATCACGTTAATGAGAAGTGTTTTATAATGATAATTAATGTTGTTAATGTTGTAGAGACACGAGCGCAAAACAAAATGCACTTTAGTGACCTGCAGCCCGATCACCATGGTAACCTCGTTTATGAAGAGGACACAGTTAAAAAAAAAAGTCCTGTTAATCTCAGCAGTGTTTACAAAACTGTGGGCCGAGCCGAGGCCAAAGGTCAGACCGCTCAACCACAGCGGCCCGCTCTCTTTGAACTGTCGCCACCGTTTACAAATCAATGAGCCTGAAAGAGCAAGGAGCGGAGAGGAGGAGGCGGCGGAGGAGGAGGAGGAGGAGGAGGAGGAGGAAGGGGCGGAGTCCTGAGCAGCTGCAGCAGACAAACTGAACACACACACACACAGCAGGAAACATCTGCAGCCGCCACCGCCGCGCTGGGACCGTCAGCATGGAGCTCTACCTGGACCTGCTCTCTCAGCCCTGCCGCTCCGTCTACCTGTTTGCCAAGGTGCTCGGGATTCCCTTTGAGTTCAAGCACGTGGACCTGTCCGCAGGTAACCGCACGGTCTCAACACGCAGAGCTGCTTCAGCTGGTTTCATCATGTGCTGCTTTAAAACTTTAAAAGTTCACGTTGAGGTTTCGATAAACGAACAGTTTCCAGATGTTTTCAGAGCGAGCTGCAGATGTTGTAGTTGTGTGAACAGAGGTGAACGTCCCGCCGCCTCTGGACTCATTATGGAAGCACAAACGTGTTTGAGGCAAAGAGGAGTAGAGTTAGGTTAACTCCTCTACAAGCGACCTCACAGGCAAACAGTGGCTGTCACGTCACAGGTCAGAGGTCAAAGCATTCAGAAAAAACACTGCAGCGTCTCCGAGGTGACAGAGTCCAGAGGAGACGTGAAGCAGGGAGGGAGGGAGGGAGGGAGGGAGGGAGAAACAAACACCACTGTGGATTTAATGTTTCAGTGCTGAGATTTCAACACAACCTCTGATCGTACTGTGTGTGTGTGTGTGTGTGTGTGTGTCTGTGTGTGTGTCTGTGTGTGTGTGTGTGTGTGTGTGTGTGTGTGTGTGTGTCAGGTCAGCAGTACAGCCCTGAGTTTGGACAGCTCAGCCTGGTGAGGAAAGTCCCTGTGATGAAGGACGGAGGTTTCGTTCTGACTGAGAGGTTCGATTCCCCAGAACGTCTGGATGCAGTTGTTCATGAAGCTGCTGCAGCTGCAGCAGGAACCTAAAGGCTCATTTCACCCAAAACACAAACACACACTTCCTCCCAGGGGGGAGTGGAAAGTTCTGGTTTAATCTGCCTCCTCATCTGATGATAAAGAGGAAGAGGCTGCATTTAGACTGAGCAGCTTCAGAAGAGGCTGCGATCATTACATCTGATGGTTAATGTCTTTACTGTGTGAAGAGCAGAGCTTCACTCTGGTTCCAGTCTCAGCGTCTCCTGTGTGATTAATGAGTGCCCTGGCTGACCTTTGATTGTCTGTGTGTGTGTGTGTGTGTGTTGCAGCACGGCCATCCTGAAGTACATGGCGCAGAAACACTCCTCGTCGGTGGCCGATCACTGGTTTCCAGCCGAGCTGCAGCAGCGAGCGCGTGTTAATGAGTACCTGTCCTGGCAGCACATGAACCTCCGAACTAACGGCTCAAAGGTCTTTCTGCTCAGGGTACGAGTCCCACACCTGACCCACTTCACTGCAGACTGACGCCTTACATCATCAGCCATGTTCTCCTGCTGCTGTTATCATGACAGCCATTTATAGATTATATATAGACTTGTGTTGTAATGATGTTTGGACACACATCTAATAGCTATTAGCGTTAGCCACTGATGCTAGCATGGTTAAAACACACTTGGATGCACAATGTGAATGTCCATCAGAGGACCAGAGGTGAATAGTCTCTGTGTGTCTCTGTGTGTCTCAGACTCTGTTTCCTATCATCATGGACTCCGAGGTGCCGCAGGAGAAGATGGACTCTGCGGTGGAGGACCTGAAACAGTCTCTGGACCTGCTGGAGCAGATGTTCCTGCAGAGCAAGCCCTTCATCGTCGGAGACAAGATCTCTCTGGCCGACCTGGTGGCCATCGTGGAGATCATGCAGGTGAGCGCTGCTGTTCCTGCCGCTGCCCCCCCCCCCCCCCCCCCCTGCAGGTGAGCGGGAGGAGGTGCAGCTGCAGGAGCCACCACAGACTGCTCAGTGTCATGTGATCTCCTCTGTGGCTCTCAGGAATTCTCCAGCTTGAGTTGCATTGTGGGAAGTGTAGGAGGCAGCATATTTGGGGAATGAGTCATGCTATAGAGCCAAACCAGAGAGGGAGTGACATGTGACGTGTGTGTGTGTGTGTGTGTGTGTGTGTGTGTGTGTGTGTGTGTGTGTGTGTGTGTGTGTTGCAGCCTGTAAGCGCCGGCATGGATGCATTCGAGGGCCGTCCGAAACTTGTGGCCTGGAGGGCGCGGGTGAAGAAGGAGCTGGGCGAGAAGCTGTTTGACGAGGCCCATGAGGCCATCATGAACAGGAGCGCGCTGCTGCACAAGATGCAGAACAACCCGCAGCTGCATCTGCTCAAACCCAAGTTCCAGAAGCTGTTCAAGTGAGACGCAGAGAAACACGACAGCAGGGTCACACGTCATCAAACTACTGTCTGTGAAAAACATCTGTCATGTGCAACATTAAACATTAAACCTCCTCCTGGAGAAACCTGGAGACACGACACCGCTCCCTGGGTTTGCTTTTTATTTTCTGACCTGATTCACAAACATGAAAATGATGCATCAGCATTATATGTAAACATGACGGTGCATAAGTTCATCTCAGCTCATCAGCATGGTGGGAACATTGATCAGCTGTTGTTCCGGCCCTTTAAATGAGCACTGGTCCAGGCTCTGTCCTCTCAGTGTGTCTCTGCTTCGTCCTGATGAAGTGACTGGACTGAATCAGATTCTGCTGAGGTCACGTGACCCACACTGAGCTTCGTCTTTGTCCCTCAGCGTCACATCGAGCTCCTTCAGTCATCACCGTGTCGGTTTGGTCCCCAGAGAGGATCAGTACATGAAGGTTTTATATATTTATTAGTCATTTATTTTTACAATAAGAGAAGCTTTTCTTTCCTCCGGTTCGTGTCAGTGCTGCAGACTCAGACCCTGCTGAGCCACAGGTGAGTCGATGCTGCCACCTGCAGGGCGGAAGAAGAAGAAGAAGAAGAAGAAAAGCCGTGAAGTGATGATGATGGAAGTGAATTAAAAGCTTCAGATTTTCACTCCTGCGCGTTTTACTTCAGTAACAATCTGAATATTGAAGCATCAGCATCAAAACAGAGTCATTATTGGATCATGATAATGAAAACAACATTTTACATTGACGGAGGACTTTTAAAGGAAACCAGGAGATAAAGTGTATAAACATCCAAACACACACACACACACACACACACACACACACACACACACACACACAAGTCGTTTAATTAAAACGCGGTGCAAGTTAACGACATAAAGAAACAACATCGGTGCAAATAAGTAAAAAAAAAACGCTAGTGCAAAATAAAATGTGTCAAAACAATAAATATCTGAACAGATCAATATGAAGCTGATTGATCACGTGCTCTGTTGCAGCTGTTCTGATGATGATGATGATGATGATGATGATGAGCAGCTGCAGGAGTCTGGGCATGTGACTCGTGCACACAGGAAGAAGAAGAGTGAAGGAGTGAGTCAGAGGTTCCTCCTGCTCAGAGACACCTCCCCTCCTCCTCCACCACCACCCCCCCCGGTCCAGGTCCAGACAGAACCAGCTCCGGAACCAGCACCATGCCGTGCTGCAGCCTCCTCAGCCTGTGTCAGTACGACACCAACAAGCTGGTCCGGATCCAGAGCGTCCGGCTCGGGTCCCTCAAGTGGAGCCTGAACGCGACCATCCTGCTGTTTATCTGGTGAGTGAACCCGGCGATGACCGCGCCGCCGCTGCGGGCGGGGAGCGGCTGCCTCCCGGGCACTCACCGCCTCAGCTCCCGCTGCACCGCCTCAGGTCTGCGGCGCCTCACGGACCGAGGTGTCGGTCAGACGGAACCGGTGACACGAGGTCTGTAGAGTGTTTGAAAGAGTGAGACATGTGGAGTGACTCCAGTTCACTATGGTGTTTACACTCGTGTAAGTAGCCGAGGCAGAACGGTACGGAAGCTCAGTGCTGCCAATTTGATACTGATTTTTTTTTTTTTAAAGGGGTTTTTTATCAATTATAACCGGACAGTTTGCTGTTATAATGACGTATATGATCAGTTTGGGGCAGAAATGAACTTACAGTGATAATGAACGTAACTTTATTACTGAGACACATGTGATTTTTCATCACATCATTTACAACAACGAACCAAAACAACCTTTTTATTCAGTTTAGATCCGAGTCCTGCTCAAACTGTGTCCGACTGAACAAAACATGATCAAAAATACACTTGTTCTGTGTATAAACTGCTGTTTTTCGTGCTTCAGGGGCAAATTACACGAGACAACTTACCCCACAGTGATGCTTTTGCCGTAATGCAAACTAGTTTTAGCACAGGACTTTGGCTCAGGTCTCAAAACACACCTTCATACTCTGTGTAGAAGTTATATCGTCGGACATGGTCACATATCAAGATTTTATTATACAAACAGTGCAGTTTTTGTCCTTATAGAGTTGGAGAATAGGAAAATACTGAGAGGCCAGTTAGCGGTAAAGAGCTCGGTCCCTTTGGATCAATGAGTGACACTTGTAACTGATGGGTTTCCTTCATCCGCCTGCTGGCAGAGAAAAAGTTCATACATGTTTAAAATGAATCAGACGTCATGTTTTTACGACTTAAACCTGAGATCGTAGGGATTTAAAACCATCTGCTCCTCCATCAAACCTTCACCACTTCCTGTGTGCTTTTATTTTGTAGCATCATGATGCTGTGGAACAAGAAGTACCAGGAGTTCGACCTGATCGTGAGCTCTGTCACCACCAAGGTGAAGGGTGTAGCTCAGGTCCGGCTGCCCGGAGTCGGGGACGTGGTCTGGGACTCAGTGGACTACAGCGGGCCCCCACAGGTTCTTGTTCTTGTTGTTGTTGTTGGGAGCCTGGGGCCCCTGGGATCTGTGTGTGTGTGTGTTTGTCGGAGAAGAGTTTGTGAAGACGTTTTACTTTTGTCTTTTAGGATAAAAACTCCTTCTTCGTGGTGACCAACGTCATCGTGACCAAGCAGCAGCGGCAGGGAAAATGTCCTGAGGTGCTTTCTCCTTTTTTTATTTTCTGATGGTCGATGTGAAGTGATGGAAACGTCTCTGATGCTGCAGCTGTGTGTGTGTGTGTGTGTGTGTGTGTGTGTGTGTGTTGCAGGCTCCTCACAGCGGCAGCTTGTGTCGGACCAACAGTGACTGTAAGAAAGGAGCCTGGAACCAGCAGAGCCACGGTGGGTGAAGAAACAGGAAGTGCCTCGCTGTTACTTCCTGTCACAGAAGATCACTGTTTACGTTTTCATTTCCCTGATGTCGTTCGACTGTCGTTTGATTTTTAAGATTCAGTTACAAATACTTCGTGTCAAGTTTCCCGTAGTAAACTCCATTACCCAGAACACACGGGTGCAGACACTGACCCGTCACTGTGAGATCGTCACGGTCCGGAGGAATGTGGCGTTCACGTGTCGGAGCTCTCGGCTGCTGCAGGAATCGAACCTGTGACGTTTTTAAAGACCGGTGTCGTATGTTTTGTCCGGCGCAGGGACCCAGACCGGATCGTGTGTGAAATTCGACGTGTTGAAGAAAACCTGCGAGGTCTCGGCCTGGTGTCCAATAGAGAGCAAGACCACGCCCCCCAGGTAAAGATGGCCGTCAGGACTAGTTCATGTCGTTATTATGGATTGAGCATTATTTATTGATCTGTATGAAGGTTTCCTGGTCCTGTTGTGCTACATATATAGACATAATATCAACATGCTTATGATAATATGTGATGATGTAACAGTGACGACTTCCTGTTTCAGGCCTGCTCTGCTGGAAGCAGCTGAGAACTTCACCGTCCTCATCAAGAACAACATCCGCTTCCCTGCCTTCAACTTCTTCAGGTGAGACGGAGCACGTGAAGCGGCCGGGGTCGTGGTCGGCCACACGGATGGCTTTGGCTGTGTTTGGTCTTCTGTGGAGTGACAGGAGTGTGTTAATACTTCCAGCCACAAGAGGGCAGCAGCAGCTAGCCTGTGAGCCAGCCCAGTGACATCACACGCTCACAGGTGGAAATACACGAGGAGTAATGAACAAATTATTCTTTATTTTCTCACAGTGGACAGGAGACGACTCCTGGGTCGGTTCTTTGGTGAAACAGATGAGTTGAATCTCACTGAGTGAAATGTCTCCAGACTCTTCACTTCCTCTTCCTCTCTGACTCTGTTTTTTGTTTTTTCTTCTTTCAGGAGAAACATCCTCCCCAACATGGACGCCGGCTACCTGAGGAGCTGCCACCGAGGCAACGACTCGCTGTGTCCCATCTTCAGACTGGGAGACGTGGTCCGAGAGGCCGGGGAGAAGTTCTCTCAGATGGCCATCGAGGTGAGAGCGTGTGTCCAGATGTTACAGATGTTCCAGATAAAATCCAAGCGACAGCTGCTTCACAAACATGTGATATAAAAAAAATGAAGATCTGGACTTTTGTCTGTTTGGAGATTTATGATTCAGACAAACAGGTTCAGCAGCAAAACAACAGGGTGAAAAACTGGTGGTCGCAGCTGTTTTACTTTGGAGTTCATTGAGGCTCGGACAAGAACAGAGCAAAATAAAACACTGCAGACATCATCAGACAGTGGAGTGTGCATCTATCGCTCTGATTGGTTAATCTGCCTGACGTCGCCTCTGAACTTGTCTGTAGTTTATTTCTGATACGCTGATAAATATTGGCTCCGCCCATTGATCCAATCGGCTCTGAAGTCCATGTTGACACCTCAGAGGTGAAGAGGTCGAGTGAAGTGGAAATGAAAGTGAGTGAAACAGGAAGTGAAAGTTTCCTCAGTGAACTGAATCAGCTCTGTAACTAACGAGGAGTTTTCATTTTGAGTGTGATGCTGACCTTCAGCCTTCAGTCTGAGCCTGCTGTGTTTCCTCTGTCCACCACAGGGGGGCGTCATCGGCATCCTCATCAAGTGGGACTGTGACCTGGACCGGCTGACGCACCGCTGCCTCCCCAGGTACTCCTTCAGACGGCTGGATGAGAAGGAGAGCAACAGGACGCTGTACCCCGGCCTCAATTTCAGGTCAGAGGTCAAAGGTCAAAATGTTCACAGGTGTCATTCTTTTCTTTTCTTTCCTTTTCTTTTCTTTTCTTTTCTTGTTTCCTTCCTTTCCTTTCCCTTGCCCTTCCTCTCCTCTCCTCTCCTCAGATTCAGTACATCAGGTACATCTGAAATCTTCATCTCAGTGATGCGTTCACTTGTCTCTGCTGCCTCCAGGTGGCTGAAACTAATCAGGTTTCTGTGTGCAGGATTAGAGGTCAGAGGTTGTTCTGTGTGTGTTTCATGATCTCTCACCTCCACTGTCTCTGATCAGGTTTGCAAAGTACGACACAGTGAACGGTGTGGAGGAGCGAACGCTCTACAAAGCCTTCGGCATCAGGTTTGACGTCATGGTGTTTGGACAGGTACAGATGAATTCATGTCTTCTTTTGTTTTTCTTTTTTAACCTCCACCTCTAAGTAACATGAGTATTTGGTTATTCCACATCATCACACAGTTTTAATCTGCTTGTTCCTGCTCAGTGACCTTTGACCTCTGTATCACTAAACTGGGGAAAACAAATGAAAAAACAAACAAAGTGACAGTTTGTGTTTTTCAGGCAGGAAAGTTCAGTTTCATCCAGCTCATCATCTACATCGGATCAACACTGTCATACTATGCTCTGGTGAGGGGCCACACACACACACACACACACGCACACACACACCCTTAGTGTTGCTATTAAAGCTCCATACAGTATAAAGGCAGACGTGCGTCTTAAAGCTCCATACGGTATAAAGGTAGACGTGCGTCTTAAAGCTCCATACGGTATAAAGGCAGACGTGCGTCTTAAAGCTCCATACGGTATAAAGGCAGACGTGCGTCTTAAAGCTCCATACGGTATAAAGGTAGACGTGCGTCTTAAAGCTCCATACAGTATAAAGGTAGACGTCCATGTGTAGTGTGATTATAAAGCAGCTCTAGGTTCTATATTAACACTGTGAAAGTATCAAAGCCTCAGTCCACAGAGAAATGCACACAGCCTGTATTCAGACACTGAGCCTTAAAACCAGCCGTCAGGACTTCCTGTCACTTTGTGATGTCACAACTAAGCAGCCACCCAAAGCCCCGCCCATTACCTGGACCCACCATCCAACAACTTGCAGGATTTGGTTTCTCTGAGTGTTTTATTCTGAAATCTGCTCTGTTTTTATTGGATCACTCAGAAAACAGTCGGCCAATCAGAAGAGAGGCTCAGAGCCTCCTCTCACCTGATTGGCTGACACCGACCTGTTGTTACTGGAGCTCCAGAGAGAAGCTGAGAGAGGAGATGGAGAACTTAAAAACTTTGTTTCTTTGCCTCAGTGTTTCTCTGGAGACATCTAGTGGCCATTAGACGCTTCACCTCTGCTCTGTGGATCATCCATCAGTATCATGTCGAGTGGATGAAATGTGACAGTGTGTGTGTGTTTGTTTCCCTCCAGACGACCATATTGCTCGACTGGCTGATTGGAACCAGCTGCTACTCAGCCGAGGTCGGACAGAACTACTCTGAGAGGAAGGTGGAGGCCGTCCGAGACGAACACAAGGTGACGAACGCTCTGATTTGACCTGTGATGTGATGTGATGTAATGTTGTGTGTCCTGTATCTATAAATCACTGTGAGCTGCTCGTCCCTCTGACACTGTGACGTTGCAGCGCCTCCTCTGTGTGTCCTACGTCGACGAGAAAAAGATTCGACTGGTGAAGAGTTCACGGAAGAAACGTTTACAGGACATGAAGCCGATGTCGACTCAGCCATGTAAGGTAAAGTCAGATCCATGTGGAGACATAAATCTCATTGGTTTTGATTTGTTACCAAAGGTGTTGGTAACCTTAGAGCAGCTGCAGACTTTGGATGATTGAGTTTTATTTCATTCAGTGTCAGAGTAATATTATTAAAGTGCTCCAGGAGGTGCAGGTTTATAAAACAGTCGAGTGATTCGCTCTGAACGCAGCGGCAGCAGCAGCAGCAGAGGAGGAGCGATGGCTTTTATAGACATGTACAGAACTGAGCAGGAGTTTTAGGCTCTAAAAGTAAAGTTATACAGAACAACAACAGTTTGTGAAAATCAGCTGGAGGAAAAACCTAAACCAGGTGTCGTCGGTTCAACTGCTCCCAGTTCTTCAGGTTGGTTGTTCCAGCATCTTGGAGAACGTGTCCCAGTTCTTCAGTTCTCTACGGGGGTCAGACCATCTGCTGCAGGACTCTGTTCTTCTTGTCTCTCATTGTTTATGGCTCTGGTTTTGTGTTTGGACTCGTCGTTCTGCTGCAGAGGCGGTTGATGGTGAAGAACCTCTAGTGTCTAGAACTTGTGCACAGTCCTGTATGTTTGTTGCTGTCATGTCAACGCAGGCAGGCTGGTTGTTGTTGAGGCTGAATTATCACACACACAAGTAAAAAGCACAACTTAAAACCAGAAGGTAAGTGAATTAATGCATTTTGTATTCGAGGAGAAACAATAACTTTCAGAAGAAACAGAAGTAAAAAGTTGAAATCTTCTCTGGTCCTGTTGGTTTCAGTGATCTGCTCTCGTCCCAACAGGAGGACGCAGGACACCTGAGGTCCGTCCTCTATCTGCTGCTGCCCAGTGTGGATGTGGATCAGGGCGCCGACCGCAACAAACCCGACCCGAAGCCCAGACCCCCTCAGCCGGACTGGTGCAGGTGCGGCTGCTGCAGTTCCTCCTCCATCCGCCAGGAGGAGCTGTGCTGCCGACGGAGCAACGGCACCTGCATCACCTCGTCTCCTCTCTTTGACCAGTTGGTGCTACACCGCCCCCTGCTGGAGGCTGTCCTCCTGTACCGGGACCCTCTGACTCCGCCCGCCGAGCGTAGCGATAGCTCCACCCTGCGTCACTGCGCCTACACGCAGTACATCAGCTGGAGGTTTGGAGCCCCTCCCACCGACGCCCAGCCGGCCATCCCCAGGTGCTGCGTGCAGAGAGTCAGGGAGGAGTACCCGAGCCCGGACGGACAGTACAGTACAGAGACGTGCACTAACGGAGATGTGTGACAGCCCCGCCCCCTGGTCGCTCGTTGACCTGGTGTTTCTATGTTTGCAGCTTACAGCAGAAGAAAACGCATTAACTTACCAGCATGGAAAAGTCAGTCAGTCTTTGTCGTCACCGTCAACGGAGGATGAAGAGATAAGTCAATAAATCTGCTTTTCTAAGATCGCCTGTCCAGTCATTTGGCTGCTCAGTATGAAGCTGCTTCTCCCTCTTTAAGCAGCTTTTTGCCTTTTTTAAATGACAGAAATATTTTTGTAACATCACTGACCAAAGGAATGTGCTCACGTCCATCGTATCGTATGGAGAGAAAACACTAGAGTCACCTCCACCTGTCGTGTCCCTCTGTCATGTTACATCCTCATCTAGAGTCGTAGAAAATATTAAACATCTGCATGAAATTATGTCATAATCTCTCGTAATGGGTAAACAGTGCTCTGTGAGGTCACCATTGTCCATGTGGACATTTGACCTTTGATTCCCAAAGTCTAGTCACTTCCTGTGATTGAACTTGAACAAAAGTTGCTTTAAGCTGTTAAGACCAAAATTGTCTTTTGTGAGGTCAGCTTAACCTTTGACCTCCAAAAATAAATGCGTTCATCCTTGAGTCCAAGTGAATATTTGTGCCAAATTCTAACAAGTACAACCAAAGTGTCACTGAGATATTGTGTCCACAACATGAAAACAATATGGCCGCCATTTTGTTTCTGTCACAGGAGACATAAAAACTGTTTTGTATTGTTTTTAAACATGGCAGCAGAATGTTTTTACTCTTTGGCCTCTGTACAGGTTAATACAACAGGTTAATAACTGAGCTTTCAAGGTATTAGACAGCAACAAACAGCCTGGCTTTTAGCTGTTTCTACTCTTCATGCTAAGCTAAGCTAACCAACTGCTAGCTGTAGCTTAACAGTGACCGTGCTAACGTGAGTTACTAAACCAAATATTCATCAAAATGTTGAACTTTCAAAGCACAACTTGGACCATCTGAAAGAAAACATAAAGAAGAAATAAAAACGTTGAACTGTTCCTTTAAACTTTTTCCTCATTGTTAAAGCAGGTCTGTTTTGTGTCTCCATCTTTCCCATGATGCCGTGTGCACGCTGTTTACTCCTCTAGCAGATGATGGATGGGTGGGGGTTGGGGGGTGGATGGTGTCTGGTGTGAGATGATGTTGGATTTACTGAGAAAAGAGGCAAAACTCTGTCATTGTTCCAAAACAAGTAGAAAACATCTGCAGCAGAGATTAGAAGCTTCATTTGTCAGATCAGGAGGAGGAGGAGGACACTGATCAACTGTAGCCTCTGTATGAAACGACCCAGCTCTGTGTTACACTTCCACATACAACTGTCGACAGCGAGACAAACCAGACACATTAGGAACTGATACAATCTGAGGCTGAGACAGTGAAGAAGCAGCAGCTGCAGTTCCTCTCCTGACCACTAGAGTGGGGGCGTGGCCTCATCTTTGAGTGACAGGTGGGGGAGCATAGGTGTGCCATGCACTAAAGTCTCAGCTCCACCTCTTTGCCCATGTTTGGATTAGCAGGGACTTAGGGGGGCGGGGTCAGATGCTGGGCAGTGAAGCAGCTCAGTCTGAGCTTCAGTAACCTGTGGGCAGAGTTACGCAGGTGACATCCATCTTTATTTGAACCAGGTGTGGCAGAGGGGAACTGGTGTTTCTGTTTCACACTCTCTGGATCAGAGATTTCCTTTTACAGCTGATCATATCTCGTACTTTGTTGATTTTTGTTCAGTGTAGCGATGTAATCAGAGCCGGAGCAATAATTTCCTTTTTTGAAATTCAGTTAGTAAGGTGAAATCATAAATCTGCCGCTGATTGGTGGAGTGCAGCTCTGGCAGCAGCTCTGTGTGTTGATTTATTTAAAGAAAACCCCAAAACAAATCAAACCCAAACAAAGAGCCTTTTCACGGTCCAACACTTCCTCTGTCAGATGACACAATAACAGTTGGAGTAATATTAGCCATTAGCGCCCCAGCCTCATTCTTCAAGCGTACTATTTGACATTTACGAGCTCTTTCAACCTTTCACTCTCCCTGCTCGACTCATTGTTTTTGATAAATGGACCATGTGGGAAAATAAGGGCTCTTTGTTGAGCGACCTGTTGGAGCAGCAGACATCCCCTGTTTCCTCCCATTACTCATCCACTGAGCCCCTCACTGCTGCTTCTGTTCCTGTGCAGTTTGCAGCAGGACCCGCTGTCGGCTAATCTGTTAGCATGCGTCTTTTTAATTTTATCTTATTTGGGAAAAAGTGGTCTGGAATGAGACATTACAGTACACAGTACAGGCCTTCTGGGAAATTAGATAATACTGTATTCTCCCATGAAGAAATACGTTTTCTGAACATGTGTGTTTTCACAGAGGCCGGACAGCACAGCCTAAATCATTTAGCGCCGTGTGATGTGGGGTGAACGCCGTTGTGGATGGATGATCTGATGCACGCTGGCAGATGGGTTAATGGGTAAATGGATGTGCAGATGGATGGAGAGTGATGTACAGTGCAGAGATTAAACGGATGGATGGACAGATCAGTCAGTGCACATACAGCACAGTAAAGTGTGTATCGCAGTTGTCGTCTCTGGACTGAACTTGTGTATCACAAACCTCCACACGAGTCAAACAGTCGTTATATTGTCCGAGCTGTTTGAGTGGGTTTTTATTCACACGAACGTTTCTCTGCTTTCAGACTTGAGTGGGTGGAGCCAGGCGTAACGTCGCCTTAACTGAACTCGTAGGGACGCTTGTTCATCATGAGGTAGAGGGTCAAGGGTCAAGGTCAACTCTCTCTGGTTGTAGAGGTTTAATATCAAACTATTCAGTAGCTATGTTTGAAGTGATATTGAATTTGTTTTGTTTCTTTGTTGTCCTCCATAGAAAAAAAGAGAAAGAGTTAACCCCCTCCACCCCCACCTCAGGCTCCAAAGTGAACACACCCCCATTAACATAAACAACAGTATATCACTGTGAGAATTAGTGGAGCAGTGAAAATATTAGAAAAGACATATTTAACAAAAACAAAATGTAGGAGAACTCCCTCTGCTCTGATTCATGGACAGATAACTATCCACCAGATCCATCAGGACACTGCAGACAGAGTGGGGTGGAAATCTTGTGCGTCAGCTGGACTTAATACACATTTAATTCTAAGAAGGAGAATATGATTTAAAAGTGCAGTCAGAGACATAATGGACTGGATAATGGAGAAATATCACACAAGTGGACAAGTTCAGTTGGAGGCCAGATCGATTTATTATTTTCATTATTGATTAATTTGCTTTTTAAATTCACAACTCAATTGTTTTGTCCAACTAACAGTCATAAACTCTAAATTATTAAATGATAGAAAATGATAATAATAAAATAATAAAAACATTTTAGGTAATCCGGGGTCAGAGGTGAGTGGTCATGTGACTCAGGTGTCATGGCAGGTGAAAGAAACAGCGCTGAAGAAAAAGACGGAGCCGTTAAGTACCGGTAACTTTATGGACTTCACGGGCACCGTAGGAAATCAAACAAACATAATGACGGACGTTGGAAACGAGGCGGGAAAGTTATCAGTGGATTTGTAGTGACGCAGAAATGGCGGAGCAGCAACACGTTGTTTACACAACGTTCACCTGGAGGTTCAGTTTCCTGCACCCGTTTCTGTGAGTGGATTTAACGAGCGGACAAACGTCGCAGTTCATCTCCACCGCTGAATGTAAGTTAGCAGTTAGCATCGCTGTTAGCGTCTCTGTTGTGTTGCTGCGATAAATGTCCGACTGGGAACAAGTTGGTGCCAAACAGTTTTGCCGGTTAAGATGAGCCGCCCTGTTTGTGGTGGAGTCTTCTCCTTCGGCGGTATCGGTATCGGTCCTGTCGCCCAGTAACCTTGGCAACACGTAACGTTTGAGGTTCAAACGTCTGTGACAGTTGTCGCGTTGAGCTGAGACACAATACTAACATTTATCTGTTAATAAGTTACGTTCTTGTTGCTAGGCGACATCTCCTCTAGCTTGTGTATTATTATTTGTTATTATAAATATATATATTGTAAATTATTACATTGTTAATGCTACGATAATTATTGTGACCATGGATGGATGCACTTATCTTAACGGAGATATTTTCCCAAACTGGGCCAGGCTATGACTGTTACTCCAGTAACCATGGTGACCATGGTGTTTGCTATGGTAACCGGGACAACTGAGTTCCAGTATATAAGGAGGGCTGTTCGCGCTTCCTGTCGTCCACAGTTTCTTTCTTAATCTCACTATATAGTTTTGAGTGTGACTATGTGACTTTTACAAAACAAACAGACAAAAACCCGAATAACTTTTGTGCTTTAGCTTTGA
The DNA here is from genome assembly GCA_021432705.1 of Caranx ignobilis. Classification (NCBI taxonomy): domain Eukaryota; kingdom Metazoa; phylum Chordata; class Actinopteri; order Carangiformes; family Carangidae; genus Caranx; species Caranx ignobilis. The sequence continues at coordinate 267,039 of JAFHLA010000330.1, read as the reverse complement.
AAATAAAATGCAGAGAATTGAAAAATCATCACAGTTCGGCACAAGCTTCACCTGGCTTTATTAGTTTCCCTGTAGCAGTTAGTCAGTCGCTCATTCACTGTTTTTTGTCCAAAATATTACTCACAATGTTGCTCACATGTCATTTCTGCTGGACCTTAACCTCAGTGTGTGTGTGTGTGTGTGTGTGTGTGTGTGTGTGTGTGTTTTCATCGGAGGGTGTGAAAACTTGTTGACTGTTGACGTGATATTTGGATGCACATGTACAGTAACGGTTTGCACACCTGTGCGTGCAAACACACTGTACAATCATGCATACAGTATGAACACATGCTGACACACGTGATTACTTCACGCTCTCTCTCTGTAAAAAAAAAAAAAAAAAAAAGTCACAAAAACACACACACACACACACACACACACCTCCACCTCCCCCTCACTGCACACTTCAGCTACACTAATAGAAAAAATCATTCATGTGGGAGGGAGGAGCGGAGGAGGGGAGGTGTTCCTGATCTGCTATCTGTCAGCCCGCCAAGCCGTGAAGCCGTCAGGCTGCAGAATCCAGCTCCATTAGCGCCGCGCAGCACCGTCCTTAATCACAACCCTGAGATGAATTCAAAAGGCGCTGAATTTAATTAAAAGCTAAAATTAGCGCTTGTCTGCTAGCAGCCTGTGTGTGTGTGTGTGTGTGGAGGCCTTCATCTGATTAGAAGGTGGGACTCTTTCCAGGGAGCCATTAGCTGAAACAGCCTGTTTGGAAAAGTGTGTTGAACCCACGGGGACCAGTCTACTCTGCGGCCCTGCGTTTAAACAATGCAATGTAATTATGATTGTTAAGTTATTATGACGGTTGGCTGAGCAGCTTTTACAGCAGGACGGGGGCCTCCTGAGTCGCAGCACAAACTCTGAGGTATTTGTGTTTGACATGGAGTACTAGACTCAGCGCGGACCTGCCGGGAATCGAACCCACAGCAACACCGAACAGGGGTCAGACACAGTGTCAGTGGTTAGAGGCAGCGATCAGTTTTAAGGTCCTTTATCCTGTTATAATCCTGTTTATATTAAAGTACAGCTAGCAGGTGGTTAGCTTAGCTTAGCATAGCATGAAGCATCCACCTTGCCACGTGGCACCTTCTCGTTATCACTGTGGTTAGACGTCGGTTTAAACAGGCTCCTCGCTCATTGAACGTGTGGCCCTGCTGCTCATTAGCAGACTGCAGTTGTTTCTGTAAATGTAGTAATTCCTCTTCATTTGAGGCGAGCGCAGGCTCTTCCTGTTTACCACTTTCACTATGTTCCCATTCAGTCTCATTAATCTCTGCGTAGTAATAATAATAATAAGCTAACGGTACCAGAGACAAAGCGCAGCAGTCAGTTGGGGTGGTTTCTATCATCGTCTGGGAGGTTATTCCAGGGTAGTGCTGCACTTTACAGACATCAGTTCTGTGGTGGCTTTTTTTTAAACATCTTGTTTGTCTGGTTTGTGATGAATGGATTTCGTAAAGCCTCCTTCCCTGAATGACCTGAGGGTTCATTAAGCAGCTTGTGACAGTCTGAGTTCCACGAAGCAGCAGCTGATCGAGGAGGATAGGTCAGCTCCATCCTCCGGTCCGCATCAATCGGGGGCCAACTGACCTCTGACCTTTGGAAGTGTCGACATGTCTGCTGCCTTTGAGACACAACAAACAGATTATGTAATGTCGTTGCAGTGACAATCAGCTCCTGTGGAGTTCAAAGGGCGAACCAGGGACACGAGAGAGTCGAGCAGCTCGTGACGGGAACTTAAACTGACATCAGCCTCGGGTCGGCCTGTGATGTCAAACACTCAGCCTCTTCAGCTTCAGGTCAGTGTGAATTCATGTGGATCTTTACAGTGGTGTTAAAACAGAAACATCTCTCTGTCCTCACCCTTGGCACACAACGCTGTCGGGCCTGTTCCTTTGGTGACTGATCACCAAACAAATCAGATTGGTTCAGAGTCATTATTGCTTTTAAGCCTTTTAAAGGATGAAATTAGCCTGATTTTCCATGTTGTTAAAAAGTCATATGAAACCTCAGGAACACTGAAGATGATCTGTTCAAAGCTGCCTCATGTTCTGTCGGGAGTTTAAACTCAGTGGTTTGTTCGGTTCAATCCTCAGAGAAGATCCATACCATGGTTTAACACTGGGGTTTCTTCAGGCTGTAGGATCCTGAAACTTAGAGGAAGATGACATCACCTGCAGGTTTCTGAATGCTTGAACGTCTTCTGCTCTGTCGCCATCGTGCCAGCCTTTCTGGCTCCGCCCAAATCCTGGCTCATCCAAAAATTAATTGGATTTCCTCTCAGGATAAGTAAAGCATCAATCCATGCATCCATGCACTGTTGTCACAGTAGGGTGTCTTACTTAAAGGTATTACACATGGTGGTTGTGGTCTTTGTTGTTGTTGTTATGCGTGACATAGAGCTGCCGATAAGAGCTGAGTTTTTTTTTTTTGCTTGTTTATTCAGCTGGGGTGGTGCGCTAATGTAATCACACCACACGCACAACTTTCAACTGAATTCAATTGCGCATGTCACAGATAGAAGTTTGGATAGCTCACAGTCTGATAGGCTTCTGCCCACGAGACGAGAACGAGAAATATCGTCACGTTTTGATCTCGTCACACCCCAACTTAAAGGCTAACCCAGGGGCGAGGTAGGGTGTTGTAGGATGCGGCGTGCATTTGTAGCTGAGGCTTATGGGCAAGTTGGTTTATGAACTGTGGCAAGAATACACTCCTGTTAGCATTGTTAGCACAGCTGGGCCTCTTATCCGAAGGCTAATGCAGTTTCTGGCTACATAGCTAGTTAAGGAGCTAAGCTAATATGGTAGATATCGTTGGTGCAGGCAACAGAACCTGCTCATTACAGATATCCACTGCCGAGCAGACGGATAGCAACTAGTGGCTAATCACAGAGCAGCTAACTTTAAGTCTGCGTAAAACTAAAACAGGTGAGTTTAATAACATTCACCCCGCCTGCACACACAGTTAGCTACGAGCTATAGAAACCAAAACTGCCGCCACCTCCCGCTGCAGCGTCATCTGTCATCGTGACACTTTGTTCATGCTCTGACGCTAATTAGCCGCATGCTCTGTAGTGGTGCGTTGTGCGTCCGGGGCCTGTATTTGTGCGTCTGTTGACAGCGAGGACACAGTATTGGCTGTGCAGACTTGCACTGTAAAAGCTAATTGCCCGTGGCACCAGGCAGGCCTTCCCCATAATGAACCATGTGCCTGAGGTTAATTCAATTTGGGCAGGAGCTCTCACGGGTCACATAAACTCTCTGCAAAAAAAAAAGAGGAGCTGACTGAAAATTGGAGAGAAAGATACCTGAGAGAGAGAGAGAGAGAGAGAGAGAGAGAGAGTGAGAGTATGAACACGATTGATGTTTGGGTGCATGAATTATAGATGATGTTTGTGAACAGTGTAAAATGAAATTGATTACTGTTCAATATGTTCTGCTCTGAACATTCGTCTCTTTCCCCCTGATTTAAAGCTGTATGAACATTTTGCATCTTATAGAGTAAATGTGTAGTTTCTTATTTTATCATGTTTAACACGTCCTGGAATCAGAACCACCTACGCTAATTATATATGCCATTTAATAAAGACCGGGGATCGGGTGAATGGAAATTTAATTTTTTCATTTATTGTTCTTCAAAACAGTCATTAACAGCCCAGGCGATCACGGGTCGACCACATGCCGTAGGTGTAGCGCCTCTTGTAAGAAGAAATACCTGCAGACAGTGATGGACCGGCCATAGGACCAGAAGGGCCACCATGTAAAGATGTGACCGTGTTGATACGACCGCCAAACAAAAAACAACAAGCAGGGGCCAGGACTGGCCGGTTAATGACGACACAACTCTGCAGACGTAAGTATATTTCTACTTACACTTGTGAATTGTTCACTCTGACATGTTGCCACTGCTAAACGAGTCTAAATGAATATTTACTGTTCTGTTTCTTGTTTGGTGGTGAACACGCAACCAGTGTTTGAGGTTCATTATTGCCACCCCATGGATGTGTTTTTCTTGCACCACTGCAATGCATTGTGGGTGATATACAGCTCTGAAGTGACCATCGATGCTGACTGGATCCCTCAGCCCTCTCTTTTCGGAGAATTGGAACGACACTTATGATGGCGGCGGGGATTCACCCGAGGGCAAGTGCTGAGGGCAAGTGAGTGAGGATGACTCAACCTGCTTTTGAAACGCAGCCAAGGAGTTGCACAGGTCTTTCTTTAATGAGTTATACCTGTTCTTTTTGGGCTTTATTTCTTCACCTCACCACCTTCACCTCTTGTCTGCATCATGGCACTTCCTGTCCAGAATTGCACACAACACCTGATGTATGTTCAGATTTCCTTTGAGGGTAATCTCTATACATTTTCAAAGTGCAACAGTCGAACGAATGAGAAGAGAGTATTTTAGTGTACAGTTACTTTACCAGGCCTCAAAGAGGACCAATGTAAGTCTGGTCGCTTTTCCTCTGTTTTGTATATTACTGTTAGTCTATTACTATTAGACTTCAGGTGTTGTAGATCAGCCTGTGGAGTTTCTCCTCAAAGTCAGCTCCAAAGCCTCAGTTTCACTAAATATCTTCTTACCATATCTTTCTATTCTTTACGATAACCTTTAAACAACTTTGTTATGTTTGCCCATATCTCAATCAGACCTTGAAGGAGCTTCTTCAAATTTGGCACAGTCACTGGAACTCATGGATGACCTGGTTAGATTTTGGGGGTTGATGACATGATGACCCACCAACGGACTGTACTGGCCTTGTAAATGTGGCATCTCAATAATGCCTTCAAGGAACTAGCACAGATGAACAGGTGAGATTTTGGTGGCTAAAGGGCAAAGATCAAGGTCACAGAGACTGTACAAAACGCGGTCTTAGTCTTATGAATGCAATATCTCCTGAACTGCTCCTCAAGAGAAACGTTTCAAATTTTGCATGAATGACAGTGTTTGAGGGCGAACAGCCATGAGCAGTAGGTGAAGAGGCAGTTTGCCCGGTGTCATGAAGTGGGAAAACCTTGAATTGTATTGTTAATCCTCTGTGGGGGAGTCTGACAGACTGAAGACAAGCCCAAATATCAGATCTGACCTTCCTTTGTGAAAGCATAATCACCCAGCAGCAGGATAATAGGTTCACCTTGTCTGCATGCAAATCCCCATTCTTTCCAGCCTCGCTTCATTTCGCCCTGCTGTGGCGTTGACCTTTCTGTCTGCACAGAAGTTGTAAAAGCGGCAGGAGAATTAGGTCACCTTTGTTCAGCACCTCCACTTCCACCTCCCTGTAACCTTTATTTAAGCTGATGCCACAGAAACATGATGGAGAAGGGTTGCCACTCTGGTTAATTACAAAAGAAAACTAAACTGAGTGATGAGTCTTTTCATAATCTCACAAAACTTGACAGGAAGCCTGAGTACAAAATAGAGAGTGCATCGTTTAGACAACACACTATTTATTTAATCAGTTATTGGGAAATGACTGGCCCCTGGTAGGTTTGCAGAATTTCCAGGAAATTTTGAAAAATTTCTGGAAATTTTCCAAAATTCTTGGTAAATTTCCAGAACCTTTGGAAATTTTCCACTGCTTTGAAACCCTATCCCCTGGAGGGGTCTTGTTGAAGAGCACAGGTGACATGGACCCCGGAAACTCTCCAGAACTGAGAATCCAACAATCCAAAAGTGCCGTCCGGTCTTGAAGAGGCAGGAAGTGGTGCACTAACAAATCTATGCAGATGGTTGAGTCAGGCCTGAGTCAGAGGGCACTGGTGGGGTCAGTAACAACAGGGCATGCAGACACTGGCTACTTCCTGGCGACCAGGGTTGATAACGTCTAGTGCAGGAAGAGGAGTTATGAGCCAGCAGGATCTCAGGAGATGGGAACTGCAGTGAGCGAAAGATCACCTGGTCCAACATCTGGCAAGCAGACGTGCGTCTCATGAAGTCCAGAGCTGTCTACAATGTTCTGCCAAGTCCAGCAAACCTTCATATCTGGGGCAGAAGTGAGACAACTTCCTGGTCTTGTTGTTGTGCAGGAGGATCCTGGAAACACCTGCATAGCAGCTGCCCAAAGGCCCGTAGAGATGGGCACTCTCACTTAGAGCAGGGGTCGACAATTAAGTTCGGCCTCGGGCCAGATATTTTCCAAGCCATTACATGGCGGGCCACAACCAAAACAATGGCTAATTAAATGAATTAATAGGGGAGGAGGGGTGAAAGAAATGATCCCCTCTTTAGATCAGGCTGTGCTGGAAATGGAAATTATTGACTTCCAAACCACCTCAGTTGTGCGAGATGCGCTCAGAAGTGCGGAGTCTGTGAGGGTAGGCCTACTATGCTGCGGAGTCTGAGTCTGTAGGCCTACTATGCTCCGAGGAATACAGCAACCTCAACAAAGTCACACTTTAAATTTCTGACAGTGTTCCCTTCCACCTACGTATGCGAGTCGTCCTTTTCAGCTATGAATGCAGTAAAAACGCACGAGAGGAATAGACTGACTCACAAAAACCTCGAGAACTGCCTGAGGATTAAAGTGACGTCTATTTCACCAGATATCCAGCAAATAGTGACCAGCGGGAGATGCCACTTTTCACACTAGGTGAGTAGTGTAAACCAGCTATTGTGTCTAAAATCTGAACTGTATTTTTAATGAATGTCTCGTTGTAGGCTAGGCCTCATTCTTACCAGGTCTACAGTAAATATAGCACGTCTGCTCTGTCGTATTAGGAGCTTCGAGCACGCCAGCCCATGGTCGAGTGGGTTCAGCTTTTTTGCTTCGTTCTTCTTTGCTCTGATTTGCTCCGATTTGGCAGGGCAATTGCATTGTTATCAGTTTACATTTTTGGTGCCATCACAGTCATATAAAGGCCTAAATAACTTGAGTACGCTATGTTTGAAACTCGTGTTTTACTTTTCACAGTTGTATACCCAAAGGCCTATGTTTCATGTCTGGCCTGTTTTGAAGAAATCATGTTTTAATTTTCACAATAATATGAAGCTCCTGGGAATACTACCTGGATACTGCCTGGATGAGGAGGCACCTGTGTCTGGGTCTGAGGCTTCAAGCTCTGAAGCACCCGTTGACCTCTGGTTACATCACTTGCGATGTATCTTCCGTCATCCAGAACAACATTCTTGAGTTGGCTCTTTTGTTTGTCTGTGTAAAACTTCAGTGATGTTGTGTATCAGAGTGGTCCAATCAGCTTCAGGGTCTGGTCACCAACAGATACACCAGAGAGGATACTGTTGGTTTGGTGAAAGACTTCTTTGAAGGCTGGCCTCTTGTATCCCAGTTCATGTCTCTTTAGAGATCCCTCAAGCCTCAAGGCCTTGAAGGCTCAGCTCAGGATAAAAACATCCGAGTGCCGTGACCGTCAGGACAGAGGGGAGTTTGTTTACAACAGAAGTCTGTGTCCCTTAACTTTCCAGGAAAGCGTAATCTCTAAGTTGTTGTCCGATGACAACTTGGATCAAATATAAAGATGATTTTTAATTTCCACAATAAGAGCCCTTGAGCTGCTTAGCTGCAGACGCTGTGACCTCAAGGTGTTCAGACTGGTTTGTAACAGCCTTTTCTTCAGGGCTGTGACGTAACGGCTGTGATTTTCAGATCTTGTCTACTGGGACTTCAAGGCATCACAAGTTCTTGCCAAACATTTAATCACAAGGTGGTTTCCCCCGACGGCCTGCCTGCTGCCTGCTGTTTACTCACAGCGATGCGTTGACTAGGTAACACGGTCCTACAAGATGTGAGACAACCTACTGCATGTCCAGTGTTCAGCTACATAGCTTTGGCAGATGTGCACCTCTGCTCTGACCCTTGACCTGGAAATTCAAAGCAAAAACAAAGAGCTAAACATGGGGGTTCATGGTCTTCCTCCCCACCTCAGCGCTCACCATATGGTTAACCCCCCCCCTCCACCCACAGTGTCTGAATGGCGTCTCTGTTCAGGACCGACAGCCAGCCTAGAAGGGGAAGACGTTCTCACCGTGACCCTCCCGCGGTTCACAGGGGAGACTTTGGTTTGATTTGGGGAATCAGCTGATAACGCAGTTTGATTGTGACACATGTTAACTGTTTTTTAACCTGGTGCTTTACTTGTTGTTCAGGCTTTTTAATGTTTTGTGGTCAAAGGAAAATCTAGGCCAAGCTTTCAGCGTCTCCTGTGGCGACAGAATAGATGAGCATCATAAGGGTTTTTGTAGGAATCCACAGATATCCAGGTCACTTCTGAGCTCCCACAAGCTGGTGTCCAAAATGTGTATTTTGTTTTCATGTGACCCAGATCTGATTTCTCAGCGTGAAGAGCAAAAAGCTGCACTCAAGAGTTTCCCATTTTTCAGCCCTGACTGCTGAGCAGTGATAATCTGACACCATAACAGAGCAGACAGTACAGTGTTGTATTTAAAGGATGAAACCTCTGTGTCCCTATGGCAGTAAATAAACAAGGCAGTGCAGTACATCAAAAGTTCAATCCTAATTTTGGTTGGTGGTCACATGTAGGGCTGCAGCTATTGATTACTTTAGAAATCTAACTAATCTACCAATTATTCCTTTGATTAATTGGACAAATCCTTATTTTTTTTTTAATTGAAGCACATTTTTTGTTTAATTGCATACAATATTATTTGTCCAAACTAAACCCATTCAGTGCATTTAGGTCTTTATCAACAAATAAAAACAGCTGGCGTTAGCATGTTGTGCAACAGTGATAAGTCCCTCAGTGAAATAGATATAATATAGACCAGGGGTCTCCAACCGTTTTTCCTCCAAGAGCTACTTATACAAAATGAAAATGGCTGAGAGCTACTCATGTTTTGTAACGTTCATTTTTTTCCCACTCTTCATGAAAGTAGTATGTTTTTGGCCTCTATAATCCTGACAGCTGAGAATATTACTGTCAGGTTTTGTTCTCCTCTATTAAATATGAAAGGAGAACATGTCTGTTCTGTTCTGAAATGTGTGTTTCACTTCTATAATACGCATTCTCCATCTGGAGTTGGAACAGGGAAACAGTCAGGGAGAAACAGCTGGACAGGGAACCGGTCTGGGATTTGACACAACCCCAACAATCTCTGAGAGACAGGTAGCATGTCGCTGCAGGAAAAGCAGGTCCGTGGAGCTCATTGGTCGATTCTTATCACATGACATGAGGTGCGCTTGCTGCCTCCCAAAAGTTGACATTTTTCCTCTGTGTGCCGCGGATGTGCATGAAAAAACAGGTGTGACGCACCATTTGCACGCCCACACGCCTCAACCAAGGTGGCAGACAAAGTCACCCAGGCGGCCCGCCATAGGCAGGGAAAATCCTGGATACAAGGTGCAGGTTTGCCGAGTGACCAGTCAAGTTAATTAATCCTTTGGTGAGCTACTTGGTAAGGGGCTGCGAGCTACCGGGAGCTGGCGACGTGTTGGAGACCCCTGATACAGACAAATCTTCTGTGTGGAGAATTTGTCTCAGTGACTGTTATAATTGAGTTTATTGAGTCGTTTCAGTTGTAACTGGATAAACTGCTTCTTTACAATGATACACAATGAATATATATATATATTTTTGGAACATTATTTTTGATAGATCGGTTTTGTTGCTGCTGAAAAGAGAAACTGGACGCCACAGGAGCTGAGTGGAAAAATATGTAACAATAAGAACCTTCTTAATGTTTCATGTGTTAGAGCCCTGGTCTGACTGTGGTGTGATTTCTGCACACCGGCAGTCTCTCTGCAGGCGTGTGTGTGTGAGCGAGAGAGTGTGTGTGAGCTGTTGGAGATCAGGATTATCACATCAGTGTTTCTCCAGTTTTCCCTCTTCTGTGTTGCCCTCTCCTCCATCTTTTCATCCACCTCTCCTTCCATCACGCGCTGTGAGCTGCAGGAGTTCTCCTCTCCTAATCAAAAGATTTGCCTCATTTCATCCTCCTCTGTGTGTGTGTGTGTGTGTGTGTGTGTGTGTGTGTGTGTACATGTGTCTCTGAACATGTGTGTGTTGTCATCGTTTTTTTTTTTTTCCCCACATGGGTACAGTTCATATGTTGGGGGGGTGGGGTGGCCTGCCGGGGTGGATGTGTGTTTGCACGTGGGGAGGTGGGACCAGGGCTCTGCACAGATGGAGAGGAAGCTCGCTGCTGATTGGCTGAGAGATGAGGAGGAGGAGGGTCTTCCTTTGGCAAGTGGAGCGAGGGAGGAAGGGATGTACAGACGGGGGGAGGTACAGTGACAGTAACAGTGAGGAAACACAGCTGCTATATCAGTCACAGCAGATAATAATTATACACACATCTATACATCATACTGTAAAATCTATTGATCATTTTAATGTGATGACTTAGGCTTCAATAATGAGAGAACCTGTTAGCATTGGTCTGCTAATTAGCATCTGTTCGTTTACCTTAAAACTGAACAGAAAAGTTGGATTTTAAAATCGATTGTGTGTATTGTGTCTTCACTCTGGTCCAAACACTGCACCTCCAGCAGAGCGGCATGTTTCCATGACGACTTACTGGAAAAAGATGAGTGGCACGTCACGTTTACATGAGCTCCAACTTGTGGCGTACACCAGGTGGTTCGAGCGGATCGAGGTCAGGCCACGTTCACATAACGAACAGACCACGGGTTGGACTGTAGCTGTGCACTGAGCTGCACCGAGACCGAGACTGCTCGCATCAGTCCTGACAGGAATCGACATGGCCCGCCAAGGGCAACGTTGTATATCCGGTACTCTCTGTACCCAAACAAAAACAGGCATCGAAATATGTTTTGCACGTTGGCATCGACTTGGTACCGAAGTATCGGTTCTCATGACAACCGTGGAGGTGACATCTTCATGTTATTTTCCGACCAACATTTCAAGGCACCGTGGAGTAAAATCATCCTTCTGTGGAGAGATCTTTGTACAGGAATCAGTGGTAATACAGAGTCAGTGAGGAAGACGGAGGTAGAGAAGGCAGGAAAAAAGATTCAAGATAGAGGGAGGACGAGGAGGGGGAGTTGGAGTGAGAGGGTGTGAAAGAGGAAAGAGGGGTAAAGGCAGGAGAAAGCATGGAGAAAGGGAGGGGTGGAAAAGTGTGTGTGTGTGTGTGTGTGTGTGTGTAAGAAAGAGTAGAGGGGAGGGAGCACCAGTGTGTGTGTGTGTGTGTGTGTGTGTGAGAGAGAGAGAGAGAGAGCGAGCGAGCAGGGGGAGGAGAGCGAAGCAGCAGTGGCAGTGCTGCATCATCACTACACTGCCACTACAGCAGAGGAGAGGCAGCCTGACTGCCTGACTCTCTCTCTCTCTCTCTCTCTCTCTGATACACACATTCATGCACACACACACACACACACACACACACTGGAAGTGAGCCGGCTGCCTCTCAGAAGCCCGGCGGAGGAAGCAGAGATCCTGGTGACATGATCCATCACCTCTGGATGTTTTCCTCCAGCGCTCTCTCAGTGTGTGTTCGTCCCCGTCAGCAGAGCATGGACGAAGCTGCTACCTCCCGGCCTGACGCTGCTTCTTTCGACTGTCTTATTTTGCTTGCTGAGGCGCCCGCCGCCATCAGCCTGGAGGAGTGTTAACGTTGGAGCTGCTGGGACGTTTCGGCATTTTCATTTTGCATCTTCCCTCCCTCTCACTCCTGCTAGAACCAGGACCCAGCGGGTGGAAGTGGATGCCTGTTTTTTTTTGTGTGTGTACCGGAGCAGAGTGCTTACCTCAGGATTTGTAGTGAAGAGGGAGGGAGGGGGGTATGATAAACAGCAGCAAGGAGAGGACGGCTTGCACTGCAGCATCAGACTGGCATCTCTTGTTGTGCGTTTGGGATTTTCTTTTGCCTCTTGTGGATGCACACATGCACATATTTCACACCCAGCAGCGCAGCAGCAGCAGCAGCAGCAGCAGAGCCTGGCTGTGGTTCGCAGGCACCGATGGACTACTGCTCCTGCTACTTTAAGGATGGGCTCCATGTCCACTGAGGGAGAAAAGATGCTGATCTGAGAACAGGAGGCATGGTTTCTTTTCGGAGCAGAAGACGGGACGAGCGACTTCTGGATTAAGAAACAAAACAAAACAAAAAACAGACTAGGACGACAGGATGATGACTGATTTGAGCTGAAACCACCGCCAACCCCACCCCCCCAATCCTCCTCCTTCCCTTGTCTCGTCCAAACATGAACTCTTCCTCCGATGCGAACCAAAGCAGCTCTCCCCCGTTCTGCCTGCTGGGAGCTGTGGGTTACTCCCACAGCCTGGATACCTGTGTGCTGGAGGTGGTCGTCATCCTCTTCCTCACTGTGCTCATCATCGCCGGCAACCTGGTGGTGATCTTCGTCTTCCACTGCGCCCCTCTGCTGCACCACCACACCACCAGCCACTTCATCCAGACCATGGCCTACGCTGACCTGCTGGTGGGCGTCAGCTGTCTGGTGCCTTCGCTGTCCCTGCTCCACTACCTCCGAGGTTTGAATGAGGAGTTCACCTGCAAGGCCTTTGGCTACATGGTTTCTGTGCTGAAGAGTGTCTCCATGGCGTCACTGGCGTGCATCAGCGTGGACCGCTACATCGCCATCACCCGCCCACTGTCCTACGCCACGCTGGTGACGCCCTGCCGGCTGAGAGTGTGCATCGTTCTCGTCTGGGTTTACTCCGCTTCGATCTTCCTGCCGTCCTTTTTCGGCTGGGGGAAGCCAGGTTACCATGGGGACATATTTCAGTGGTGCGCAGACTCCTGGAAGACGAACCCGGGGTTCAGCACCTTCATCGTGGCGCTGCTCTATGCGCCGGCAGCGCTCACCGTTTGCTTCACCTACGGGAGTATATTCAGGATCTGCCGGCAACACACGAGGGAGATCACCCAGCGCCATGCCCGCTTCAGCTCACAGGTGGAGGGTGAAAAAGGCGAGCGTGGGGAGCGGTGCGAGGGCTGCCCGGACAAACGCTACGCCATGGTGCTGTTCCGCATCACCAGCGTCTTCTATGTGCTGTGGATGCCATACATCCTCTACTTCCTCCTGGAGAGTGCTGGACTGTACCAACATAAGGTGGCATCCTTCTTCACAACATGGTTGGCGATTAGCAACAGCTTCTGTAACTGTCTCATCTACAGCCTCTCCAACAGTGTCTTCCGGAAAGGTCTCGGCCGCCTCTTTAGCCCATTGTTTCCTTCTTGCCTCGGCTGCACAGATGCCAAAAAGCTCCGGTTCCTGTCAGCCCCCGATCGGACCCTCGATGCCAAGTATGAGCCCCGACGACAACAGATTTGGTCCGGTCACTTTGGAGGCACTGTCCTCTGTGTCTGCGCTTTGCTCTCAGCTGTGTGGCATGACGCAGGTCTTTTTGGTCAAGCGGTAAAATCCGTCGAGGACCTCCTGCGTGGAGCACAGAGAGGTGTTCGTGTAGGTGCCTGTCGGCCATCTGGAAAGGCTTATTCACAAGGATCACAAGCCGACGACATGGAGTAAACAAGAAGGGTGGACTGTAGGAATAAGTTTCATGTGTCCAATCAGATGCCGGCATTGACTTAAGAACTCCCAGATGCAAAAAAAAAAAAAAAAAAATAGAAAAGATAAAAAAAGGAAAGCACAGCACGACTTGTATTGTGCACTTCACTGAAATGCAAAAAAAGTTCTTTTCAAGCTTGACTGAAAAAAAATCTGCAAATTGTCTTGTTTTGTTTGTTTTTTTTCAGGGTAGAAGTAGGCGATGCAAAAAATGTTGAAAACACTTGAATCTGACTTCTGATGTGTTTCCTCTTGGGGAACTCCAGATACTAATGTGTGTATGAAAAATCATCCATCAAGAAATCATCTGTTAATCAGCAGCATCTGTGTGTGTGAGAGTCAAAGGCGTGTGTCAGATGGATTTAAGCTCATTTCCCAGAGAGGAGATTGAGGTTTATTTAGGAGCTGGTGTGTTTTATCAGAGAGATTCTCCTCTTTTGAAGTCAGATGTTAGTGGGAAGCTGTTTACACAGTCTCGGGTTTCACATGAAAACATTGATTTAAGAATTAGCTTTACTCTCTAAGATGACCACTGAGTGCGACGACGCCCTGCCAGCAGACGGCCGCGATGTTTCCTTGTCAACGAGACAATGAATTTTATTTATTTCGGAGAGTTTTGCTCTTTGCGTTTCTTCCTCAGGTTCATAAGCAGTTCTGTTTAAAAGCCTCCAGGCTGTTTTTTGCTTTGATCTCCGCAGAGACTGTAAGTGACTCTTAAATCGCAAGCCACGTAGCGTCGTAAGATAATCACCTCCTGACCTGCTGTGCAAGTCGCATCAGCGCTGATAATGAATCTGCTGTCCTCTGGGATCCGCAGTGATGATCCCATGTAAAAGACTGACTTTGTTGTAATCTGTAAATTTGCTGCTTGTTCCTCTCACCCTGTCTTTAAAGTCGTCCAGCAGCTGACGGACGCTCAGATTCAGTGAGGAGGTACTGCTGCGCTTCACAGGTCTGACCTCCACAGTGCATGAGGGTCAGAGCACTTCTTCTGAGAGCTGGTGGCTTGTGGCCTTTCAGCGTCATGTAAATACACTTCAGAGTTTAAATATTTAAACAGCGGCAAACCTCCGGTCCTTTAGGGGATTGTTGGTTTCTTTAGGGTTAAAGATAATGATGTGGGTAAAGTGTGTGTCTTAAGTGTAATTTATTCGTCTCAACTCTGAGACTGAACCAGTGTTGAGAGGAAGATTTAAAACTTTCACATTAAGATTGAAGAGCTTTGGTTTTAAAGTCACAATGAAATGGCAACTCTGAGAGCGTCTTGCTCCTGAATTTTACATATTTGTGGAAATGGGGAGAGAAAGGAACTGGATGGGAGGTTTCTTCTTGATGTAATGGTGCATGGCCAAAAGTAAATGGACACGACTGACCACACTCTTCTGAGCTCTGTTTGTCTGGGGACGTTTTTTTTCTTAGACAACTTAGTTCCAGTTTGGATAAATCAGAATTAGATAGTCGTTGGTCAAGAGATATGTGGGTTTTTAACATCAGTTTTGTACAAATAATGTATAATATTCCTGGACATGGCATGTAACATGTGAAACTCACAACAAACCCCTGTTAAAAGTTGTTTCCTGTAACATACTTTGTTGTTTATTAATTGACTGATTTATTGGGGAGAAACGTTCACATGAGTAGATTTTTCTGTAAATGTACCAAAATTAGCCAAAAGGCTAAAGAACTTTAGCTGCCAGCGTTTTCTAAATGAGGAACAGAGCTACACAGCTAAAGCTAGGGAACTACATCAGGCTCAAGCTAACAGATAAGCTAACTCTAGCTAAAACTGGGATACGTGTTAGCTTTTTCCATTCAACTCATTATGGCAAATGACTTCTTGATGACATCACTGGGTTACCTAACATAACTAAGGCAAAAGGTAAAATCAGCTGTGATGTGGTAGAATGACTAAAACCGTCTAAACTAATCTTGCTAACATTGACTAGCCTAGCTTAGCAGAGAAGCAGCTTTTATCCATTATTTATTGTGGTCAAGCTTGAATTCACATATTTAAATGCACTGAATGGTCTGTTTATTGTTTTCATGATCATTTCAAGGTGCTTATTATCAAACAGTGTCTGGGAAGTGACAGTCAAAGGAGAGTTTTGGTTTGTAAATATTATATATTTCCCTTAAAACTGCCTGATGATTGTTAAAAACAGAAGATTTTAGTGGTTTGGTTTATGCCAAATACTTGATCTGGGATAAGGACATGAAATGACAACATCTGAAACTGTTTACTAAACTGTATTTCTAGATGTTTGCTTTTCTCTTGGCCTCACATTTGGCAATACTGTGCAATACTGGTTTAAAATAAACTCCATTTTGATATAAAAATATATAAAAAAAAAAAAAAAGAAGAAAAATATACATAGGAGTGTGTGTTATCGCAGGGGCCACTGAAATGAAGAGAAATGCATATAAAGCACATTTAAGAACAGCAAACAGCTGGAAAACAAACAAACACACAAGATAATTAAAGAAATGTTCAAAAAGTTGATTCCTGATCCTGGAGACGACGGCTGATGTGAAGCTTTCAGTCGTGTCACATGATCTTTCTCAGCAGAGCTCTGTGGCTCCGCCCTCAATTTATAGATATTCACATCAAATTGATTTTAATCCAATTTGATCATTTTAAACATTTTAATGTTTTATTTCATTGTGACTTTAAAATTAGATGTTGTTCTGATGTTGTGAGGACACGACACACACACACACGGGTGTTCGGAGGTCAGACTGAGGTCAGGGTTCAGGGTTCACCTGCAGGATGTATCCACACATACTGCTGGTGTGTGTGTGTGTGTGTGTGTGTGTGTGTGTGTGTGCTGCCCTCACTATGTCCTATTCTGACTTTTCTCTGTAACAGTGTTGTGTTTACAGTGTTTGCTATGAAGTATGTTTGATCCATGCCTGATTCGCTGTGAACTCTATCTCTCTCTCTCTCACACACACACACACACACACACACATAGACTTTACAGGCATGATTCTGGTTCAGTCTGGATCTATGTTTCTGTCCCATGATGCTCCTGAGCTCCATTCAACTGACTGTGCTCCTTGTCTTCGTGGCCTCACTCGCTGTTGTGTAACTCAGATGCTTATCTTGTGTTTTTTTTTTGTTTTGTTTTTGTTTCTTTCTCGAGGGCAAAAAGTTCCTTTTTACTTCGGTTCGTGTCAAAAAAACAAGAGTGACCTGCAGGAAAAACCCTGCTGGCCTCCAGTCTGCGATTCGCTGGTGTCGGGACGAAATGATGCAAATCTGCAAAAAACAAAACAACATGTTTGACGTTGTACAATCAGAGCTAGAGCATCGAACGTCTCACTCGTTTGCAGGTTTGCGTCATTTCAGTCAGAGTCAGTGCGATACAGCTCGGCTTTAACCCTCAGACGACAACCAATCGGTGACAGAAAACCCCGTTAACATTAAAAGGGCTGAACACACATCTTCTCTCTGGTTGCTCCTCAGCATGTGTCCTGAACAAGTTACTGCTGCACACAACTGTACATATGGAGGTGTAATCGTCTGATTAAAAAGAGATTATTCTGATTCACTGTCTTCTGGAGTCATTTGACACCAAGACGTGTCGAAATGTTTTGTGTGTGCGACAATGAAGGGCTGTCATGTCATGAAGTGAATGACTGATTCCTCCTTTATGACCCTTTTAATGAGCCTGAACTCTGGAGGTCTGGCTCTTCAGACTTTCAGACCACTTGCGTCTTATTTATGATCACTGTGGTCAGATGCTTTATCACTTCATGACCGCTCTGCATTAAAGCTCTCGTCTTATCTCTTCTCTGTCTGTGCTTCCTGGACAGTGGTGTTACTGTTGGTGAAGGGCTGATTTCTTGCTTGGATTCAATCACCATGACACAGCAGCATAGTAAACACACACAACCTTTCATTGTGTTTACATTATAGACAGCGTACACATACTTAGGGATCGTCCTGATAGGCTTGTTTTGGCTCAGATCCCAATCTGATTTATTTAGATATTGAGCATCTGCTGAGTCCCTACACTGCTGAACAACATCAACAGATTAGTAGGTATAATGTTCCTGTATTTGACCAGATTACGTCTTCAGCTTAATCCATTTAAAGAGGAAATATGCAAGATTTGTACCTTAGTTAAACAGCTTCAGAGTTATTGTGATGGTTCACTGACTTGTCACAGGAGGATGGAGGCTCTCTGCCTTCCACCTGGTGTCTCTTGGCTGCAAACCAGCAAAGATCAGCTCCTCCGACCCGGTGTCCCAGATCTCGTCTCAACAGAAACTCGGACTGCTTTACGGCACTACAACACAACGCACGTCCTGTAATCCATCATCTCTTGTTACCGTTACCCACCTCGACCCTAACTCCTACAGTGTAAAGTAGGCAGTGTTGACATTTCCATTAAGTCCACTCAGCTGCTGATGTCCAACGTTATGAAAGTATAAGTTATTGACGATAATTGAAACATACCGTCTCTGAACCAGAGGTCGGACTAAGTCACACCATGTAATTAGGCCTTGCGGCGAGGAGCAGTTGGGTCCTGCTGTGAGACTGACCGTCTGTGAGTGCTTTGGGACAGAGGAGCGGCTCACGGCAGCACCTGCTGCTCATTGAAGACAGACAGCAGTGATACCTAAACCAGAAAAGTCTGTAACAACATCGGGAAAAGTCCCTAGTTTTGTCGGTAGTCGCTTTTGACATAAAAAAGTCGCCAAGAGAGTTTGGAAAGTCGGCAAGTTGGCAACACTGCGCTGCGGCCACTCTACCGCTGGAGTGATGCATGCGTCACTCGAGATTGCAGGTTGCCAGGTTAGCCCCCACGCAACAGGAGACACCCGTTTGGAAAACAAAATCATGTTTTTAATAAATCACACGACAGCAGCGACTCGTCAAGTCATTGCATGCAAGTCAAAGTCAAGTCTCCTATCACTGTTAGTCAAGCAAATCACAAGTCGTCAATCTGGCGACATGTCTGCTCTGAACTCACTCAGAGAGACGGAGCTCATCGATCGGTTTGATTAGCAAAATAATTTATCGGTGATTCATCTTAATACAAGCAGGTGTGTGTGTGTGTGTGTGTGTGTGGCTGGTGGTGATCGTACCAGTCCAGATGTTTGGGGTTTTTTCCCTTTCCCCTCCACATGTTGTACATTCCTCTGTCTCTTGTCTCCGTGGCCAACAGCACACAGTCCTGCTTTATTTGGCTCACATGACCGGGCTGTGTCTGAGCCAAGTGACCGTTCCCGCCGCGCTCACATGACGTGGACTGTTTGTGTTTGATGCAATTGATGAGGCTCACATGAAAGTTATTGATCAGGAGAAAGGATACACTCACTGTCCAGTACAACGTGGCATTGTCCTGGTGAACACTCCCGGTCAGGCCGGGGGGGGGGGTCAGCATCCACAGCATCTCTCAGCTACATCACAGCTGGTGTTTGTGTAGAAGCAGATCTCACCTCTGAAACATTATGATGGCGTAACTGGGTTTGGATCATTTAACCCGTGTTCCTCCCCAAATCTCTGAAACAACATTGAACGCATCAACTAGTCCAGTAAACAATAAACGCTCTTTTTGTCTGTGTTTTATGTTTTCACAGATTCACTCCACCGCCGCCGGTAGTGGTCAGTGCTGCAGGGGATTCAAACCTGCCACCTCAGTGTGTCTTCCTGTGCTGAGTCAGTATGTTGACCCCGTGACCTCCAGGCGTTCCCGTGGTCTGAACACACTCAGGTTCAGGTTAATTAGTGACTATAAATAACCCGAAGGCGTCAGTGGATGTTTGTCTGGCACCTGTGAGACAATGATCAGGGTGTAGTCAGCTGAGAGGGGTATGGTTTCTGGAGAAATGGCTGATCAGATATTTTAGATAATCATTAACCTGCTGTCGTTAGTTCAGACATCCTTTAGTCTACGATGTTGAGGTGAAGGCTTCAGGTGTCTGGTTTTGTCCGATCAACAGCCGAAGAGTCACAGACGAAGAATTTAATGTGAAATTAGAGAAAAAAAACCCTTAAAGTTGCAGTATTTTATGTGGCATTGATTGACGAACGCCAGATATTGATCTGGATTTATCTGCAGCATCTTGGACAAACTTTATTGTATCCTTCTCATATATAAATAAGTGTAATGAGTTATTGCTGGTGGTCAGGACATGAGGAGTTCATCGTACATGTGACTTATGAGATGACGAGTTACAGCTGGAAAACAAAATCTTAATTCATCATCCAGTTGCTTCCTCTGGAGGTCGGGAGACGCAGCTGAAAGTTGGTTATTTGTCTCTAAATGAAGTTAGTATTAATGTCAGTAAATGGCTTCAGACTGATTATATCAGTGACGTACGTACAGAATCTATCAGTTGCTGTCAGTTTGTACGACTGACGCTGAGGCACTGATTCGCTGGTTCGCTGAGAAAATGCCACTAAAGTGATCATTAAGGTCGTTTATGTGACCCACATGTGCAGTGTATGGATGACCCAGGCCTGTGTGGAGCTGCATGCCGACTCCACTTCCTCATACATGCTGAGGGATGGTCCAGCGTTTTTCTGCCTCCACTTCCTGCGTGTGTGTGATTGTATTTCTGATTAACTCTCTGAAACACTAATGGCGGCCTCGACGTCCACTGGATCCCACGAAGCCTCCCCTCCCCTCGCAACTTTGATCCCTTGATTCAAAAACATGTTATGTCAAAGTTTATGTTTTTATTTTCCTGTGGGAAAATCACCATGTTGTCAGACTCGGACCGCAGTCAAGAGTTACACAGAGAGACTTGATCCCCCCCCCCCTTGCCCAAAACCCCCCGGGGAAATGCCTTTTCACAGAGACCCAACAGTGCCAAATTTGGACCAGGAGTGAGAGCAGAGAGGAGGGGGAGGGAGGAGAGGGGGAGGAGGGACGGGGGGGGGCTGAAGGTTAGAAGTCAGTGTGATTTTATGTATTTGGCTTGGAACGGCCCGGCCCGGCTCTCCCCCTCCTCCGCCCCCACACACCATCGTTTCCAGCGTGAGATCTGACGAATGTGACGTCTAGTTGGCAAAAAACTCTCTGAACGTTCCTCCACTTTCTTTTTCTGTTAAAACCTGTTTCCATCAAACGCTCTGTGTTGTGGGAGCGAACAGTGTCAAAATCTATGGGAATAAACGCCAGTTCAGTCGTTTGAGGAGAGTTCAGCTTCTCACAAACCGACTTACTGACCAGAAAGAAAAACAAAGTTTCTGTTTGACATGTTTTACACTGCGTCTTTTCTCCTGTCTTTTATTTTGAAGGGCTGATCCATGAGAAGACCTAAAAACCATCTCAGCGTAGTTTTC
Organism: Caranx ignobilis; assembly: GCA_021432705.1. NCBI lineage: Eukaryota > Metazoa > Chordata > Actinopteri > Carangiformes > Carangidae > Caranx > Caranx ignobilis. The sequence goes on along the minus strand of JAFHLA010000330.1, from coordinate 246,226 downwards.
CTTTTCCTCTCTCAGCTTCTCTCTGGATGGATGGTGAGCGGGGCTTTGGGTGACTGCTGTTGTTGTGACATCACAAAGTGACAGGAAGTCCTGACGGCTGGTTTTAAGGCTCAGTGTCTGAATACAGGCTGTGTGCATTTCTCTGTGGACTGAGGCTTTGATACTTTCACAGTATTAATATAGAACCTAGAGCTGCTTTATAATCACACTACACATGGACGTCTACCTTTATACTGTATGGAGCTTTAAGACGCACGTCTACCTTTATACTGTATGGAGCTTTAAGACACACGTCTACCTTTATACCGTATGGAGCTTTAAGACACACGTCTACCTTTATACCGTATGGAGCTTTAAGACGCACGTCTGCCTTTATACCGTATGGAGCTTTAATTTGAAAACTCTAGGCTTCCTGTTGTGTTGTTGTATTTAAATCAGAGAAGTCACATCTGCGTGTTTTCTGTCCTCCATTAACACACACACAGAGTGAACACAGAGCTGAGGGGATTCGACACGGTGACAAGTGTTTCATTTCCTTGAAGCTGAAACCCTGAATCGCGGCAGAGTGAGACGGATCACCGTGTAAACGTTTCCATGACGACTGCGTGTTTTTGTTTCCTGGAAAATCCCTGAAACCAACATTTGTCACTGAAAGTCACATCAACGATTTTCAAAAGCTGAATTTTGCAAAAATGACAACATGCTGAACTGTGATGGGACAGTGTGACCTCTGACCCTGTGGTGTTTCACCTCCATACAGGTGTGAGATAATAATATTAGAGATAATATTAGCTGAACTGATGAAATAAGAAGTTACACATCTTGACCTGGTCGATTGATCACAAGACAATCTAATCATCAATGTTATTTTACATCAGTTTCAGGGATGCAGAGAAGAGAGGAGTGTGTTGACTGACTGACCAGTCACATTTTTTGCAGCGTGGTCCTGTGAGTGGCTGTATTGTTGCCGTGTGTGTGTGTGTGTGTGTGTGTGTGTGTGTGTGTGTGTGTGGTAACGTGGTGTGTTTGGGAACCCTGGAGCGATAAGAAGGTGGAGGTCCTATCTGTAATCAGAGAGAAGGAGGCGAGTGAAAACAGCCTGTTCATGCTGCTGGTTATTCTTAGAGCCGAGGAAATGAGCCCGGAGCCAGGACGACTCACCTGACTGCTATCACACACACACACACACACACACACACAGACACACACACAGACACACACACACACAGTCATACGTACCACACAGCCAGATATATATGTAAAGATAGGCATGTACACCAGACGTAAAGACTGCAGTTATATAAACAGCTGTGAAGCAGAAATAATGAGTTCATAAGCAGTTACACACACACACACACACACACACCTGGAGACTCGCAGTCTAACTGAAACTAATTCATTCATTGATCGTATCTGTAAAACATCAGGTTAAAAAAAAAAAAACACCTGATGCCTAGTTTTTGGTTTCATCATCACACGTCCACATTTCAGCCAATCAGAGGCGAGGCTCCTCTTTCTCTAAAAAGCTCACCTATGGTGGTGGTGAGCGCCGGTCAGCGCCGAGAGGAGCTGAGGAGACGCCCTGGATCTGGAGCAAACTGTGGTATCACTTCTCTTTTTGTCCAGTTTTTGACTCGACCAATGACGGGACAGCATTTCTACATGACCCCAGACAGCTTGGAGTTCACTAGTGCACTTTGACAAGAGATTCAGTCACTGATAGTCTACAATGATGAGCTCAGGTTGTTTTAACCGCTGACCTGAGTCTGAACACTGAGGGACCGAGGACCAGAATAAATGTCCTCACTTTGTGTGGCAGAAACAGAGGTTATTATAGCAGCATGATGTAATCCCTGTGTGAGTGTGTGTGTGTGTGTGTGTGAGTGTGTGAGACCCTGATAACCAGAAATAGAGACAATGTAAACACTGATGATTATCGGCGCCAAAGAACACAACGCTGCAAAAAATATCTGCCGCCAATGTGAACGTTTGTCCTTAATGTCAATAAATCATGAATCCCACGAAGTCACAACAGAGACGGCGTTAACGATCTCTGTGAACCAACAACAACAACAACAACAACGATGTCACACTGAGCAACAGTCTGTCCTGATGTGGGTCCAGACTAAATACAGTGACGTCAAGTGATGCTGCTCAACCTGATGCATCACATTCAAGTTCAAAGTGTGAACCTGTTGAGGAAGTCTGATGTCCTCACCTGTTGTCCTCTTCACAGATACTGGGATCAGCTGACTGCTGTGTTGATCTGTAAACAAAGTGCAGGAGGTGTGGCTACAGTAAAATATGCCTCGACGTGGCCGTGGAAAACAGACGTAACAGGAAGAAGACCAGCAAAGATCACTGGTGAAGGAGCTGTTTGTAGGTTTTGATATGGCTACGTAGCTAACGTTAGCATCAGCGGCTGCTTAGCTCTCCAAACTTCATCTCTTTACTCCTCAACATCTGTGTCCAGATGTGGAAACAAACACCAGTGCTGAGTCTTTTCCTCTGCTAACATTATAACGTATTTTTGTGATGTGACTTTATTCCCATGTGTTTTTTTTTTTTTTTCTGAGCGAGGCGTCAGGTCGACTTCCTGAGCTCCCTCTCTACTCACGAGCCTCACTTCCTGTCTTTCTTCTCCACCTCTCTCTCTCAGCTCCACGCAAACAACAGCACCTTCACTTCTAACTGGTTCTTATTGTTTGTTTTTCATGTGAGACTGTTTTGATCACTTGTTAAACTCCCATGATCCCTCACTTCTTCTCTACGTCACCAAACTGACAGACGCTGAGCAGCAGAAAACTATTAAACTGTTTTTTTCTGTCTGACAGGAAGTGGATTGACGTCATGTTGTAGCGGCTCAGCTCCTCCACCTCTGTGCTGTTTTGGACCTTCATGGTTTCATGGCGTGGTTCACGTGTGCACCGGCAGACGTGACGTGATGTCGTGGCGGTGGCAGCGGCTCAGCGTCAGGATCTGAGGTGACTGAGTTGATTCTTTGCTGAGGAGGGACTTTCTGAAGGAGATTACATTAGAGATCAATTTACAATGAATGAAAGGAATCCATGTAAACACACACACACACACACACACAGACACACACATGGTACTACACTTCTGTACTATAAGGACCGGCAGCAGCAAAACTAAATCTTAAAGTGACAGGAATCTCAAATTGATTATTTTCTTGGTCTGTTGATCAAAAGTTGTAGAGAAAGAAAGAAGTCAGTGATGTCATTGGTTTATTTCCTGTGTTTGTTGAAAACAGTGTAAAAGCCACAGATTTCTCAGTCAGTGTGAACATTTCTGCAGCAGCACTCAGAGCTGCAGTTCCTCTCCTGACCACTAGAGCGAGTCTCCGGCAGTGAGTCAGTCCCCACAGACGTTTACAGGAAAAGTGAACAGGAAATAAAACAGACACAACAAACCGAGTTTTATGATGATGTTGTCATCAAACAGCTGCTCTGTTGTTTCTGTGTTTCTGTGGCTCCGCCCATGTTGCTGCAGCAAGGAATTGTGGGATGGAGGGACCGGTCGGCGTTTCCTCTGCGAGAGGAGATAAGACAGGAAGCAGTGACGCTCGTTTTCCTCGTCACCTTTCAAGGCTGTGTAAAACGCTTCTCAGCCACCGCTCAGGTGCATCCAGGTGCTGCACATCTGTCTGAACATCTGGCCCAGGCCTTGTGTTGTCTGCACCGTGCGCTCCGTCTCACTTCATCACACAGCTGCTCGTTTGGACTTTGTTTCATCTCTTGATAGAAGAAATCTGATTGATTGGAGCAGCTTCAGGTGTGTCAACTCTGCACTGACACCGAAAGGAGGAGAAGAGAAGAAGAAGAAGAAGAAGAAGAAGAAAGAAGCGAAGTGTTGTTTTACAGCAGTGTCTCCATCAGTTTCCCTGACGGGCCTTGTTAGCATTCTTCACATTCAGCAGCAGCATCTGGCTCCGGCTCCCAGCTTCAATGAGGCGTGTTAACGACGCTAACAAACCATTTTAGGAAAACTGAAGCTTGAACGCACAAACTTTTAACATTCATGTGTCATAAAAACATCCCAAACATCCGCGTTCACTGAATTTACAGTTCGTACGCGACCGCTTTCTCCTCCTTCACGTTGTGACCTCGTATCTCCGGGAACAAACAAACACTTCCTGGTTCCATCTGTATCGGCCTGGTCACGTAAACTCTTAGAGTGCGTGGTGTTTCATCAGTGGGAGCTGTTCCTGGGTCAGTTCTGGATGCAGACTGAGGACGAGTGAGAGTCTATGAGCTGATTTACGAGACCGTTACACTTCATCTGAACATAAGGAAGTGTGTGTGTGTGTGTGTGTGTTTTCTTAGATCAGAGCTGTTCACACAGACGTTTTATTACAGAAAGTGTTGGAGCCCATCACCAGACTGACTGGTCATGGGCTGAAGATGAATGATCCCCCGTTTTTTTTCTCCTGGGGACGCCGTCGAGGCCCCCGGGGGCCACACACATAAACCTCGGTGTAGATTCATAACTGAAAACTGTGTGTGTGTGTGTGTGTGTGCACAAAACGACAAATATAGAATTGGATGTTTCTTGTGTGTTCCTGTGGTTTTGTTATGAGACTCTTTCACTGTGAGAAGTCGAACCATGAACGCGACTTGTCAGGGCTTTTCCTGCAACAAACGAGCAGCTGGAGGCGAGTTCTGTTTTCGTCTCTTTCCTGTAGAAACCAGTCAAAGCTGGCAGACGTTTGACGCCTCGTTTTATGTGCGGGACCCTGTTTGTCCTGTTGATGACGTTTGGTGCTGTTCTGAGCGTCATCTGTGACCACGAGCGGCTTTTTGACCGCGGTTAGCTCAGCGGTGTTTTGCTATCGTGCGGTCTTTGCTGAAGTGGGGTGCCTCGAAAAGGGTTTAGAGATGCTGGGGCCTTTTCACGGACCCCTGGAGCCTCCCTGGTTTTAAACTTTCTCAAGGATTCAAGGAATCACACCAGGACCTGCTAAAGCACCTGTGGAACCATGGGAAATTTTCGAGGTCCACATGAGAGAGACTGTGTTTTATTGGCTGAGCTTTGACTTAACGCTAATGGAGCAGTTGATGTTGATGAACCAGAGAGGAAAACCTGTTGGTTTTGCTCAGATCGAACGCTGTCCCCACCCACCAGATGTCATTGTGCTGCTGTGCTGCCTTCACAGACCTTCAGGAACAAACCAGCCCCTCAGATTCTGCAGGGCTGCGTTCCATCGGCGGGTTGAGTCGCCCTCGCTCACTTGACCTCAGCACTAAGTGTTGTTCGAATTCTCCGAAAAGGTGAAGTGAACTTGGTGAGATCGACCCTTGGAGGGCCGAGGGACCGAGTCAGCATCAGAGCTGTATATCACCCACAATGCATTGCAGTGGTGCAAGAAAAATACATCCATGGGGTGGCAGTAATGAACCAAACACTGGCTGTGTGTTCACCACCAAAGAAGAAACAACAAACAAACAAGCGTCTTATTTTTGTACTTTCACTTCACTGTAACTTTGGAAAACAGTGTCAACATATGAAAGGAGGTCAAAGGTCACAGCAGCAGCATCTGTCTGGGCCCTGGTCTGAGTTCAGGTTCAGGTGCTACACTGATGTGTCCAGATGTTTCAGGCTGTAGCTGCTCCACGTATGAGATGAACCACTTCACACGGTCCCAGTGCTCATTAACAGTGATATTAATAATAACTTTATTTGTAGAACACTTAAAAAAAAAAAAAAAACTAACTAAATGATAAAGAACTTTCCACAGAGTCGAACTTCAAAGAGCGTCAGTGGCGGTGAACACGACAGAAGTGCATGAAACACGAGTGATAAAAAACAAAGAGACGCTTGAATGTTTGTCTTCAGAAGTGTGTGGGCTGATTGTTGTGTCTACACTCTGACAGTGATGGATCATAATCGTGCTTCTCTCTCTGTGTGACTCAGAAACAGCTTCACAGTCGCTGTAATTGGATTTTTATTGAAATAACTTTATTGCTATGATAACTCACTGTCAGGACGAAACCCTCTCATCTGACGCCAGTTTCATCCGGTCACAATCTCTTGGCTTGTCTAAACTCTAAACTGATGAACTAATGATATTCCCGGCCGCCTCCTCGTCTCGGTTTCCATGGTAATGTCCCACGCCACGAGGCGGTTCAAACCTGCCAGACGCCTTCAGAATAAAAGCCCGGCCCGCCACCAGTTCCCGGTATGAAGCTGTATTAATTTAAATTCCAGCCTTGAACGGACGCCGCGGCCCTCCACGGAAACTCTGATGTCACGGGCTATTTGGGTTGGACCAAACAAGGGATGAATGGACACAGAGATGAAGTAAATTACACAACAACGTCACCGGCTAATTCCTGGAATGTAATGAAAATCTGGAACTGATGATAATGAATCATTTAAGATTTAAGAGGGAAAAGGGAGGGGGTGGCTCTTCCAGTCAAGTAATGGAGGCCCGAAGGGGGGGGGGGGTATGTTGAGCATTTGTATGATGAACTTGAGCAGAAAACTTCATGAAAACTTGGCGATATTGTAAAGCAGGAGCACACACACACACACACACACACACACACACACCTTTCAAATGGCCGATAGGAAAGCAGTGTGTTTTTTAATGATCAGTGGCAAAATGACTGAAAACTATGAACAGTCTTTTTTTTTTTTTTTTAGCGTTTTCATTGGACGGGCAGATGATTCCTCTGAGTGGGCAGGGTCAATGCCCACCCCCGCCCACCTGTAGACGCGACCCTGGGAAACAAACTCGGAGCCTTTGGGGATTTGAAGAAGTTCTATGAAGTTGTTGTTGAGCCACTTCGTCCGTTAGAGTAGGACGGACTCTGAAAACATTAGGGCCTCTAGCTCTGAGTGACTTCAGACCTGTAACAGGTAAACACAAACTGAGTCTGGCCTCAGCGCTAATGAGGAGATGACTCACTGCAAATTAACAACACGGAGCCAGAATTCATTTGAATAAAAGTTGCAATAACATCATTGTCGCCGCTGCATAAGATTCACCCCCAACCCCCCGCTGTGTGTTTTCTCTCCTCTGTCTCTGGCTGAGACTTTACATGTGAGTTTCAAGGACCCTGGGAGATTCAGACATTTGTCCGCATCATCTAACCAACAGTCAGCTGCTCGTCTGCTGCAGATATAAATAAACCCAAAGCCAATGCAAACATTTTTTTTATCACCGTGGTCATTGCAGAAGATGGAAACAGACAACTTGCCTGGAACGTAAAGCAAAACTAGAACTTTTTCTCCAAACAAGACAGAGATGTGTTCCTTCAGAATAAATGTCACAGACTGAACTTCTGCTTTAAATCTGCTCGCTCTGGAGTCTGGATCAGGCCTTAAGCCCCGCCCCCCAACATCACCTGCTTCCTGTGAGTACTATTGCTATGGATGAGCCTCTCGGAGCTGCTAGCATGTCTATAGATGTATGTACCTGCAGGGTAACTGCACCTGTGTGAACATTATATCTCAGTAACACCTCCAGAGAGGTCAAAGGTCACTGTGACTGCTCAAAACAGAGCTTAGCCATACCTACAGATGTTCCTGTGAAGTGAAACAGGACAGGCGAGCTGTGTTATACTTATATAATTATATAATGGAAACTAATTTGAGCAACACAGTAGCATGTGAGTGAATTTAGTCACGTTTAGTTCAAGACATAAAAGTGTGAGTGTGATTCAGTTTGAACATTTGCCTTCATTTTAAACTTTCTCTTCTCGTCTTGTTTAAAACCTGATTTTCTACAAAAGTCGTTCATGTCTGTTTTTCATTCGCCCACATCACTCGTTCCTCAGACGTCTCTGTCAGACCTCAGCTGGTGTTGATGAAGATCCTCCATCATCAGAAGAGACGGATCTGTTCCTGGAAATGTTAGATGATAACTGTTGAAGGAGCTGAACTGTTCCTCCGCTTTAAAGCTCCGAGTGTCTCCTCAGGCCTCGTGTTCAGATACCATCGCAGCCGTTAACCTCCAGAGCCGACCATACACAAAAATACAAAACAGCTTCATTTACTGAGGGAGAACACAGGTCCTTTGTGCAGATAAGAGCAGTTATCTAACCCGAGTAATGTGTCCACACTGTTACGTGTCTCTGACACACAGATCACAGGGAGGACGACGGTGAGACGAACACAGTCAGTGTGTGGCGTCAGTGTGTAACGACGCTGCCCGCGGCAACAAGTTTATGATTGTTAATAATAGTAATAACAATAATGGACTTTATTTATAGATCACAAGACTGAGATCATAAGAATAAGTTAGTAAAAGACACATAATCAAGTTGACAGTTGATCATTTGACGGCCTTCAGCTACACAGTCACATGAAGACAACACAGTGTGGGCCAGCTGTGTCAACATCTGCAGGTCTCCAGCATTAATAAGAGACAAGTTTAACGTTTGACAGCGTGGGAACATCTCCACCGGCTGATAACCACTTCGCTTACCGGCGCTAGCTTACCGGATACACGTCACCTCACCTGGGCCTGTGCCGGTAAGTTCTCTACCCTCCTTGTGATGGAGCTAGGCCTAAGGTCAAAGGTCAAGGACGTGGTGTCTGCAGAAAACAGAAGTTCTTGAGATGTCCTCCAGGAAATCCTTTTCACAATTCTCACGAACATCCATTTTTAAATAAAGGATGAACTGAATCAGAGGTCAAAGGTCACAGTGACCCCAGAAAACTCATTAAACCACAATGCACAAAGAAAAAATGACAGATTTACACACAAATGGTTCGAAAGCTAGATGTAGGTCCATATACTGAGAGTGTGTGTGTGTGACATGTACACAAAGGTACGGAGCTGTTGTGTAATCAGTTAATTCCTTATTTAGAGCAGAAACCTTTGAGGTTTTATTATTTTAACTTGTTTTCCATCGTCACATTTCAGAGTCGGAGGCTGTAAATAACTAATCTGATCATGTGGAGAGAAAACTGACCTTTATCTAAAACCAAGAGATTTAAACACAGTGAATCGCGTCACTGTTACACAAACCTACAGATTCAATATTCAGAGAACGAAGATGACGTTAATGTAATGACCTTCTCTCTCTCTCTCTCTCTCTCTCTCTCTCTCTCTCTCTCTCTCTCTCTCTCTCTCTCTCCCCTAAACCAGCAGAGTTGGGTTCAATCTATTATTGAGCTTCACTGCTGCTGCTCACAAACTCAGCATCAATAATGAAACCAGCAGCTAATTAATCATTGAAAACAGCAGCAGCTTAAACTGTGGATCACTGTGGAGAGAGAGAGACTGTGTGTGTGTGTGTGTGTGTGTGTGTGTGTGTGTGTGTGTGTGGGGGGGCAGCTTTGAAGCTTTGCCTCCTGCTGTTATATTAGTCACATCAGTGTCTCTGCTCCTCTGACTGTCAGATGACATGTGACGTTACAGCTGTAAAGAGTACGTAACAGTTCTGGTAGAGGTCAAAGGTCAGAGCTTGGCCCAACCGACCGACCAACTGATCGATCAAACTTCAGAGACACTCAGAGACTCGGTGACATGTTTTTATGGTCCGGGCTGAGGAAGTCCTCAGTCCTGCACCAACCAATCAAACTCAACGTACACGACCTTTTAACGTTTACGACTCTGATACAAACTTTTTTTGACAAACGATATAATGGATAATTTCCTCCCACTTTTTGTCTGTGACTGTCTTGTTGCCACTGCCCCCCCCCCCCACCCTTCTTCCCCGGGGGGAAGGGGGGTAGGGGGATGATTTTGGGCTGCGACTGGATCGACCGGCCTGCGGCTGCTGCGCCACAAACGGCCCAGTGTTGGGGCCGGAGACAGCTGCTCTGTTATCGGCCCGTCTCATGATCCGCAGGTGCAGCAGTAAAAACACCAACGGTTGAACCGCAGCGTGCGCTCGCACTGCAGCGCCGGCCATCTGATGATCTGCAGCATCACATGCGACTCAGATCTGATCCGCGTCTCCTCCATAAAACCTCACGGACCAGAGCCTTTCATCTTCATGTTCTGACTAGACTCTGTAAATCTGGTCCCAACGCAGCCGGGACACGTTTCCCAGAATGCAGCAGGATACAGCAGCGACGTGGCTGCACCAGGAACACGTCAGTGTCTTCACTGTGAACACTTCATGTGTCGTTCAGCCGTGTGTTGTGCAGGTCTGAACTGGTGAGATCTTGACGCCAGGTATTTTTCTACATAGGTAACTTTACCTGTAGCCACGCCCACCTGTGATGTCACATCAGACTGCTGTTGAGACCTGACAGGTTGATTGATAGATGAGTTTGGTAATAGATCCTGGTCACACTGACAGTGAGGGGTGTGTCGTGGTGTGTTGTGTGTTGTGTTGTGTTGTTGTGTGTTGTTGTGTGTTGTGGTGTGTTGTGTGTGTTGTTGTGTGTGTTGTGTGTGTTGTGTCTTGTGTTTGTGTGTTGTGTGTGTTGTGTCTCTTGTGGTTTGTTTTATTGGAGCTGAGGATTCAGGAGTTTCCTCGTGATGAAGATGTTTTCAGCTGAAACTCTGTGAACCTTCGCTCCATTTACTGAGGCGCTGATCAAAATAAGTGTGTGTGTGTGTGTGTGTGTGTGTGTGTGTGTGTGTGTGTGTGTGTGTGTGAGAGAGAGATGCAGCAGACAAAGCAGTCAGTGTGTTGTGCTGCTGCAGCTGATCTGAGTTCAGTTCACAGAGTCGTCTGCTGCCATCTAGTGGTTCAGTCACACACCTGCAGACGTCTCCTCTTTCTTCATCCCCCTGTTATCTTTCCATTCTTCTTCTTTCTTTCCTGTTCACTTCGGCTTCTTCTCTCTATTCTTTTGTTTTTCTCTTCTTCCCTCTCTCCCCTCCTCTTTTTCCTGCCTGTTTCCTTCAGTCTCTCTCTTTCCGTCACCTTTTTTGTTCTTATTTTGTTCCTCTCTTCCTTCTTTGCTCATCCCTTCTTTCTGCTCTCTGATGCTGCTCTGCTGGAAAAAACAACATGTCACAAGAGGAGAAGCTTCAGGAAAACAAAGAAAAAACAGTCTATCACTTCACTAAGATCATTATAACGTTACTGATTAATAATATTGATCCTACAACCATTAACTGATGATGTCACTGTTGAGCTGAGGTTGTAGCAGAAGCTCCACCAGCAGAGGAGGCTGTGGTCTCACTGCACAACCTCAGCTGCTCTGGTCACAACTCGGCCTCCTCACAACCAGGACCAGGACCAGGACCAGGACCAGGACCAGAACCAGGAGCTTCATTGAAATTAGTCCGGGGTTTAGTTGCTCCCTCATTTAAAACCAGAGAATATGACTCTGATGAATAGAAACAGATGATTAAACAAGATGAATATAAATGACTCTAAAACGACGTGTGATGAAACATATGAGGAAACAAGTTCAACATAGTGAGATATCTTTAATTTCTCTGCTTGACCTTTGACCCCTGAAACCAGCCTTGATGTTGCATGTTGTAGTTTTAACTGTCACATGTTTGACATAAACTTCTTGTTAACTTTAAATGATCCATCAGAAAAAACATTATTGAAAAATCATGACTTTATTTCAGCTTCAGTAAAAACAACAGCATCGATCACAGATCAATAAAACTGATCGTTTTGTTTGTGTTTCTCAGAATAAAACCGTGTGTCTGAGATGAAGAAAAGGTTCAATATCAACGTTATTTGGTAAATAAAGTGAAAATATGGAGAGAAATAAAAAAAATCTTGAGTGAGGTTTTAAAACCTGATAAAGTTTAGTTTGAATCAGATCCATAAAAACTATAAATCTCTGATCATGAACTTCAGTGTGGACACGTCTCTGGGCGTCATGGCCGCCATACGTCTCCACCTCAGCCTGAAGAAGTGAAGATACTGTGTCTGCGCTGCAGTGCATCATGGTCCGGACGGAGCGCTGATATAAGATGACAAACTGCCATCAGTGAGGGAGGCATGTGCCCACGTTGCGTAATCCAACACCTTCTGGCTTCGCTGCGGCAGCTAAAAATACTGCGAGGATCTGGAGCCGCCATCTGATCCGTCCTCACAAAAAACACAACAACAAACACAACAACGTCCTGATCACCGTCTGATCTCACGGTGGCGTCCGACCCTCTCTGAATCTGAGCAGGCTCAGGCGACTCAGAGAACGCGGTGCTCTCGGTGGGTTGGCTGGTTTTCGCTGACTCATGTTTTGAAGTGTCAGGTCTCTGTGTGGAGGCCTGATGACTCCACACCGCAGGGGTCACCAGAGGTCAGCAGCAGGGCGACCCCTGGAGGAGGTGGAGAGGGGGTAGTTCTGGGGGTAAACAGCAGCTTATTTAACCCTCTGCTTGTTTCAGTCATGATCCAACTCTGAATATGAAACAACATCATTAAAGTAAAAACAAAGAAAAAGGTCAAATAAGATAAAAACATTCATACAAAATACAAGATGTTTGTCAAAACGTCAGTCGTAGCGCCCCCTGGTGGGCAAACTGTGGACTAACTAACTGAAAGCTTTACTCAACTATATGTCATGAATGTCAGGCTCCTCATTGGCTGATTGACCTCTCTGACCTCTGACCCCTGTGGTTGACATGGAAACTGCAGCTAATAAATAATAACACCAACAAAAGTCTTTGAAGTTTTATGATTATGTTTTCACTTCATTTCTTCCCTCAGAGTGAGACGTCATGACGTCAGCCTGACAGGTGACACACACACACACACACACACACACACACACACACACACACACACAGAGAGGAGGTTTATTTCAGACAAAAATAAAATCAATATTCAACAGATGAAACATCATCATCATCATCATCACTCTGACTGACGGATGGTGTGGACACTCTGTTGTGAAGTGTGTGTGTGTGTGTGTGTGTCTGTGTTTTGTCTCCAGGTTGAGATGTGGCGTTCAGGGAACATCGGAGAGAAGACAAACGTCCTGCAGAGTGACAAACAGCTGCTGGAAACGGTCGTGTGGGCTGGGCTGTTATTTGATTCTCACTGTGTAATCACACATCTTCTGTTCTCTCTGTGTGTGTGTGTGTGTGTGTGTGTGTGTGTGTTTGAGCTTGTGATTAGACTTGCAGCAGCAGAGCGTGACTGAGGAACATCGGCCCGGATAAAAGAGACGAGCTCAGGAGCAAACATCACACACACGATTCTCAGACTCGTCCTCTGACTCTTTTCTTTTCTGTCCTTCCTGTTCACACACTCAGTACGGAAGCCCCAAGCAGCCAAACACCTGTACGTTTTTATGTCTTATGATTTTCTGAGGATGAAAGAAAATTTTTCTCAAGATCTGCATCAAGAAACAAAACTTTGTTTTCCTGATAATAACGACAGAGTGAAGCCGAGTATGGACCAGATTATAAACCATAAACCTGCCCCCCCCCCCCCCCCTGCTGGTGTGTGAAGGTACTGCATGTCGGCTGCAAGACGTTGTTTACAATATAATGTGAAAAAAAAAAATATGAAAAATTAGTGACGTTTCCTGTTTTTTTTTTCACGTTGATGTTGATTTGTTTATGATGATGTCCTGCATGTGTTTTATTAACCAGGCAAACGGACAGGACGAGGAGTCAACAGCTTGTTCTTCACATTTGTCACCTTCAGGTTGTTCTGTGTCATTTATGGACGAGTGAGAGTCATAGATTTTACATTCAAACATCCCAGCTGCCTCGTTACATGTTCAAGTTTTTCTGTTTTCTTTATTTTGTGCATGTGAATGTTTTATTGATACACACTGTGACAAACCGGTCAAAAACAAACTGAAATTGAAAACTGAATAAAATCTAAATGTGTTTCTCTTGTTTTTTTTTGTGCTTCACCTGCACTTTTGTCTTTAATGAACTTCCCTCCAGAGGTCAGAGGTCAGAGCCACGCCCACACACACACACACACACACACACACACGTGTTTCCAGGTTTAAGTTTTACATTCAACCAGAGACATTCATCCACATTTCAGTGGAGTGAGTGGTCGTCATAGTGATCAGATTCCAGTGGTTTCATCCTCTCTGAAGGTAAGTGAAGGCTGGTGCTTCACAGGGAACTTGAATATAGTTGGAGAAAATGTATTTGATCATAATCTGTGCGATCACATGACACAGCAGCACACTGCTTATTGTTGACTTACTGCACACACACACATGCACTCTGCACTCCACATCACATGCACAGATGGTTTCTAGGACCCTGGGCTACTGAGGACACATTTAGAGACCAAAGCACCAAACCGCTGAAGTCGGCCTGGACCCAATACCCAAGGTGTTCAAGGTATACGGCCAGAAAAACAAGTCAAGGTGTCAGAACCTCTGCCATGTTCTGTCGTACTGTTACTAAGGTATGAGCTGTTTCTATGTCTCACCTCCAACTTCCTTTGGGTTTGATTTATGAAAGAGTTCAATCATTTATTCACTTGTTTAACTTTAAACACATTTACTAATGTTACAAATACATGTTTAAAGATAAAAGACTGTTCAATGGAAAAGTTGCTTTTTAAAACCCAGATGTTTCATGTTTTTGCTGTTCAAATAAAGTTCTGTTCAATACAAGAATTAAAGTTTGAACCTTTTCCTTGTAAATCTGTTGAAATGTCATGTTTTTTTTAATAGTTTTATTTTACATGGATGTCTGCTTTTGACACAACAACAATCTGTGTCTATATATATATATATATATATATATTTAATTCTGATTTAAAAGTCAGAAAACATCTCTGAGATAAAAACTCACAAATTCTGACTCTTTTTTCTCTGAAATTCAGATTTTTTTTTCCTGAAATTCTGATTTTTTTTTCTCAAAAATTCTATTTTTTCTCTAAAATTCAGTGTTTTTTTCAGAAATTCTGCGTTTTTTTTCTATGAAATTCAGACTTTTTTTCTCCGAAATTCTGTGTTTTTTTTCTGAAATTCTGCATTTTTTTTCTGTGAAATTCAGACTTTTTTTTCCAGAAATTCTGCGTTTTTTTTTCTAAAATTCTGTGTTTTTTTCTCTGAAATTCTGACTTTTTCTTTGAAATTCTGACCTTTTTCTCTGAAATTATGCGTTTTTTTCTATGAAATTCAGACTTTTTTTTTGAAATCCTCTGGTTTTTTTCTCTGAAATTCTGACTTTTTTTCTCCGAAATTCTGCGTTTTTTTCTATGAAATTCAGACTTTTTTTTTCAGAAATTCTGACTTTTTTTTTCAAAAATTCTGACTTTTTTTTCAGAAATTCTGTGTTTTTTTCTAGAAATTCTGACTTTTTCCTTGAAATTCTGACTTTTTTTCTGAAATTCTGCGCTTTTTTCTCTGAAATTCAGATTTTTTTTTTCTGAAATTCTGATTTTTTTCCTCTGAAATTCTGATTTTTTTTTCCTGAAATTCTGGTTTTTTTTCTCAAATTCTGACTTTTTTTCTCCGAAATTCTGCGTTTTTTTTCTATGAAATTCTGACTTTTTTTTTCAGAAATTCTGTGTTTTTTTCTAAAAATTCTGATTTTTTTTCTGAAATTCTGTTTTTTTTCTCTGAAATTCTGATTTTTTTTTCTCTGAAATTCTGATTTTTTTCTGAAATTCAATGTTTTTTTCTCTGAAATTCTGATTTTTTTTTCTCTGAAATTCTGATTTTTTTTTCTCTGAAATTATGATTTTTTTTCTGATATTCTATGTTTTTTTCTCTGAAATTCTGACTTTTTTTCTCTGAAATTCTGACTTTTTTTCTCAAATTCTGATTTTTTTTCTCCAAAATTCAGAGTTTTTTTTTCAGAAATTCAGACTTTTTTTCAGAAATTCTGCTTTTTTTTCAGAAATTCTGCATTTTTTTCTGAAATTCTGACTTTTTTTTGAAATCCAGTGATTTTTTTTTCTCTGAAATTCTGACTTTTTTCTGAAATTATGTGTTTTTTTCTCTGAAATTCTGATTTTTTTTCTAAAATTATGTGTTTTTTTCTCTCAAAAATTCAGTTTTTTTCTCTAAAATTCTGACTTTTTTTCTCATGAAATTCTGACTTTTTTCAGAAATTCAGAGTTTTTTTTCAGAAATTCAGACTTATTTTCAGAAATTCTGCATTTTTTTTCTGAAATTCTGACTTTTTTTATGAAATTCTGCTTTTTTTCTGAAATTCTGACTTTTTTCTAAATTCTATGTGTTTTTTTTCTCTGAAATTCTGACTTTTTTTTTTATTATGTGATTTTTTCTCTGAAATTCTGACTTTTTCTCTGAAATTTTACTTTTTTCTCTAAAATTCAGACTTTTTTCAGAAATTCAGACTTTTTTTCTGAAAATTCTACTTTTTTTCAGAAATTCTGTGTTTTTTCTATGAAATTCTGACTTTTTCTCTGAAATTCTGCTTTTTTTTTTTTTTTTAATTCTGACTTTTTTTTTTTTTTTTTTTTTTTTTTTTTTCAGAAATTCAGACTTATTTTCAGAAATTCTGACTTTTTTTTCTCAAATTCTGATTTTTTTTCTCTGATATTCTAATTTTTTTTTCTCTGAAATTCTGATTTTTTTTTATGAAATCTATGACTTTTTTTTTCTGAAATTCTGACTTTTTTTTTCTGAAATTCTGACTTTTTTTTCAAAATTCTGACTTTTTTTCAGAAATTCAGTCTTTTTTCTCTGAAATTCTGACTTTTTTCTCTGAAATTATATTTTTTTTCTCTGAAATTCTGATGTTTTTTCTAAACTTCTGACTTTTTTTCTGAAATTCTGACTTTTTTTTCTTTAATTCTGATTTTTTTTTTCTAAAATTCTGACTTTTTTTTTTTTTCTCATATTCTGCGATTTTTTTTCTCTGAAATCTGTGTTTTTTTTCTCTGAAATTCTGCTTTTTTTTTCTATGAAATCCAACTTTTTTTTCAGAAATTCTAACTTTTTTTTCAGAAATTCTAACTGTTTTTCTCTGAAATTCAGACTTTTTTCTGAAATTCTGTGTTTTTTTCCTGAAATTCTGTGTTTTATTCTCAGAAATTCTGACTTTTTTTTCTGAAATTCTGACTTTTTTTTCTGAAAATCTGACTTTTTTCTCAAAAATTCTGTTTTTTTCTCAAAAATTCTGTTTTTTTCTCTAAAATTCTGACTTTTTCTCAAAAATTCTGTTTTTTTCTCTAAAATTCTGACTTTTTTCTCTGAAATTCAATTTTTTTCCTCTGAAATTCTGATGTTTTTTCTGAAATTCTTTCTTTTTTCTCTGAAATTCAGACTTTTTTCCTGAACTTCTGACTTTTTCTCTGAAATTCTGACTTTTTTTTTTAAAATTCTGACTTTTTTTTCTGGAATTCTGACTTTTTTTTCTCCAAAATTAGGCATTTTTTTTCTCTGAAATTTTATGGGTTTTTTTTTCTATGAAATCCAGACTTTTTTTTCAGAAATTCTAACTTTTTTTCAGAAATTCTGTGTTTTTTTCCTGAAATTCTGTGTTTTATTTCCAGAATTTTTTTTTTCTGAAATTCTGACTTTTTTTTTCCGCAAAAATTCTGTTTTTTTTCTCTAAAATTCTGACTTTTTTCTCTGAAATTCTATTTTTTTTCCTCTGATATTCAGACTTTTTTCTCAGAATCTTTAAAAAATAAATAAATAAATAAAAATAAAAACTCTTTTATTGGCCCTGATGCTCTCCCGTCTTCTGTGATGGAAATTTTGGGAATTAATAGGAATTTATGAGAATTAACTAGAAATGTAGAAAAGTGAAGGCTGGCCTTTAACAGGGACCTAGAATGTAGCTGAGGAAAATATATTTTATCATAATCTTGGCTAAAATAAGCAGATTTAATGGAAGCACACCAAGCTGTTTTTTGTCTCACCCTCCTACTTTCAAAATGATAATAATGAATTAAAAAAATAATAATTTCAAAATAGCACAGTGTTATAATCACAGAACCGTGAAACTATGATATTCTGTAACAACTATAACATCAGACAGTCTGTCTGGACTTACTTAGGTATGTGAGCTGTAAAAGTGTCATACAAGCCGCTGTGAATTTGTGCATTTGCCCCCTCAGGATTTCTTCTTCTGTCAACATCTGACATCTTAACAGGGTGAAACAACAGGAAAAGACAAAAAACAGAACTGAACTTTTGCAGGTTTTTACTCAGTAAGACAATAACAATGTGCCTGGATCAGAAAATCTGAATATAGAAAATAAACATTTGCATGGATGTCTGTTTATGACACAACAACATGTTTACATCTGTGTCTGTGTAGTTAGTTTGAATTACCACCAATTGACAGTCAATTCCTATAATTTCCCATAATTTTGAATATTTCCAAAATTCCCCGCCTTAAATTCGCATGGAAAGTTTCTGGAAATTTACCAAAATTTTCCACCCCTTTGCAACCCTACGTCAGACACTTGTTGGACCAAAACATCTGGACCTGGTGTTCAACCTGGCTCTGACTCATTTAAACTTCATCTGACTTCACAGATCAGTTCATCGTTTTCAACAGGTCGACACTTTTTATCTCTATGAAATCACACTGACATGAAGCTGATCAACATACTGTGAGAGGAGTGGTCACGTCTGTTCGGCCCTGAACCTCGTCTCACAGGAACGCTGAAAACCTGCAGCTCCAAACTGATAATAAAATGAGTTGATAAAATGAGTCAGTAAAAAAAAAAAAAAAAAAAAAAATATTTCATGCGGCAGAAACATTCAGTAGGATTTGACCTTTGACCCCTTCACACCCTGATGTTGAACAGCAAAGAACAGATGACGACAAACTTTATTTTTAAGACGATTTAAAATCATTTATAAATATTTTTTTGTCTCGGTGCTTTGGATTGTAAAAGTACTACTTCAGTCTACTGTATGCAGTCATGTTTAATTTGGGATTAAATACCATCGACATACCAATACAGTGTAGTAGACGCTGTTATAGACAATTTGTAAAATGTATTGATCTCTTAATATTTATAGATTATCATATCTGAGAGTGGCGTCAATACAAAGCTACTTCAGTCACTACTGTATTTACATTCAGAGATAGATTATTATAAATATGTTTCTTTCTCCCTCGCTGGGTTTTACATAATCAAACATATTAACATGTTTTTTGTTTTATATATATATATATATATAATTCAAAACTCACAAACATCCATATATATACACAGTGTAGTAAATGTTGTATTTACATACAGTAGGTCACGTTGTCGTGTGATCGTCTGGAGTTTCCCGAAGGCAGAGGAAGTATTGCTTTGAGTTTTACTGGCGTTTTCCAAGTGAGCTGGGTGAGACTCCTCCTCCTCCTCCTCCTCCTCCTCCTCCTCACTCAGACCTGGCCTGGACTCGCCCCAAGGCATTCTCTCCTCCATATTGCTTTCAATATTGCTGCTTTGTCTCATGTGGAGGGAGAGACCCGGGGGTGGTGGTGGTGGTGAGAATTGAGAGGCGCTGACAGAGTTTAATAAGGGTGAGGGATTAAACAGGAGGTCGGGTCTGTTGCTGGATGTGGTCTCATGGTACATGATCGGGGTCAGAAAAGATCCTGAGGGCCCAGGTGGATGATTATCGGAGTGGCTATGGTCTGCGGCTGGTAATAGGCACTGTCGATGTACAGGCCACCTGCAGACAGGAGACAGCAGCGGGTTAACACCAGCTCACATCATTAGCAGAGAGTTCACCACCTCCTGATCCTTTACTGTGTGCGTCACTTCCTCCATCGTAGGTCTAAGAGCTCCCAGGATTCTTAGCGGCCCGGTGCACTGATGGTTATGGCGTCCATCACCACAGGAATGCCACCGGACGCTCAGATTACAGCAGATCAATAATCACATTTTCATGGAGTCGTGGCTCATTTGTTCATTATGACTGATACTGATACAAAGTGCTGCTTCTCTCTTCCTGTTTGTTTACGTTTGTGCAGAACAGCGATCAATAACCAGCCACCTGAGCGTGATGCAGCTTCAACAGCGAGGGTAGTTTTAGTTCAGTAAGAAATCATCGATAAGGTTACAACAGTCACAGTATAAACTGTGATGGAGCTTCATCCTCCTGCCTTTGACTCCGCCCCCTTCACTGCCCAGATGTCTGGACTCAATATCTTCAGATCTCAACGTTATCACAACTATCAATAAAAATAATGATCAACACTTTGAGAGTTAGATTTAACTCAATAAATGAAGCAGATTTTTCCTTAAAGAGCTTCTCAGAGAGAATCTGTGATACGTCTCCGGTGCCTGTGTTATGGATCAGGACTGGAAGGACTGAAAAGTTGATATCGCTGATCAATTATTATGATACAAACAGAATTCAAAGGGACCATTGGTTTGGTTTGTTTTCTCTCCAGCAGTGTGATGTGGAGATAAAACATTGGACATCGTTGTGTTTATAAAACCAAAGGTTATAAAAGACTACACTGGAAAGTGCACAACAGACTGGAGCTAGCTGGTTAGCATGCTAACTTCAGTAGAAAATGTGATGGCGAATCAGTTGATATTGACAATGGTCAAAGTGAGACAAGTTTGATGCTGGACATGCTAACATTAGCTACGTAGCAGCAGCAATAACTGACAAATCAATCACTTGAATATTTCCTCAAATAACAAAAATAAACAACTGTAACTGAAAGTAAAGGTAAAACAAGCACAAGTTACTCAGCTATTGACAAAAATATTTGTTTATTTAAAAAGAATTTTACCTACAAACAGGTCAAAATAAAATCTCTTTGAGAAAAACAAAACAAAAAGTTATTTCAACTCAACACAAAATGGCTCATACTCAACAGAAACTGTAAACTCGGACATTCGATATCCAAACAAAGGAAAAAGGTCTCAGTGCACCCGAATATTGTAAACCTGTTTTTTAATGGTTTTGTTTTTTGTTTTTTTTCTACTTTAACTTAAAACATTGTTAGAAAACAGAGAGAAAAAAAGATACAAAACAATGTTCACATCCATGAGTGATCGAGGAATATTTAACTGTTTGTCAAAGAAGCTCTGATCAGTGACATGTTGTTTAGTTCCCTGAACAGGTTCTACAGCAGGTGGTGTGTTTAGTTCCCTGTTCTATACGGTTTTATTTTTGCTCTGGTGGATTTTCAGTTGGTTTCCTATCTGGTTGTTAGTTTAGTTCCCTGAGCTCCTCACAGTTTGTTCAATTAGTTCCCTGATATACTACACTGTGTATTTAATGTCTTTTGTGTGCAACATGTTTCTTTAGTTCCCAGTAGTGACTGTTCAGTTGTTGAATACTTTGATTCCCCTACAATCTATATTTTAGCTCCTTGTTTATTTACTTCCATGCAGTGGTTTTATAAGAGATGTTTTTGTAAGTTCCCTTCAGTGGCTGCTCAATTTTTGTTTCAGATTCAGTATCTAGTCAGGATTTACATTTCCAGCTGTGTCCACTGTTTAGTTCCCTCATTTTCCTTTAGTTCCCTACTTAATACATCTTGATGGTTTTGTTCCCTACTGTGGATCTAATGTTTTGATTTACATGTTTTATTTTCTGCACATAACGCACATGTAGCTTCTTAGGCTTTAGAATTACTGTGTGTGTCAGTGGATTTGTGTTTTGTTCCCTGGAGTGAACGTTCAGGAGGTTTCTTGTTGTAGGAGGTTAATTAGTTCCCTGTACGAGACAGAGTTAATCAACCTGGAGCAGATGTTTAGCTTCCTGCTGTGTAATATTTACCTGACCCGTCTTTCAGTTTCAGTGAACTCAGTTTTCTTTTTTTTTTTTAGTTGCATAATGGTTTGATGATCAAAGAGCTTATTTGTCAAAGTAAATTAATAACGCTGATGAACAACTTTCTAATGGCCAATTTAATCCGGCTGGTTGTTGCTGGAGCCCGGAGGGAACGAGCTGCACCACAGAGCTGCTGATGAAACGTCTGTGAGAGTCAGTGTTGGAGTGTGAACTCAGTCAAAGTCAGGGGCTTCCTGTGAGGTGGGTGGGAGGTGGTGGGGGTAGTGGGGTGGAGGGGGTGGAGGTCCTAATAGGGGTAGATGTTGGTGACAGGGTAAGCTGTGGGGACTCTGATGACTGGGACAACTACAGAGGGCAATCTGGAGGGGAAACCTGAAGAAGAGCAAAGGAAAAGGAAAAACAAACAAAGGAACTCAAATGTTGGGATGTAGTGATGACGACTGAATGGATGGATTATTGATCAGTTATAGGATCAGCATACTGTACCGTAGGCGGGGAGGGCGCCTGCAGGGCTGTAGCCGTAAGGAGCACCGAAACCTGCAAGGGTGGGGGGGGGCAAGGTATGGATCAGTCACCACATAATCAATTATCAGTTAAATATGTGTTCAGGCTTCTGCATGTTAACGATCAGTGACAACACACAGGCACAGTGATGCGTTCAGGACCAGGTGAGGACGCGTGAACGACAGTGACCAAACTGAAACTGATCAATAAACCTGAAATTAAAGAAGCTTTGTGATGATGTCAGATAATTCATGCAGTTCAGACCCCCCCCCCCCTCCCCTGCTGCTGATCAGTCTGTGTCTCACCTGGGGGGATGTATCCATGTGTGGGGGGGCTGCTGATGTATGGAGCTCTGGGGATGACAGGGACCCGCGGAGGTCGGGCGGCGAGAGCTGGGAGGGTCAGCACCGAGGTCACAGGTCGCTTTGGCTGCGCACGCACACACACACACACACACACACACACACACGCATTGTCATTGATTTGTGAAAACATCTGTGAATCAGGAAACTGTCTGCAGGACCTGGATTTGTGAGCTCGTCAGATGACGTGCCGCTGTTCATCCAAATCAAACTGTTGTTGAAGCTCCTCTTTTCACAAAAATCTCACGTGAACAAATATCACACCTGTGTGTTCAGGCAGAAACATGTGTCTGTGACTCATGACCAGACTTCTGTTGAAGGTTTTCCTCAGACTATCACTTGTGTTTGAAAATACTTCCCTCGATCAATACACATTAAACACAGAGGAGCATCACCATCAGTCCATCACCAGCGTGCTCACTCACTGGAGGGTTCGGCCGTTTCTTCTTGTTGCTGGTCGACTTGCAGCCGGAGAACAGGCTGTTGAGAGCGGCCAGCGCTGCGCTCGCTTTGGCCACTTTCTTATTGGGACCCGTCCCCCGGAAAACCTGTTTGTCCACCTCCACCTGTCACACACACACACACACACACACACACACACACACACACACTCAGACTTAAAGCACCAGGAGACGTCTGTGTTTCTCAGGATCATCACGTTAAAGCTGTGAGACGTTTGGTGATGTTTGGTCAAAGATTTTTCACATCTGAGTTTGAACATTTTCTCTTCCCTCTCGTGTTCTTGTGAAGAACTCAGAGCGATCATCAGAGAAATCCTGAGATTCAGCTGTAAAAGCTAAATAAACTGAGTGTTTGTGATTTTTTCTGGGATGAAACTGTTTCATGTTCGTTCTGCGTTTCGTGTGAAGACGATTTAAAAAGCAGGATGAACATCAAACACACTCCTCCCTCATCAATTCCTAATAAGACCCTCTGACAGGGAGACAGTGTGTGTGTGTGTGTGTGTGTGTGTGTGTTTGCACCTCGATGATGAAGCGTTTGTCGTAGCTGCTGCCGCTCTCTGAGATCAGCTCATACTTGAGGCCGCGGCGTTTCTCGTTCAGCTCCATCACCGGGTTTTTCCCTCCGGCGGTCAGGATCGGACCTGGAGCTCTGGACTGAGGATGGACAGGGAATCAAACTCACGGACTCGACATCACATCAGCTCTGGTCACAGGTTCAAGTCTCCTCACATGTCATTACTCAGTTCGAGCTACACAAGTCAATTACTTCACGTTACACTGAATTAACCGCTGATGATCTGCAGTTTGCTGTTGCCCCCTCCCTCCTCCATTCAGAGGTCATTAGCCCCGCCTCCTGTGTGACATCACATGCATTTGGCCACAGCGACTTATAATCAGTCCATTAAACTGATGTGTGAAGGAGCCAAGTGTTTCATTTCTGACCTCAGGTCAGCGCAGGATGTTTTTGGCTCAATGACATTTCAGTAATTCACCTCAGTGATGTGTTTAAGTGCTGCTGTGCCGCGTGGGAATCTCCATCACTTCACAGGTTTGTACCAAAGGCCACTGCCCGTCTGTGCCTGTTAATTATCCCAGTGTGTGTGTGTGTGTGTGTGTGTGTGTGTCACCTCCTGTGTGTCTGTGGAGGAGGTGATGGAGGTGGAGCTGGAGCTGGTCGACATCCTGTCGTTCTTCCCTTCACCATCTGATTTCTCGTCGGCGCTCAGAGAGTCGACGTCTCCGTCACTGCTGAGCACAAAGCCCAGAGCCTGCAGCGCCTGCACACACACACACACACACACACACACAGATTACGTAACTGTGTCAAACTTTTTGATTAGAGAACTCACTAAACTTGACAAACAGTGAATCACACTTCCTGTCAGTTTCGTGTGTGTGTGTGTGTGTGTGTGTGTGTGTGTGTGTGGCGTCACCTTCAGGGCCACCTGCAGCTTAGCCGTCCTCTTGGAGTTCCCGGTGGCCTGGTACGTGGTTCCCTGGATGTCCACAGACATGGTGAAGACGGGAGCGTGGACGGGGCCAGACTGGGACAGCAGGCGGTACTGGAGACCCGGGTGGATCTGGTTCAGACGCATCAGAGCGTTCATGGGGTGGTTTGGATCGGTCATCCTCCAGTCCAGGACTGAGGGACAGAGGCGGAGGACAGACTGAGACACTGAGGCTTGGACTCAAACACATCACCAGACTTTGTTCCCTGTGTTTCTCAGGGCGACAACAGGAACGTGAGCTGTTTCCTCCTGTTTCCGTGGCAGCAGAGCGTCTGAGAGGTTCAGACTCAGACATGATTAAAAAGTGATGGATGTGATTCACAGTCTGATTCTTCAGGTTTGTTCAGAGGAACTTTTTCTTTCTGACACGATGAGATTTTTGTTTCAGGAAACGAGATGAAAACACTCTTTTTTTTAACTCAAACCTGATTCTGAGGTTTCAAAGCGTCGGCTGAGACATTATTTCCTTTATTTCCTGATGTGCAATGAATCCTGGGAAACGTCCTTCATCGCTCAGGAGAAGAGGAACTGAGTGGGAGGAGCCTCTGAAGAGCTGAACGTTTATTAACTTTAAACACTGTGAATAATCGTGACATGTGGTCGATTGAGTATTTCCTGCTGCGGTCTCCACGGTGACGCTGAGGAGCTGCTGTCAATCAATGAACACTTGTGAATCATCCGACAGCTTCTGCTCACACTCGTCTTTTGTGGTGGATCCTCCGAGTGTAGCGACCGAGGTTCAGCACGAATATGTGAAGGTGCTGATGGACAGGTGGAGGAGAGGGGGAGGTGTTAACGCTCTGTATGTACGTGTGTGTGTGTGTGTGTGTGTGTGTGTGTGTGGTGGGAGGCAGTGATAATTGTGTGCAGTATTAATCCCTCTCTATCTCTGCCTCTCTCCTTTGAACTGGAAGCAGATGAGAGTTGCCCGAGACGATCGTCCCACTGAGGCTCAATTTAATTACTGTGACATCCAAGGATGGGGGCGAGGGGGAGGTGGGGGGTGTGCGTGCGTGCGTGTATTGGGGGTGGGGGGTGTTTTAGGGATTTTCAAACCTGTATCTTTGAGTTGTCATCTGATCTGATTAAAATGCAGGATGGCTGAAAAAGGCTGAAAGTTTGCAGTGAACGCAGCGTGAGGCAGTGAACGCACCATACATGTGTTTTACATGACGACTGCTTTACAGCTGCAACAACAGCTGTCTCACTGCACTAAATTTGAATTTGAACCTGTCTGTCTGTGTCTGTGTCTGTGTCTCTGTCTGTCACCTTTCATTCTTTTGATGAAGTCTCTGTCATCCAACCCCACGTCGTCCCGAAGCCTCTTCTGACAGGAGCCTGCAGAGGAATCACAGGTCACATCACAGGCCACATCGACCATCACAGGTCACATCACAGGTCACATCACAGGCCACATCGATCATCACAGGTCACATCACAGGTCACATCACAGGTCACATCACAGGTTACATCACAGGTCACATCGATCATCACAGGTCACATCACAGGCCACGTCAACCATCACAGGTCACATCACAGGTCACATGGATCATCACAGGTCACATCACAGGTCACATCGCTCATCACAGGTCACATCACAGGTCACATCACAGGTCACATGGATCATCACAGGTCACGTCAATCATCACAGGTCACGTCAATCATCACAGGTCGTATCATTCATCACAGGTCACGTCATCATCACAGGTCACGTCAGTCATCACAGGTCGTATCATTCATCACAGGTCACGTCGATCATCACAGGTCACGTCAGTCATCACAGGTCGTATCATTCATCACAGGTCACGTCGATCATCACAGGTCACGTCAGTCATCACAGGTCGTATCATTCATCACAGGTCACGTCGATCATCACAGGTCACGTCAGTCATCACAGGTCACATCAATCATCACAGGTCACGTCAATCATCACAGGTCACGTCAGTCATCACAGGTCACATCAATCATCACAGGTCACGTCAGTCATCACAGGTCACATCAATCATCACAGGTCACGTCAGTCATCACAGGTCACATCGATCATCACAGGTCACATCAATCATCACAAGTCACGTCAGTCATCACATGTAACACACACATATTAACACATCAACTTCATTAATACACCTATCACATCACATCACATCACATCACATCACATTTATCATTCTCCAGATAAAGCCAAGACAGAGGAGAGTGGAAGCAGGACAAGTGGAATAAAGTGTGGTGATAAAAATAGAAAAGCAGACAGACACACAAACACACAGACGAACTCTCACACTCTCACAGATCCACATGAAGATGAGACAATATGAATAAACACACACCTTCTAACAGCCTCGCTGAGGGTTTGCTGGCAGGGAGAGGATCCATATTCAAGACCTTGTAAAGCTGTCCAAAGGCTAGGAGGCGTAACGCATGCTGAAAGACACACACACAGACACAGCAGACAGAATAAGGGCACGTCACTGAGCCTGTGTGCACTTACAGGAGATCAGAGGAATAAACAGGCTGCAACCATTTATTCTGCGATCAATACACTTTAATTATCTGGGAAGCTCTGCCCCACGTTAGCGAGGAGCACCTGAGTCCGCTGGGACAAAGTCTCTGTGCATCATGAGGAGGACGTAGAAGCACAAATCAGGAGGAAAGATGAGGGGAAAAACATAAAGAAAATATTCCCAGATTTCCATTTCAGGACGTTTCATCTGACTCCAGAGAGAGAGGGGAAGCTGCTCGGTGTCTCCGCCCGGGGGGAGACTTTGTTGTGCTGTGCAGTGGTGGCGGCAGCAGCAGCAGCGGCGGCGGCGGTGGTGGTGGGTGTAAACGAGGAAGAGAGTTCCCACGCTCATTATGTGGCTAATTAGCCTGCCAGTTCGTCAAGCCTCCGCAGCACAGAGGGGGCTGCTGATCTGGGGTCAGAGTCTGGGGCTTCTGAGGCCACTCTGATATTTATAGTGCTGACGTGAGCACAGGGCTTCGCCGGGGAGGCCGAGGGACTCACTTTAAATAACCCTCCTTCAATCAGTCTAACGTTAATCGTCTGATTTCCTGGAAGAAACGCTGACTCTGGTGCGGAGGTGCAGCGCAGGGAGACATGTCCAGGCCTCAGGAGGAGCAGGAGGAGCAGGAGGTCTGCAGGAGGTTTTATAGCAGGAAAAAACAGGAAGTGGAGGTTTTATGTTGCTCTGAGGGCTGCGCGTTGAGACCACAGTGAGCGAGCAGCAGCAGCAGCAGCAGCTCCAATTAAAGACTCTCCTCGGATCAGTGAAAAAATACTTCAACACTCCCAGTTTGGATTTAAAACTCAAACCTCACAAGAACTTTTTCTGAGGGCTCAAGACAAACACGGTGTTAACGGAGGCAGTTAATGTTCAGACGGGAGGATGTGGGTGGAGAAAAGAGCTCCTACAGTCTGTAACAGCTCCTGTCTGAGTGCCTTTGAGCCAAGCATTAAACTCTCAGCTGCCCCTGTGGGAAAGCAGCTAATGAACAAGAGTTATCATCACAACTTTACTTCTGAGCTGTTAAATGTTCAGCTGCCTCTGAAGAAGAGCTTTTTTTTTTTTTTTACTAATTTCAAAATAAAAAACAAACAAACTTTTATGTCAGAAATTTCTCAGCTCAGAGAGAAGTTATATTTCTGTCTGAAACCCAAAACTCCCAACATTACTGTACCCAACTTTCATCACCTTCGAGACAAATTTGCTTTTTCTCAACCCACAGATCCCAGATGAAGACGGTGAGTTCACCAGTTTGGCTCTGACTGGGGTTCCTCAGGGTTCTGTTCTCGGCCCAGTTTCATTTTCTATCTACACTGGTCTTTTGGACTGTTATAGTCACTAGAGCTCATTAACATAAAAACACGCCTCATTTTGGGGTAAAAAAAAAAAGCAGTTCTAGATCAGAGGAACACATGATGTGATGAAGACACAGACACAGATTTGAAAGAATTTCACTTGTGAGACCGATCACCCCCCTGCAGTGAGGTGAAGAGTGCACATGCAATTAATCTGAGTTAAACTCAGAGAAACAATGGCAATAGTTAGAATTAATGATATTTACATTTGCAAAAACGTGAGAAACCATCTGTGACAGTTTGAGGCAAATAATTCATTTGATTCAAAACTAGATTTCTGATATAAACACTTAGAAAATTGGTTAAATTTGACTCATGAGAAACGATCAAGCAGCTAAAATGGAAACTAATCAACAGCTGAAGCACTAACACAAGTTTTACTTTGAAAATCTCAGGAGGAGGAAGTGGGTGGTGAAGTGGTGAATGGGTATACGGAGCTGTTGTGTGGAGGGACTGACCTGGGCGCTGTGAGTGATGGCGTCGGCCTGCTGGGCGCTGAGGTCGGACAGGACGTCTGTAGGTTCCCTCTCGCAGGGGTCGTGAACTCCTGGACCTCCTGTGAACAAACACGATGTCAGTGTCTCCACATCCACTCTGAGCAGCATCACTGCTCTGCTCTGACGCTCAAAGGTCACAGGTTTCCCGGGTCAAGGTCAGAGAGAGTACACCTCTGTGAGCTGAGGAACATTTTGTCAGTGTGACCTCAGGAGACACATGTTCAGAGTGATGACAGTTTAAATCACTGCACCAGCTTCCTCTGAATGAAGCCAAAGTTAAACTCGAGTGTCTTTCATGTTGCTGTGAGGCCTCGGGGAGTCTCCACCCTAATATGGAGCAGCAGATACAACACTGCACACACACACACACACACTGCACACACACCCTGGTTTATCATAAAACACACTCATTAAAGATTTTTCTTCATGTTTCTCCAACGAGTGAGAATCTGTTTTCTGTGCTCGTCAGTTTATTTACTTAATCACTTTTAAACCTTGTTTTCAGTCTCTGGGCTGATTTTCCTGTTTTTCTTTTCTAAACATAACATCAGATTTTTATTTGTCATCGTGGGGGAAAGTGGAGCACAGAGACGCCCGACGTCTCCTTCAAGTGACAGACAGAGTTTTCTGTATTTTTATGCTCTGATCGCTGCGAGACTGTGGCTCCATCTCAAATCTAACAGGAGCGTTATGTAACTGGATGTCAGGCAGCTGCTCAGAGATTTCAAAATGTTTTCAGAAAAACAGAGGAAATGGTTGAAAATCCACTAACGAGACAGGGAGTGTGTGTAGCCGGGCTGTGGACATGTAGCAGGAGGCTGCACTGTGTTTCAGGTTAATGCTAACATGCTAATAGTCAGGAGGTTTTATGTTTGCTGTGTTTGCCATTTTACTTTAGTTTGTTAGCATGCTAGCATGTACTGACTAGCACTGAACAAATACTGCTGATATCCAGGTGGTTTAATGTTTACTATGCTCACCAAGGGTTAGGGTTAGCATATACCAGTGAGCACTGAACGAGTAGGCCAGTCTCTGTTCCAGCTAAATGCTAACACACTAATATTCAGGAGGTTTACTGTGTTAACTGTTTTAGTTTAGCGTGTTAGCATATACTGATTACCACTGAACAAGTAGTGCTGATATCCTAGAGGTTTAATGTTACTATATTTGTCATTTTAGCTTCGCTCCTTAGCATGCTAGCATACAAATTAGCATTGAACAAGCACTGCTGAGGCTGTCCTGTGGTCAAGCTAAATGCTAACATGCTGATATCCAGGAGGTGTCATGCTGGAGCAGCGGCTGCAAATAATCCGTCAGTTTTTAGTTCATATTGTTAGCATGTTGTTAGCATGCTAACATCTACTAATTAGCATAAAACAGCACAGATGAGGCTGATTGTGATGTTAATATCAGATGGAAACAATCAGATCTGAAAGCTGCTGATAACTGAAGTCGTATGTTGAATTGAATCACTGATGATTCAGCCTTTGATCACAAGCCGTGGATCATCATTTTAATTGCTGCATGTGGTCAAACACCAACCTACAGTTCTGCTCCTTCACATTCAACAACACATTTTCTTCTGCCACCTAAACAGAAGGTTCCTCCTCGTTGTTCTTCGAGTGTCTTTGCTGGTTTTTAATTTCAGTGCCAAACTTAATGATTTCATTTCTCCGCTCTCAGCTCAGAGTCGTTCTCGCTGGTCTTTCACCGCTCACGGCTCAAATATATTAATTTCTGTCAGCGTGGCTTTTGTCGTCGACTAGATTAAAACTGTTTCATGTGTTGAACAGAGCGACTATCAGAGGACGACCTCATTCATGAGACACAATAATAGAAAAACTAAAGACTGACATTGTCCTGTCAACATTAAATCTTCACCTCTGAGCTCTTGTCATTAGAGAAAACAGTTGAATATAATATATAATTTCCCTGTCAGTTAAAACAACCAGATCAAAATGTGTGATTAAACTGTCTTGTTCCCTCAGTGTCCCTGGCAGAAGTAAGTAAACAAAGTGGCGCTCCAGCCAGGACTGAATCAACACGGCTGCTC
Source organism: Caranx ignobilis (assembly GCA_021432705.1). NCBI lineage: Eukaryota > Metazoa > Chordata > Actinopteri > Carangiformes > Carangidae > Caranx > Caranx ignobilis. Next base: position 215,412 of record JAFHLA010000330.1, on the reverse strand, counting down.
CTGACTCCTCACTCTGTGGGGTTTGTTTTCTTTTCCCAGCATGCTCGGCACCGTGACAACTGAAGGACACCTGTCTGGTTTTACACCACGGCTGCGTCTCTGTTCAGGAGCTGCAGTGTGACGAGGCCGCCTCCTTCACGTGCCTTCAATCCATGGAGCCCTCAGAGCTCCACCTTTTCCCATGATTCATTGCACCTGGGTAAATCTGGACCCAGACAGTCAGAGGACAACACGTCTAAATATAAGTATTGTGTTTCAGCTGCTAAAGCCAAGAGCCATGAAACCTCATGTTCTGTGGAAGAACGAAGTCTTGAGTTGTCAAGGTTGCTAGGCAACAGATGCGGCGCTTGGTGACACAACGGTGCAGCTGGTGACACAAAGCTGAAAAATCATCTGTGGAGCAGACGTCTTCATCTCATCCCTGAACTGGGACTCAGCTCATAGGTATCACACACACACACACACACACACACACACACACTGGCCCGGAGCAGACACAGGAAGTAGAGGTCAGTGAACAGCAGAGTGACGTGATCCTTGAGGCTGATCCCAGACCAGATCATCAGACCCGAGCCAGGTTTCTGAAACATTTTCAACTTCTTCATTCGCTCCAAGATATTTTGAAGATGGTGAAAGAGTCAGTGTCGAGTTCTGCTTCAGTGATGTTCAGCAAAGCTGGTCCACTCCCCCCCCACACACACACACACACACTCTGCGCTCGACAGTCCAGGTCAGGAGTTCACCTCCCCTGCTCTCTGTGGTCTGGACTGAGCCGAGCCTCGTCTCCCTGAGTCATCTGACAGCTTGCCAGTTTCTCTTTGAGGCCAACCAGTCGTCTGTAAAACTCAGTGCCCAGTCAGACCAGAGAGGAGACGAGGAGCTGGACGTCCTCTGAACTAACTTTTACTGGTGCAAACACCTTTTCACCTTCGTCCATGTGCTGCCTCTAAGTTTCACTTAGCAGCTTAAACATTTACAACAAACTGACACTCCTGCAGCCCAGAGCTTTGAGGAGACAACCTGAGAGGCCAGGTGGAGCTCGGAGGCGACAGCGACTCACCTGGCAGCAGAATCCCTGAGGCGATGCACTCCATGACGCGGCGCAGAGCTTCACCTGGACCCAGTGGCCGGTTACAGGTGGCGATGGCCTTTTCACAGATCAGCTCCAGAGACTGCAGACAGAGGGGAAACTAACTCACCACTCAACATCCTGGACATTAACCTGAATATTCCTGTTATTGCTCCTCTGAAGTGTCGACTCTGCGGCCGTCACCTACCCATCCTTTGAGAGGCTGCCACACTGGCAGTCTGTTGCACATGTCTCTGAGGACCCTCAAGACGATGACGCAGGACTTGAGATCAGTGACTCTGGCCTGAGGAGACACACAGAGCGAAGTCAGTGACAGCACGACGAGCATTTCAACAAGATGGCAGCAGCAGCAGCAGCAGGACCGACTCCAGCCCACGCTCTCACACTCGCTCGCACGCTCGCACTCGAGAGGCCATTTTTCACACGCCCTGAAAATTCACTGTGCTGCTGATATCAGTGTCAGAGAGGGAATCGAACATGGTTCACTGGATCACGATCAGTTCTTTGGAGAGAAAACGATCTGACAGACGGAGTCAGAGAACAAACATGTGACTTCAGTTCTTTGTTTTAGTTGTCGTCTGCAGTGGCTGGACAGATGTTACAGATGTTACAGATGTTACAGATGTTACCATAAAACAGTGTCAGATTGAACTGACAACAACTTAACCAGTGAACATTATCAGACCTTTTAACATCACTACATGATAATCTCGGAGGTTTCTGCTCAACAATAAACACTAGACTTATACAAATGAAATCCGCCTTAATCATCACCTATGGGCTTCTAGTCCTGTGTGGTGGTGCCTGTGTCTGCAGGACTTAAGGACTTGTTTGTTGCACATTAAAGCGCAGGGCATTGTGGGTAACAGTGATACTGTGCAGCTGCGCTCACCTGGAACCATTTGGCGTGTCGGAGCGAAGCCAGCGCAGCCTGGCACTTATGCCTGTCCAGGACGTCGTCATCCTCCTCCTGCTCCTCCTCCATCTCGTCCTCGTCGTCCTGCTTCTCCTTGTGGACGTCGTCCTCTGGAGACAGGGACAGGATGAGAGGACACGGATTGAGTGTGACCCCCGTGACCTCTGAGGCTCTCACACAGACACACAGACAGCAGGGTCGACAGCTAATCATTAGGCAAACCCACTGATCTGACTGAGAGAGGTGATTTTCTGGGAGAGGGAGGTTTCTCATGCACAAGGCAGGATTTTATTCATCATAACATCGGACAAGGAGTAAAACCGGAGTAGACGTGAGCGCATGCGTCTCGCTGCCCGGCCGGAGTCTCACTCTAGATGCAGATCAGTGGCTGAAGGCGATGGAGCACGCCAGATTAGTGTGTTATCAATTATAACGCAGGACGAAAATGAGAGCATGGCAACGAGTCAGGACCAAAAGGCCAGATCAGAGATTCAGATGAGACTGAGAGCTACTGAGGCAGGACGCCGCTGCACACACACACACACACACACACATATACACACACACATTCACACACACATATACATACACACATATACATTATGCTACGTGAAGACAGGAAGTGGCTCTGGTTTTAAAGAGGCAGCTGGCTCTGCAGTTTTCTGGGGAGCGCCATGCTAGTATTTTCACTCTTGCGGGGGGAGGAGGAGGAGGAGGAGGAGGAGGGAGGGGGGTTGGTCAGATGTTTATGTCTCTCCACACCGGGTTCCTGTGGGGAGGAGCACACTCCTGCCATGACTGGAGGCCGAGCCATGGCAGAATGACAGCAGAAGAAGAGTGACAGCAGATGACAAGGACAACATAAACATCTGAGAGTGAGAACGCCACCCTGGAAAGAAAGTGAAGGCTGATTGTTCTCAGGAGCAGCTAAAGGAGGTGGAGGGGGGGGTCAAGCAAGACGAACGAAGAGGGCGGAACAGACTGCAGACCACAGCCAAGATGGCCGCCTCTCTGCAGCTGGAGACATTGTCTTTACTCTTCAGCTGCAAACGTTAGAGCCTGATGAGCGTCCCAGAGATCTCCTCTGGTGACAGGAACACTCACACTGAGTTTATTTTGGTTGTTTTTTAAAGGAGCTCAAGACGCCGGTTTGTCTCAGCGGCGGCGTGCACGTGTGCGTGTGGTGCAGCAGTCTGTAGCCGTAGTGAAAAGCTGAACAGGATGGAAGAGGTGGAAAACAAACGGAGGAGCCGATGAGAGACACGGGGGCTTCGTCCCCCCTCCCTCCCCCGTGTCGCTCCTCCTTCACGACCAGGAGCGAGGGACCTCCTGTGTCCTGCCCCTGGGGATTCTGGGTAATGATCTGCAGGCTGGTGGAGGAGGAGTGAACTGTTTTTTAACCTTGCTCTTTGGGCTGCTCTCTGAGCGGAGCTTCACTCTGGGACAACTGAGAGCTGGAAAACAAAGGAAACTGGGAACTGAAGTGAAACTGAACGAAAAGATATGAGACGACTCAGGAGTGAAGACGGATTTAGGAATGATGTGAAACCGTTCAGAGGAGTGTTGAGCTTTTCAATATTCAGATACAATATGAACACTAATATTTACATCCTCCATCACTGTCGCTTTAAATTCAATTTAAAAGTCGGTTAAGTTTAATTTTATAACTTCTGTGTCAGTGATCAAGTCTGTGATGTGCAGGCTGATGTGGTAAAAACATGTTTGTTTCCTCTAATGATCCAGATGTGCAGATGTTGGCTGTCTCCCAGGGGCAGGGCCATGAAGGAGGCTCCGCCCACAGGTCCAGACCACATAGAGATAAAGGGCAACCCCCACTATAATCTCTTTGACATCATCATCATCGTCATCATCATCATCATCAGGGCCTTTGATTAGTGACCAGAACATCAGATTAATTCAGTTAACACCTTGTTTACAACATGAAATTATGGGATGTCATTCTGGGCCAATAGAAATACATCAATTGATACTGATACTGATGGGTCAGCCCTGAGTAATCAAACACAGAGCACAGAGGCACCAGATGAGGAGCCTGGGGCTGCTGGGTAATGTAGTCATTTTGACCTCTTGTTTAAGTGTGTGCAGACATGGACCAGAATTTCATGGTGACCCGACAGAGGGAGGAGAGGGGGAGGGGGGAGGGAGGAGTGAGTGGGTTGTCGGGGGGGTGGGGGAAGCCCCTTGTACCCGGGGTCTCCTGCTGCTGGGTTTATAGGGGGGGGGGGGCACGCCTCATCAGGTGGTCGAGGTGTTGGTCCACATGGCGACGCCCACCTGTGGAGCTATGGCAACAAAACCAAGAGTGAGTGAGCAGAGGCCACGACAGGAAGTAGTACATGTTAAAATTCAGGGAGGAGGGTGTGGGGTTGGGGGGGGGGGTCATCTGAGAACATGTTCAAAGAACACTCACATGTCGGACAGTCAGTGAAGGAGCACAAATATTATGGTCTGGCTGAGCTATGATGGAAACAGAGTGGTTTTTCTTACCTAAACAGAAAATGGAACAATCCACTGGAGCCTGACCACCCCCCACCCTTCCTCCCCCTCCTCCCCTCCTCCCCTCCCCCTCCTCTCCTCCACCCTCCGCTGTAAACCCAGAGTGGTTTGGCCTGAATAAGCTACTTAAACATTGCCTAGAGCTTTTTGTGTAAACAGCAGACGAGCAGCGATTGTCTTCTTCATGGGATTTTACACGGTGTAACAAACCAGGATGAGACTCTGTCCTCAATCACATCAAACACAAAGACGCGAGGTTTCCCATCAGCCTTTGCGTCACTGTCTCACAGCTCCTGGTGATGATCTTCCTTGTTCGTGTGAATGACCTTCTGTGAAAACTCCTACAGATGTGATTACAGATGCTTAACTTGTCGGGTTTCAGATTTAACACTCAAAAATTCAAGATGGCCGCCATGTCCGATCAGGAGTTCATTTACATATTAATGATGCAGCTGTGAAATCAGACTGTATAAAGTTAAACTAATGAATATTTTTGCAGTGCTAACATATTAGCTCAGACAAGTAAACAAGTCAACTGTCGACTTTTAAAGAAGTTTGTTTATTTACTTTCATTATAATAAAACTATGCGATGTTTAATTTAAGAATATTTTAGAAAAACTATTACTCGTGCCAAAAAAAAAACTTACTCATAACAAGGCTAGCAAACTAGCTGAGCGCTAACGACTCAGTCTAAAGAAGTGGATCCTTGACTTTAACAGAAATTTTGTTTCATTGTTCAACTGTGTTTTTTCTATTTTAATGTGTTTAATCAGCAGATTCACTAGAAACATGAATAAAACTCAACTCAACTCAATTTAACTCAGTTTAATCTGCTTCTAAAACCAGAAACAGCGTTCATCATTAAAATGGTGAATATCATGTGTCTGATGGGGTTTTTCAAAATAAAAGCCACAGAGCGATGAAACAGACACTTGTGCGTTGTGTTGGTTCTCCTAAAACGAAAAAGAGAGGAGTCCTAACGGAGCGACTTCAATCTGAATCCTTCCTCGCCACATATGCAGGAGGATACATAAAGACACCTGAGTCTGCCCCCCCCCCAGCTGCTATTTCCACCGCACCTCTCTCTCAGATCCATATCGTCCCCTCTCCTCTGTTTCCTGTTCTCCTCTCAGCTTTCAATCCTCCCCATGAATCATCTTATTTCCCATTTTCCCTGAACGCCTCCTATTGCCAGTTCAGGTTTCCCAACACTTTTATACCTTTATACATTCCTGTAAGTCTCCCCCTTCTCTGTCGTCATGTAAAGGTCAAATAACAACAGGCCACGCCTCCTCCTGAACAGGAAGAGAGGGATGGTTAGATGGAGGAAGAGGAGGAGGAAGAGTCAGTACCTTCCTCTGTGCTGCTGTGCCCCTCCCTCATGGTTAAGGAGGACAGGGTGATCTTCAGGGACAGCTGAGGGTTTTTGGTGCTGCAGACCCGGATCGCTGCCTCCGGCACACACGACCGAACCTCGTACTTGTCCTCCGTCATCGTCTGCAAAGAAGAGGTGCAGCGTGAGGATTCTCCATAATCAGCAGCACAGCATTACATTCATTTACATCATGTGCCTGTGTGTTTTTGTTTCATGTTACACTGAGAAAACCTTTCAGTCTCGCTGTAACACGCTGCAGCACAGTGGCAGTAAAGTTATTTCACTTCAGTAACTTCTACAGAAGGATGTTTGGATGCAGCTCTCCTCCACAGCTTCAACCTGTGTTGTTGACTGGCCTGTGTGTGTGTATGTGTTGCCTTCACTGACACAATATTTTTTTCCCACAGTGCGTTCCCTCTCTATCTGGTCTCCATCCATCACCCTCCGCTTGTCAATCTCTCTCTCTCTCTCAGCGCGGCCCAGGAAATGAGAGCTTCAGACAGTTTCCTGCCTCCATGATGAGGCGAGCGACAGCAGCTAATTAACAGGAAGCACATTCAGGATCGCTGTGGTGTCGCGCTGCGTTGTTAGTGGAGGCAGAGAGGTGTGTGTGTGTGTGTGTGGAGGGATTCAGGGTCCTGGTGGTCTGAAGTCTTGTACGCCTCAGTCCTCAGACCACTTCCTGTCCACATCAGCTCCGCCCACCTACGTATGTGTTCTCGTCCTGGGATTGAAACGCTGAGGTTATGCGCCAAGTTCGAAGCTGTAGTTCAGTGATGGCAGTGGAGAGATGAACGTCTGTGAAGCTGTTCATTCAGTTGAGTAAAACCTGCAGCTGTTGTTGTCGGACATCTTGCACACACTGACTTTGCTCTGCTCATTGCGATGATGGGATGGTCGTCGCTCAGAGCGTGCAGCAGCTTCACTGCGTTCTGGTGCCTGGAAGTAAACGTCTCTCTGTGGAGAGTGGACGGTGTCTTTGTACAAATGAGCTGAAGTGCACAGAGTCTGGTTAGGACCAGGATATAACATCTGTACTGGAGCTTCAACATCTTACTGTTGATGAGTCAGAACGTCCTCAGAGCAGCTCTGCAGCAAACAGACAGTAAACTGTCAATACAATAAACAGAAATCAGTGACTAACGTTATTTTTCTCTCGTGGATCAACAAACACAGGGACGTCATTTTCTAAATTAAAAAACGTCTTCACACTGTTTCTTATCGACCCACAGAGGCTCCGATGGTTAAATCAGTTCGTCTCGTTTCTGTATTTTATGTTGAAGTGTGTCCCCTCCCCTCAGGACGACGCCTTCACTGTCCACCGTCCATGTCTCCCTGTCTTATTATCCTTTGGTTTCTTCAGGTCTGTTGTCTTGTCTCATGTATGTGTTGTTTCTCATGTGAGGACAAATAAAGTTTCTTGAATTGAACAGAAACTTGATGGAGTTTGTGTTAAAGCACAGAGACACATGTTGTAGGAACGTCAGCTGTAGTGATGTAAAATCAGTGTGTGACAGAGGAGGATGAACTGGTTTCTACAGTAGCCCAGAGGGGACAAACCAAACAATGGCCCCAGAGAGTGTTTTACATTCTGACGCTCCCTGAAGGCCTCATGGGTTCACTGTCGGGTTGCTCAGCTTCAGGTTGTTGGATGTACGAAGTGTTTGCACCATTTCTGTTATTTCTATGATGATCACGTCTTCATCGTCTCTTCTTCTCTTCTTCTCTGTCACCAAACGCTGCTGCTGCTGCTTTCATCACACATGAAGACGTTCGTCCTCTGTGGACCAGTGTTTTCACTCAAACTCGTCTTTTTTTTTTAAAAAAACAAGGTCGTGTCCTGAGTTGTGCTTTGGTGTCGTCACTTCAGATGCACCGCAGTGCTGCAGGTGTGTGTGTGTGTGTGTGTGTGTGTGTACCTGGATCTGCAGGGGGAGGTTGGCGCTGATGGTGTACAGCAGCAGTTTGGTGGGTTTCTCTCTGCACATCAGCACCAGCTCCAGGTCCATGTCTCCTTTGATCAGCAGGCCTTTGGCCACCAGGCCGACACGCGTCACCCCGCACAGCACCGACGTCCCCGCCTCTGGCCTGCGGACACATGGAGGACGGCCAGTGTCAGACAGGTGACAACACACACACACACACACACACACACATGAGTCTGAGACCTCCTCCAGCTGGATCAGGAGCTTCACTGCAGCTTCCCTCACACTGAACCTCTGCATGATGAGACTTCACTGCTCTCTCTCTCTTTAATCACGACATTTACAGCAGAAATGTAAACTTCAGATTCACAGCTCAGTTTTATGAGGCCGTGTGCCGAGGGAGTGACTGAAGCTACAGAGAGAAACTGGAACAGGTGATAAATCACTTCCTGAGCTCATGTACAAACGTGGGGACCTACTTTGTCTCGGCGGCGTCTTCCTCCGCCGCCGTGTTGTCTCCGGCCTCGTTACCGGAGGACGTCTTCCCTGAGGGCGTGTGGAGGCCGTCCATCCAGTCAGAGACCTTCTTCAGAGCTCCCTCCACGGTGGACACCAGCGTCTGCACGGCTTCCAGCTCCTCCGGCGCCGGATACACACTGGCGTGCTTGGCCATGACATGGCGGTCGTCGTTTGCAAATGATCGGAATGACCTCTGGGGGGGGGGACAAAGGGGAGACATTATCATTTTTCTCTAAAGCCGTTGAGTCGATCATGAATCACAGAGAAACAAGCAGGTTCAGGTTCAGAGTGAAGCTCAAGGACGTTCACGTTGATGGACTTCAATGGGAGTCAAACCTGTGGCCTTCACTGCCCCCTGACCCCCGCCCCATGGTTACCACTGCTCAGCATTAATGCAGATGACTGACAGTCGGTGAGTGAACACAAAGAGACTAATTGAGAGAACGGAGCCTGAGAAGAGTTTTTTAAATAAAGTTTTTCTCTTCTTCTTCTCACGGGTCATCCTCAGCATCCTGAACCTGCTTCACCTGCACTCAGCTGTGATCATGTTTGATTGACAGCTGTCGTCAATGAGTCGCCAGGTCAGGATTTATATCAGAGTTGTGTTCACGTGTCCACATGATGCTGTAAAAGCCTCTTTTTTTTCTTCCTCTTGTGTTTGATAAATACCATCATCATCATCATCATCATCTGCGTTCGCTCTGGATAATCCCACAGAAATGGACCTGAAACTGCAGCGGCTCGTCGCGGTTCAGACCTGGAGTCGGACCTGAGTCTGCTTTAGGCCTCGTTACTTAATATCAACACAACGACGTGCTGCACTTAGGGATGGAGCTCATGGAGGTGTGTGTGTGTGTGTGTGTGTGTGTGTGTGCAAGAATGAGCTCAGTGAGTGCTACGTTTTACAAGCCTGTGAATGCATCGCACCAGGCGTCCAAGTCCAAGGTCAAACTGTCATCCCTCTCAATCATCTCTTCCTCTCCAGCTCCCATCCTCTCCACGCCGCCCCCCACCCCCCCCTCGCCTGCAGCGTGCGAGCTCCCCTCATTACGGTGAGTTATTTATGACGGCACTTTAATAATTCATGGCCGTGAGTCTTGGGGGCTTGTGCTGGAGCTGTGAGGGTCATTCATCACGACCTGGCTAATCTCTGGCTGAACTGCCGGGGGGCTGAGCAGCGAGCGAGTGTGGGCAGTGGCGTCAACAACAACACACACACACACCAACATGAACAAGATCTAAAATGAAAGATTAAGACTTTCACGGCGTCGCCTCTGATGCTGGATCCTGGCCCGGCTGCTTCTGAGGCAGCTGGGAGTTCAAGCTCGCGCCGCAATTACAAGGTAATGACGTTCACTGCTTTAATTAATTGCATTGCAGGGGTTCGTCGTTGGATGCAAATTTGTTTAAACCTGACACACACATTGGAAAAGATTCCTCGTGTAACGTCGCTCGGGGAAGATGAGAGGCCTGACACGTCCAGGTTCAACTTGTGTGTGTGTGTGTGTGTGTGTGTGTGTGTGAAAGATACGCAGCGTCTGTGAAAGCAGCACAGAAAGAGACTTCAAAGAGAAATGGTGATCAGATTATTAATGATCATTATAAAACATGTGGAGAATGAATCTCTAGAGGAACATGAACCGACGGCTCCACGCTGTCAGAGCTGAGGGAGGGGGTCACTGTCAGCTTCTTCAACACATGTTCTCCAAACATCTGGACACACAGGAGCTCTAAGAGGAGAAGAGTCAACTGGAGGCACGTCCTCAGACCTTTAATTTAGGTTTTATATAACTAATTGTGATCATGGTTTATTTAACACTACGGTGGCCCAGAGAGCTCAACAACACATGTGCTGCAAACAACAACACGACACAACAGCAGCATGTACACAAACACGCTGCAAGTAGAGCAGACGACAGAGGATGTGTTTCCAGGGGACATAAAAAATGTGTAGTTTTCCATCTCCTCTCTCAGCTTCTCCCTGGAGCTCTAGTGACAACAGCCAATCAGGAGAGAGGAGGCTCTGAGCCTCTCCTCTGATTGGCTGACTATTTCCTGACTGATCCAATACCTGAAACCAAACCCTGGAAGTTGTTGGATGGTGGGTCCAGGTAGAGGGCGGGGCTTTGGGTGACTGCTTTGTTGTGACATCACAAAGTGAGGCTTTGATACTTTCACAGTATTAATATAGAACCTAGAGCTGCTTTATAATCACACTACACATGGACGTCTACCTTTATACCGTATGGAGCTTTAAGACGCACGTCTACCTTTATACTGTATGGAGCTTTAAGACACACGTCTGCCTGACCACTTCAGATTAAATGACATCACTGAAGTCTATGAGTCCTGATCAAATGACCCAGCAGCAGCAGATGTGTGCAGGAAGCTCACCATGTCCAGGCAGTGGGGGGGGGGAGGGGGGGAGGGGAGGGGGGTTGTGGGAGAGGTCTAGGTGAGGACCAGAGTCCCGTCACTCGGCCTCTTCATGCAGTCAGGTGTCTCTCAGCTGTCGGCCTCTTCGTCAGATTCACTGTGGGAAGACAAAGAAATAAAAAAACACAGATTAACTCCACACAGGGTTTAGGTGTCGCCTTGGTGACGCAGCTTTAACCTTTGTATCATTTGTTACTCATAATGCGAGTGATCCAGGATTTACAGCTTATTCTAAGCTGCTCTGAATGAGCATCGGCTAAATGCTTCAGATGTGGAGCTGCATCATGGAGGCTACAACAATAATAATGACAATAATAATGATAATGATCCCAAACGTCAGACATCGTCCTCTGCTTCAATTAACACAAACCCTTCTAATAAACGCTGTGATTTACGGATGGTGTGCGAACGTCCCATCGCTTCGTTCACTGAGCCGGATCTGTGTAAAGATGGCCGCTCAGGTCCTCCTGCTCTCTGATTAATACGTTTCCTGTTGAATGTGAGACGTATTGAAAAACTCATTTCTTCTGTGTTAAAGTAAATAAACCTTTAACAACCCGCCTCTCTGTGATGCTGCTGCCGTGACACTTGGTTTCATGTTTTCCGCCACAGACTCAATTTAATTAGTGAATCCTCATGATTAAATACGTTGGACGAAGGTGCAGCTTCGCCCACGCGGTCACATGCTAATGAGCTGAGAGGCGTGTACCTGTGGAGGTGGGATATCCCAGGAGGCTCTGTGGGGTCGAGCTGAGTGTCAATTAGATTCTCCGTCACCTTGACCTTGTTTTTTCAATGACGCTGCCTCATTCCCCACAATCCTCCTCTGCTCTGTGTGCTGAGCATCCGCCGACATGAACACACAGAGTCAAAGTGTTTGCGGAGAAGTTATCATGAGGAACGAAAAAAACAAAACCCAAAAAAGGATGTTGATCAGTGTGAGGCGACAATTACCGAACCATCTGCTGAGACTTCTGCCTCTGCGCTCTTATTTTGGTGGGAACAGCAGAACTTCAAAGCTTTTACAACTGCTCAATAATGGAGGACGCTGCTGCTACGTGCAAGAGGCCATGAACGCAACACATGAATGCTAACGAGCCCGATTCAGACTCAGACAGACCACAGGACTCTGTGTGTGTTATTATCACTTCTTCACTCCACATCTCTGCTTCTCCAGGCTCCGAGGAGGAAAATGAGACTTAATTGACTGTCAATGACAGATTACTGCTGAGGAAGAGGAAGAGGAGGAGGAGGAGGAGGAGGAGATGAAGGTGGCAGACAGGTCGGGGATTAACTTTAACTTTAAATCTGTAAACTCTAATTTTCACTCATCATTACCAAATGTTGGAAAATGTCATCTTTGTATCTGCAGACAGAGGAAAACAGCCATAAACAATGTGAACAGGAGAAGATGCTGAGCCTGAGACACGAAGACAGAGACATGGACTTAGTTATATTTACTATAAACATGGAAGCATCAGCTGTTAAAAATACAAATAATAGAAAGATATTTTCTCTTTTTCTGTTTGGTTTCAATCTTCTACACTGACCAGAGGTAGATGTTAAAGTTTAAAAAGAAATGCACACAGCCTGTGTCCAGAAACTGAGCCTGAAAACCTGCCGTCAAAGACTTCCTGTCACTTTGTGATGTCACAACAAAGCAGCCACCCAAAGCCCCGCCCACCACCTGGACCCACCATCCAGTACTCTTCCAGCAAGATTTGGTTTCTCCGAGAGTCTTACACTCAGCCAATCAGAAGAGAGGCTCAGAGCCTCCTCCTCGTCCTCTCTTCTGATTGGCTGACACCAACCAGTTGTCACTAGAGCTGGGAAACTACACTGAGCTGGTTTTTAGATGAACCCTTCAAAATAAAACAGAGAGGGAGAAGAAGAGGAAGAAAACAAGGAGCTTTAAAAGTGGAGATTAGCGTTAACTCCCAGGTGAGTCCAGAGCTGCGGCGAGCAGGAAGTGCAGCCAAAACACCATTAAAAAAACATCAAGTGTCGAAACACATGGCACAAGGACAACAGGACGTACAGTACCGTCCTGCTCTGTACAGTATTCTGCTGCACTTTTAATAAATTCCCCATGTGGGCTCATTTTCTAATAACCTTTCATCTCCCTGAAGAGGGGAGGCGATTAAACCAAGATAATTAAGAATACAGCAATGACTTTTTAAAGGACGTTGACGGTGCGGCGGTACAGTGGCAGATGGCGAGCTCAGCGTGTGACAAAGAGACAATGCTGCTTTAAAAGGAGAGAGAAAAACCAGGCGAGAGAGTGAGAGTGAGAACAATTGAGCAAAAAGCTTCTTTTTTTTGGTTTGTTTTTGTTTTTGTTTTTTCTTCCTCTAAATAAAAATAGGTTTTCTTCCATGAAAAGCTGGTACAGTGGAGCAGATAAACACTGGGTGCATCTTACTCCTTACTGTGAGTCAAGTGTATTTGCATAGCCCTTAATCATGGAGGTCCTCACGACGCCCACATGAGCAGACGATAACTGCAAACGACACACTCCAGCCTCAGATCTGCAACAGCGAGGAGAAGAAGAACAAGAAGAAGAAGAAGAAGAAGAAGAAGAAGAAGAAGAAAAGAGCTTCTTCATTTGATTTCACCCAGACAACAATTAACGCCATTAAACTCTGGTCCAAGACAAATGTTTGCCACAATTAGGCAATGAAAGCACAATTAGGTTCACCACAGCAGCTGGTTGTGCACACGGAGCAAATGACGTGAGTGTGTGTGTGTGTGTGTGTGTGTGTGTGTGTGTGTGAAACTGGAGCGGACGGAGTCGGAGTGAACAAACACTGTGGCCGGTCGGAGTCAGAGTCAGGTCTGAAGTCAGGAACACTACTAGTGAACTAAATGTGTTTCAGTAAACAGTGGACCAACACAGAGAAGCGGTTCCACCGGTTTGAACAGCTCTCTGGTCACATGATTCGGTCGCACGCCATTTTCAACATGAGAAAATAAACTCATCGTGTCTCCGAGCTCTGACACTTGAGTCATCCTGCAGTTAATGCTGTGCACTACAAACAAGACTGAGACCATTTCATCTGAACCTATCATCACCATCATCATCATCATCATCATCATCATCATCATCATCATCATCGTCATCAGCTAAACAGCATTTTGATCCTTAAAAACAGATATTTCCAAAAACTTCTTCTGGGCAGTCGACTTTTAAAAACACTGTTTACATGTGGAGAAAGAAAACAGAGTTTTTGCAGCAGAGGTGGGGCCAGACTGGGGGTGTGTGTGTGTGGGGGGGCTGCTGGCCGACAGCGACAGGCTCTGGGCAGTTGAATAACTTGCTGCTGGAGAAGCAAGTCGGCAGAGCTGATTGGTTCATTCTTATCACATGGCATGCTGCAGGCGTGTTGCACTGAATGCAGCTGCTACATCTCACATTGAATGTGATGGATTTGTGCAACAGACGCTGCGTCTGAACGTCCCCTTACAACACGAGGTATGATGTGGTGGGTTTGTAGAAGTGAAGTGATGAAATGAAAGGAAGCAGAGCTGAAGACTATGTTTAAAATGCTTTACTTTCAGGATTCAGAGAAGAGGAGGAGGAGGGGTCACATGGTACAGGAGGGGATTTACTTTGAAACAGAAGAGAGCAGCCTCTGAACAGTTCTTTGTGTTTGCTGCGTTGTTATTTTGTGTGTTTTTGTTATTCAACATTCATTCATTCATAAAGATCCATCACAGTGCATCATGGAGTAAACACACGTTTTCTGTTTTCATTTTAAAAGATGGTCACTGCTGTAAAACATGAACAAGAATGAATCAGCGCTACGTTGAGTGATATTAATTAACTGACTGAGCAGAGTGAGGCTGAACCTCTACGAGGGGTCAAAGGTCACGCTGCTGCCCCTCTCAGTGGACAGACAACATCCGCTCCACACGGGTTTTTATCTCACTCAGCTCAACGTTTCTATTCCAGACTCTGTGTTTGTGTCGCTCGTTCTCACAGCGGGGGAAGTTTTATGTTCATACAAGACTTCAAATAATGATCCTGAGAGCCTGCACCAGCCCGCAGGACGGGACAGAAGTCATAAAAATAACATAAAATACAATAAAAAATGTTAAAAAGAAGAAAAAAAAACCTTGTTCTCTGAGACAAAGCGCCTGTGACTAACATTTGATCTGACAACAAAAGCCGACGCACACTCTGTGGTAATAATCCAAGAGCCGGGATCACACGTCCTCAGACTGTCAGACTCAGAGCTTCAGCAGCACAAACCATCCAAACTCCAAAACTAATTAAAAACCAAATCACGACACTCTGACAGGAGGAAGTCACAACTGTGGTTGGACGGCAGCAGAGCGCAGGCTTCATGCACAACGACCTTCAGGTAATGAGATCCTCTTCTTCTCCTTCTTCTTCTTTAATAATCATAATAATGACATGAATCAAATGCCAATGAACAACACGAAGATGTCACTGCTTTTACCGTCACTTTGCTCGAGGTGATTAACGTCTAATATTCAACGACCATCATTGACATCAGCATCAACAACCGCAGCACATTGTGGTTTTTGTGCCAATGAGAAAAGGAAAGCCCAGGAACTGTTGCTGGATCTGCAGCAGGAAGGCGGCGGTCGAAGGCGCTGATTTAAAAAGCCATCTACGGATCCACCACCACACTCGCTCCACAGAACCTATAAAGACAGCAGCCGCAGGTTCATCCCGACATTCGGATATTTCCTGAAGCTTTCAGATGAGAGTCTAAATATAAACGTGACAGTAGCAGATGGCCCATGTTAACTGTCTAACAGTGAAGAGACAAAGAAATGCAGCCATTTAAAGAAATGCTGCAAAATTTGACCAGCAGCAGAGACAAGACAGTTAACGACTGGTCCTGGCAGCACTGAGGTTTGTGGTTCTGTTGGCAGGCTGGTGGCTCCAGACCTGCACTTTATCTGAGGAGTACCACAAGGCCTGACCTGCTGAGCAGCTGACCTCTGACCTCAACGACAGAGGACTCAGCAGCGCTGCAGAGAACAGCCAGGAGATCATGATGTATCTCAGTGCAGGTGCTGTAACCCTGGACGTCCTCGCAGCAGAGAGAGAACATATTTCACTCGCTGCTCAGGTTCTCTGTGATCTCCTGGCAGAGCTGGAGATGTCCGACTGCTGCAGAGCCAATAAAACCCACTACAAACGTTATACGAGTGAGTCACGGCCAGCGGGGGGGGGGGCTGCGGAGGAAACAGCGCTCGGCACCAACATGAACATACACATACAGAGGTTGTGTTTACCTTTAGGAATGCACAGTAATCTCCCAGCATGCTTTGAGGTTAAAGCCTGGTCCTGAGCAGGAGGTGAAGAGCAGATGTGCAAAAGTAGGATTTTTAAGTCTTGTATTAAATTCTCTTTGTCAGCCACTGCCTCAAAAAATGATTATTAGAAAGTCAAACAGCACTCAAGACGAAAGGTCAGAGGTCAGCGCCACGGGAGCCAGATAAGAGAGAGAACAGAAGAAGAAGAAGTGTTGGAAAAGAGAGAGATCTCAGCAGGATGAGACTGTGTCGAAGGAAGGAGGCTAAAAAAGCTCCGACAGCTGCAGGAAGTGAAAATAACATGTGAAACATCATCAAAATATGTTAGAATCTTAATTAACACCCGCTCGTCTGTGGCTGCTGAAGGAGCGCCGTTCGTTCGTTAGGAGGACGATCTCCTCAGCTTCAGACCCAGAGCTGCACATTGTCACGCAGGTTTGTTCTGAGATGAGAAACAGGATCAAGATCTGTTTTTTTTTTTCCCCAGGAAAAGTGATAATTGGGAGACTGACAGCTCCAAACATCAGGCGCCGTCGCGGGAGGAGCAGGAGGAGCTCAGTGTCTGAAAAATGTTTGGTGTCATTTTGTCAGGCCCAGTTTACACAGCTGAGAAAAACCAGCACAACATTCAGTTCAGAATCCAAC
The DNA here is from genome assembly GCA_021432705.1 of Caranx ignobilis. NCBI lineage: Eukaryota > Metazoa > Chordata > Actinopteri > Carangiformes > Carangidae > Caranx > Caranx ignobilis. Next base: position 198,696 of record JAFHLA010000330.1, on the reverse strand, counting down.
TGATTCTCTTTCAGATTGATCATCAGGATCATTAATGTTCTGCTAATAACTCCAGCTCCTCACATAAATGTGCAGACACTGTGAAATATCAATAAACTGAGTCTGTTTGTTGTCTTTGAGCTCCTGCGGTTTTGTCCTACAACTCCCAGCATGCTCTGGGTGATGTAAACAGGAGGTTTAATGAGCCTGTAGTTTATGAGCATGTTAAAGGAAACAAACCAGGTCTTCAGAGGGAGAGAGGCCAAAACACATGGCTGTTAAAACTTAATGAGACAAATGAAAGTCACAGCCCCCCCCCCCCCCGTAACCATCAGGAGCCGACCCAGAACCTGTGGTCCGACAGAACATCACATCGGTACAAACACACACACTGCAGCAAACAGGCAGCTTCTCCATCAATAAATCAACTGAAGCATCCAAACAAAAAACTTCACAAACATGAGCTGCCACACAAAATGTGGCCTGGAACCATTAGGACCTGGTCTGGACCATCAAGACCTGGTGTGGACCATATGGGCCTGGTCTGGAACCATCAGGACCTGGTCTTGACCATCAAGACCTGGTCTGAAACCATCAGGGCCTGGTCTGGAACCATCAGGACCTGGTCTGGACCATCAAGACCTGGTCTGGACCATCTGGGCCTGGGTGTGGAACCATCCAGACCTGGTGTGGTCAGTGAACTCTTCTCTCTGGCTGTTTGTATTTGTGCCGTTGCCATGGATACGCTGACCTCAGTGGTCCCGGCAGGCATCACAATCTGACGTGACTCGGTGAATCAAGGTGATTCACTGATTTTATTATAAAATCCAGATGCTGTTGTCATCAGCGAAAAAAACTAGAGTTGTGTAACGTGTGTGTTTTGTGTGACGGAGACAGGAAGTGAAACAGGGATGAAATTTCTGATGCAACATGCGTCACGGTGGCACAATGGGTTTCCAGCAGGAGACACAGAGTCTGTGCCGGTGAATAAATTCAATCTTTCCAGTTTCAGACACAAAAACCCTCAGTGAGATAAGAGCAGCAGACAAACGGCCAAATCTACACACACAAAGCCCTTGGCTGGCGACCCGTGGTGTGTTTCCACCCGGTGAACTGATTCTGATCGTGCGGCGCCGTGGCCTCACAGGTAAACCTACAGCCTCACCTGCAGCCTGCCCCACCCCCCCTAGCCCCCCTGCACTCACCTGCAGCCAGGGCTCCCTGGAGGAGGCTGCAGTAACAGAGGTAAAGGTTGGGCAGAGCCTGGAGCTTAGTTCATGTAGAGCCCAGCTGAGTGACGGCTGCACACACACACACACACACACACAAGGAACCACAGCTGCTTTGTTATGAAACAGCAGCTTCAGTGTTTTTATTTTTTCCAGACGGGGATTAGAGCTTCATTAATGCATTAATGGATCAGTGCTGCGCTGTGAGCCTGAAAACATCCAAGTAAGCACAACACTCTCATCCCTGTCTGGTGCTAAAAGCAGCAGCAGCAGCAGCACTGTGAGTTTATATATGTGTGTGTGTGTGTGTGTGTCCAGCTTGTCAGCTTTGTATGGACCACAGTGGTGCTTCGATGTCTATTTGACGGTTAAGACTTCTCTTGGTTCTGGAGTCAGACCTTCAGCTGGTGGTTCAGGTTTGAGTCTGGGGCTCAGTAACGTCAGATCTCAGTGATAGGTCCCCACAGTACTACGAAGACAAGGATGTGTGTTTGTGTTGGTGTAATTAAAGACCAGTTAGCTGGGGACCACTCGTCCAACTGGGGACAAAAGCTGAGCTCCCAGTTGTGATTTCTGGGACGGTGGTCAAGGTCATGGAGGTTAAGTGCTGCTTAAATAGTTATTTGAAGGTTAAGGCTAAATGGTGCCTTCCATTGAAACGTCCACAGGAAGTCAGATTTTCCAAATTCCCCATTTGTTGCAGAAAATGAACCTCACTATCCTTGAGTTAACAATCCAAGATGGCCGCCATGTGCATCTACAGTGGATAAAATGTGAACATTACTCTGTTTATAAGACACTTAGTTTTGTTTTTGTGTCATTTCATTTGTCATAGCAACAGTATTGTGCAGCTTCTACCTGTCGACATGTTGTCGACAGGTGTTAGCTAACAATGCTAACAACAATAGTAGCTAACTGGAGGGGTTGCTACCAGCTCCTGACTGGAAAATGGTCAGTTTGGATTTTTGTTGTGAAGTTGTCAGCAGACTGGTTGTATTTGTGTGACTTCATTTACTTTTTTCTTATTGATCTACAGGTAATAGGTGATGGAGCCTGACCCAAGAGTCTTTATAGTCTCCACGTTGCAGATGTTTCAGTGATTCCAGTGTTTGTGTTGTTGTGTTAAACTCCAGCTGTTTCCCTGGTTGGACAAACAGTGGAGCCAATCACAGCTTTGTAGGGGGGAGTAGAAACAAGTTTGTGTTCTTCTTCCTGCACAAGAGCCAAAAGCTAGTGAGATAGAAAACAGCCGATGCCAATCTGAGATGGACAACTGTTTACAGGTTGTTGTGAGCCGACTCACACTGACATTTAAAACATCAGCAGCTGCTCGGCTCCTCCACAGACACAACATGGAGATAACATCTGAGACGACATGGGGGTGTTCAAGTGCTGGATACAAGTTAGTGTCTGTTGTGTTGCTCAGCTCGTAGCTGCTGTGTGTGTGTGTGTGTTGATGTCCTAGCTCAGTTATCTGTTCAAACGTGTAGCCGCTCTGTGCACAACAGGCACTTCACATGTTTAGATTCCCGTCCATCAGCTGGCGTCTGATTGGTTCCAGACTCGTCCAAACACACAGCCAGGGTCGCTTTGTGACAGCTGAGGATACTGACAGACCATTTAAAGGTGAAATTAGCCCTCTGTTGATCAGATGGTGAATCAGCTGTGAAAGTCAGGATAATGTCATAAAGTAAAAAGCGTCCCAGATAAAACCACCTCGACTATCGACACAGACTGGGAGGAGGAGGAGGAGGAGGAGGAGGAGGGTCGGTGCCAGGAGATGATGAGCTGAGAGCTGCTGAATCCCTCCGGTCCACAGAAACCAGCTTGCCTTGCATTTTTATTGCTTGCTGTATACGATCTCCTTTATTATCCCTATATTGTTTGTAAAGCACTTTTTGTGCTGCCCAGGAAAGTTTTATATCCAGCAGATTAAGTTTACATTTCATGCACGTGGGTGTGTTTCTGTTTACAAGTGTGTGTTGGTGGAAAATGAAGCGAGGTGATTTTTATGACGGACTTCTGCTGTTTTAAAAAAAAATCCACACATCTTCTCCTGCCCCCGTCGGAGTTACTGCTTTACACTAACTGATTTTCACACTGCATGGAAATAGATGGAAACTACGGCTGCACAATCCATTAACAATAAATGTGATCAAAATCACAATCTAATTAAGTTCAACATCCAAATCACAAAGGCTGCAGTTCAAGTTGTGCTTCAGGTCAAAGTATTGTGTTGCTACGGAGACACCATGGATGTAAACAGACTTGACTGTTTGGTACAACACCGACGATCATCACATCATCAGTTTTATATGAATAAAGACGGAAAGGATCTGCTGACATAACCGCTCCATGATCAGATCACATGACATCCTCAAAGCTGCTGGAAAGCACAGATTTGAAACTGTCTTCCAGTTTTTGTTTGGTGTTCATGGATGTAGTTGATGTTGTTGACGGACGCCAATTATTGATGTGAACAGACTGGGAAGTTTATCTTGTTGGAAAAAATAACAGATGTTGACAAAGTTTTCATTTTGAGACATCGTGTATGTTTGAAAAAAAGCTAATAAGTCACAATATCCTGCAGCATATTGCAGTATATTTAATACTGCAAATTTGCATTGTACGGAGACACTAGTATGGTGATGATATCGCATGATTCTCACACACCAGATTTTTTATGTGGTATATAAAAACAGCCAACATGGTCTCAGACCCCGAAGGGTTAATTAATGATTGACGTTAAGTTTACTCATCTATGAAAAATGCATCAAAGGCAAACATGACTGACGGCTCTGTTTCCTGTTGTTTTGTAAATCACGGTCCACCTCTGCTTCATCATGATAAATATGATGATATTCTGTCTGTTTCTGCACGTTCATGTTGAAAGTCTGTGCACGGACTGAAACTTTAACTCACCACTGTTTATCAGTTAATTGGACTGAAGTGGGCACCACCTGTGTTTTATCCATAATTAACCGCAGTTCATTAACAAAGCTCTCTGAAGGAAACGTACGGACCAGGGAAAAGATGAATCCTGTTTTTTAAGAGGTTTCTAGAAACTCAGGTTTGGTTTGAGTTTACTTGGTTTTGGGGGGAGGGTTTATTTGTTTTTTTAAATCTGACGGTCAATGACATCAACAGGAAGTGGATTCATTCACTGAGGAACCAGAGGAACGAGCTGTTTGGTTCATGAACTTTACCATCGGCTGCATGTTAGGACTCAGATTTAAGATCCAACCGGCTGCTGAATGAAAGTGATGATGGAGGAAACAATCAGCTCCAGCAGACCTCCAGTGGAGACGATCACAAACACAGGGTGAGGAGAGTTTCATATCTGTGACTGCACATCACATCATGTGAAACGAGCTGTCTGTAGTGTGTGTGTGTGTGTGTGAGATGGTAATGGAGACATCATGCGGCCGTGCACGGCTGACTGCTTAGAGCTGAGTGAACCTGGCTCCGTCTCCACCTGTGTGTGGTCGTCTGACGTCAATAAAGAGACAGTTTGTCTCTGATCACCTGTGGCTCTTCACCGGACGAACGACCGGACGTTTAGTTTTTAGACTGAGGCTTCACAGCAGGGAGAGTTTTCCTCACGGCAGATTCAACATTACAAAGAGTTTTACTGACAATGATGCCTGGACATCTTCTTTCTGTATTAAATAGTTCCAGGACCAGGACTCGATAATCTAGTCTGAAAGGGTCCAGATGCTGTGATAGGAATGGGACAGGACCAGGGCTGTAGCCAGCGTTTAGAAATCAGTGAGGTCTGATGGGGGGGGGTCAGCTATGACCACTCTAGTTAAGAGCTAACCATACCAAAATGACACCTACAACCACAAGTACACTACCCAAGCTGTACACTACGCACAGATTGGGCAAGGTGTGTGTGTGTGTGGATGCTATGTGGGGCTTCTTTTTTCTCACGAGGTGCGGACCTGGTCACGGCCATGGTTCCACTCTGGGTTTGACACGGACACTGCATTTGCTTTCAGTAATAACATCATACACACCAGATTGTTTTCATGAAGGTCTTCATCTACACAAACATCACTGCTGAGTCACAGTAAACAAAGGTCACACACCTGTCTATGGTGTGGGGGGCATCTTAGGTTCAGTGTTGAATAAAAGTCAGAGAGAGAGAGAAAAAACCTAACCCCCCCCCCCCCAAAAAAAGCCCTTTGATGTCTTGTCGCCATGTGAACCGAACCGTGACCGAAAAAAATGGAGGTATGTACTGAACCGTGGGCTGACTGTGGTGTTGCATCCCTGATGTGTACATGAGCTACCGCCTCAGCTGCGACCGTCTGTGAGAGAAGGTTGAAGCTTAGAGACGTCACATTGACCTGACGTCATAAACCTCCAGTGTCTAATCGATCCTATGCCTACATCATAAACCCCCCTCTTCTCCTTAAGAAATCATCCTCACACACACACACACACATTCACACACTGATGACATGTGTCAGTGTGTCACCGATGTGTCACCGATGTGCCACCGATGTGTCAGGGAGGAGGAAACTGAAAACACCTCCTGTCCTCCACACTGAGGATCCATCAGAGCACACAGACACTGAGAAGGAAGTCTTTCCTACCTGTGCCTGTCAATCATTAGAGCTCCTCCCACTTCAGCAGGTACAAAACAAACTGAAACAACTACAACAACAATATTATATACATCAACTGTCCTTTGGAGAAACCTGGCACAAGAAATTCCTTCCATCTCATCGATCCTTCAGGGAATCGAACCAACAACTTCCTGATTACTGAACAAAACCAATGTCCCTGATTGGTCTATGATACGTAAACGACTGTGAACCAGGTTTATCAGCCTGGTTGTTCCAGGATAAGGGTTATGATGTCACAATCAAGTTGACCTTTGACTATTTGGATATAAAGTGTTGTCTCCTTAACTGAATTCAGCCCCTTAAACTGCGTCATAATTTGCAAGTGACGTCTGAAAAAGAGACAAAAGTACAGATTGACGACGGCCTGGGGACAACATGTCCGTCACAAATTGTTTGCACACAGTGGAAACAGTGAGCATTTGTTAAATCGTGTCTTCTACCTAATCCTGTTTCACTGTAATGACCCAGTTTGTCCCCACACCGTTTCTATTCTCCCTCCTCCGTCCATAGGATTCCTCTTGAATGTAATTTCTGAGGACGTGGACAGAATCAAATTCCTTTCCCAGACTTTCCTGGGAGCCTGAAAAAAATATTTAAAAAAAGCCCTCCCCCTCTAAGAAGCTAATTATAATATCCAGCAGCGTAGTATTGGGCACCGGTCCAGGCAGGCTTCATGGGCCGAGGCCAATTCACTACATCCATTCACCTCGTACAATCCACAGCCTGGGAGCGTTATCTCAGCACCAGGCTTTTCACCTCCTGCTGCCGCGACGCCTCAGGTGTCACATAAAGCTGTGAGTCGCACTTCAAATCCACTTTAGAAAGTTCTGCAGGAGTCGGAGCGACGGAGCAGGGGGGGGGACGAACCAGCTGGTTTGACTCTTTATATTCTAGAAGCGGATTCTTCATTAAATATTAATTCTACCACAGAAAAATTACAGCATCAATTCACCATGACAGAGCAGCTCCCTGCAGGAAAACCTTGTCACTCACTTGTTTTTGACCTATTAGTCCTGTTTCCACCTCCGGAGTCAGACCCACCAGACACTCGAGGCAACGTAATGATCGTGCAGCAGTTCCGATCGTTGTGTAATCACATTAATCCTGTTAAAAATGCTGCTTATTTTGAGCTTTCTGTTAGCGTCACATCCCGCTCTGAGGACATCCAACCAGCACCGAGTAAACCTTACGCCCCGCCCAGGTGCGTTTAAGTTCTACTCAAAAGTGGGATCTCCATCTTGGAAAATCAGACAAGTCCCACAAGCCCAACGTTAGAATTCAAGATGGCAGCTAGTCAGGTAAACATGCTGCAGTTTTACTGTTTGTTTATGTGTATGTCATATTAAAGTCAGCCGTGTTCGTAGCACTGCTCACTTCTTATCCCGGGACATTGTCCTACTCTACTAGAATGTGTAAAAAACACTTAAGCCTGGTTTATACCTCTGTCAGCTCCACGTGTAACCACGCCGGTACCTTGACACCGTAATGCACCTTTCGAATTTCTGCGTCGAGGGACCAGCTAAATGCTGGAAATGACGTTCTGAACGGACGCAGCCGCTGTGGTCTGTCGCCTCGACGTCGCTGTTTGGAGGAGCACGTCAGTTGACGGTGGAGGAGTTAGAGGGCTCTGTTGGGGTACACCGTCGAACAGACACAGAGGCATGCATCAAGCTTTAGAGTGTTGTTATCAAAAGTGCTGCTAACAGTGGCCACAGACTCGTTATGTGTTTTTGTTTTAAGTTTGTAAGGCTTTTTAAAAAACATTGTCAGCACTGAAATCTGACATCTCAAATCTATGGATTGGATTCATTGACGTTGTTCTTATGACTTTTAATGTACGTAGAAAACGCCATTACCCAGAGCTGCTCGTAGTACCTTCCCCGAGGCAGCGACTTGTTTGGCCTCTGACAAAGTGCAGGGAGATCGTCCTCCGAGGGCAGTTCCTGCAGTGGAGACACACACCAACATCCCTGGGCCCTGTAAAAACTACCCCAAATTTCCTGAGATGGAAACGACTCTAACGTGATGGGGAATATTTTGCACGTTACTTTCTGGTTGGTGAAAGTTCACAACAAGCTGCTGTCCACAGCTTTATTATAAGACGCTGTTTTTTGTTGTTGTTGTAACAGGAGGACAAAATTTGGAGTAACACACCAAACACATAAGAACAAAGATGGATTTTTATTCTATGCCCCAACAGAGCCTGGCTGCCTTTTCAGCTCACGCACAAAAGAGTCACCACAAGTGTTCAAGTGTTAGTTCATGAGTCAGCACACGCTCTCTGCAGTTCAACCGCCACTACACATAAAAGCTGCTAATTTTCCTTCATAGATTATCTCTGGGACTTTCAGCAGCCGACAACAGAGGCAGAAAACAGACAAGACTTTGAAGCAGCTCTGCTCTTCAGCGCCTCAAATCACATCAAAAAGCTTTTTTTCTTTTAACTGATATTGCCAGGAATTAATTGTACAAAGCAATAAAAAAAAGTTTCCCTGAGTGTCACTGCGGATGGTGAGTCCTCCCTGGCTCATCAACAAGAAGGACGTCAAGGAGTCTTTTCAGTGGCTCTGTAAAGAGGAACTGGGAGGAGGAGGAGGAAGCCCACAGCTGACCACATCTGGATGAGATGCTGGGTATCAGTTTCAAGAGATCTCCACCTCTCAGCGCAGCTTTTGTTCTTCCTCCTTATGAAACCACAAGTTAAGTTGTTCTTTCAACACCACATCCAGACCGACACGGCAGCACTTCCTCTAAAATGGCTTCATGTTGACACATTATTGTCATGAAGAAAACACCAATCATCTGTTACCACGGTAACTGTACACAACCAAGATGGCTGCAACCTCAGGATGACTGGAAGCACAGACACCTTTCGTTCTCTATCTTGTACATTAGTGAATAAATAGATAAAACACAACGTAGCCTCTGTCGGCTGCTTTCAAACCCCTTATTATGTGCTTGTTCTAATATATTTGTCACATCCCTGAGAGCGACTAACTGTGAGGATGGAGGCAGGACTCGGATTTTTGGGAACCAAACAACACTTATGAGCCGTCAGAGCTGTCAGCTGAAGACGACAACGACCGTCTTCATACACAATCGTGTTGTTTGTCGGCTGACAGAACAGGAATAAAGAGGGATTTCCCTGTTGTGTGGCTCTGACATCTTTAGTGTAATGACCTAAAACAGCTGCCGGGTGTGGACTGGATGCACCGACACATGTCCTGTGAAGAGCCGCTTCAGATTTAGCCGGCTTTGTGTGGACATAATCTCAGGCAGCTGAGCCACCGACATGTCCCTCGGTGTCACAACCTAAAACACACCATGAAGAGCACAAATAAAGTTCAGCTTTTATCTCCTCGCCTCAAAACACACACACACACACCCTCCTCACCCCGGCAGCTTTGTGGGTCATGACGCAATATTACCAGCTCAGGTGAAGCTGCAGGAGTCTCGTCTGAGGCGGTGCTCTCCACTAATGGTTTTCATTAGTGCAGCTCTGGATGCACGGCGCTCGACTCCTTGACTCCACCTCATCGCGCTCTCATCTCACGTAGCACTTTACAGCAGTCCTGTTTCCCCATGTGCACAGCTTCACCTCCTGACCTGAAGCTTCCCACAACCCCCCCCCCCCCTCTGCTGCTGACTTCCTGTACATGTGCACAGCCACAGGTCAATTTGATGGAGATGGAAACAAGGCCGGAGATGGAAGACGACGTGTCCATGTAACATGCAGTGAAGACCTGGGATCGAATCCTTATAGGACCAACAGTAGCTCCAAGAGAGGTGATATTTTTAGACTAACAGCTCACTAGGGTTTTCTGACGACGACTGGGAATATGGCAGCATGAGGAAAATGTCAACGCTCACAGATTCTTTAAGACCATTTACAGGCGACAAAGGCTCAGGAGACAGAGAGGGTCGTCTACGGATCAGTGTGTGTGTGTGTGTGTGTGTGAACCTTGTCTAAAGCACTTTGAACAGTGATTAAGACTAGAAGAGCACAATATATAAATGCAGCCCATTCACAATTTAAGATGAGTGTGTGCACCACCTGACTGTTCCTGAACGCATCAGATCCCCAAGTACAAAAATAGAAATCAGTGTGGACAATGGTTAGACATTTACCTTAAAGCTCCATACGGTATAAAGGCAAACGTGCGTCTTAAAGCTCCATACAGTATAAAGGTAGACGTCCATGTGTAGTGTGATTATAAAGCAGCTCTAGGTTCTATATTAATACTGTGAAAGTATCAAAGCCTCAGTCCACAGAGAAATGCACACAGCCTGTATTCAGACACTGAGCCTTAACACCAGCCGTCAGGACTTCCTGTCACTTTGTGATGTCACTACAGAGCAGACACACCAAGCCCCACCCCTCACCACCTGGACCCACCATCCAACAACTTGCAGGATTTGGTTGTTTCCCTGGAAACTACACTGAGATGGCTTTTGGTTCAAATAAAAACACATATGGCTCTTTAATTAAAGCCCCCCCCCCGGTTATCTTTTTTAGTATAAACAGCTTCTGAACTGATTTTCCAGTGTACTCTCTCAGACAGATGCCAGGATCAATATTTGAGTCCTTAAAGCTTCATCACAATACACTGACAGATTCTGCTCTTTCAACACCAACACCAGCTGGTCCAGTGACAGTGACAGTTTCTTCACACATCTTCTCTCCAGCCGACTGCATCGCAAAAAACTTCCATTCATATCACCTCAGCGATTTAAACTTATGATCGTTACAGTTTTTAGTCAAGACTTCCAGTGTTTGACAAATGTTTAATTCTGATAGTATCTAATCAGAACCACAGTTTGTCTTCGACCGTCCGCTCATGAGGAGTAAAACTCTGACATCTTCCTCTTTGAATCGATGGATAATTGACCATGCACTTTGCTGAGCAGTGAGAAATTATCAAGATATCCACTGCAGGTTTCTTCGTGTTCGGGGGGAGAACAGGCAGCGGACGACGTGATTCAGACAGAAAAAATAAAAAAGACCAAATTTGACTCAGTATATCAGTCTAACCCTGAAATCCATTCTGAATGCTTATTCAGACTTGAGAGACTTGTGTACGAGCTCTGTCCTTCACCTGGGGGAGCAGGCTGAATGTGCCAGCACAGAGGAGGATGTGAAGAGCGTCCTTTCATGCTGCCAGAGCAGAAATGCCTCTGTGAATATTTCAGTCGCTGTGAATTTGCTGGCAAAGTGCTCTGCTTCTCTGTGGGTTTTTTTTTTTTCCAGCGAGCCGAACAGTGCTTAAAGATACACGATGGGATCTAAAGGCGGGTGACAGCTCCTGGTGGTGGTGGTGGTGGTTTCTAGGCTGACAACAATCAGAAGGGCGAGATGGTCTCCTGACAGCGTGTACGACTGACACCTCACACTCGAAGCCACACCAATGTTTCAGATATACGTAAACACTCACATCAAAGCATGTGTTACTTCCTGTCTTCCAGCTGCAGCTTCGTCTGTGCTGCTGTTTTTTTCATTTGCAGTCTCTGCTGCACCAACCGCTGTCTGAAAAGTTTATTTGCCGTAAATGTTTCATTGGAGCTTCCACCAGCTATCTCCTGTGTTTTAACTGAGTAGTAAACACATCATTCTGACTTATGTTGACCTCTTTGATCTACTAGTTACTCACCACATGGACCAGGAACAGCAGCAGCAGCAGCAGCAGCAGCAGCACACTATGTACATGCTGGTGTGTTTGGTGCGGGTGCAGCATCAGCATGCTGAGTTTAAAACAACTGACCTGAGCTGACACGGCTTCATTTATTATTGAAACACAACATTAGGAGCGTTGAGCCTCCTGCCCCGCTGCTGCTGCTGCTGAGTCTTAAAGCTGCACTCGTCAATATCCTCATATTTCAGACGAGTCAATGTGGAATATACGAGGTGAACGACATCACTGGTTGGTGCATTTTAGCCTCTTTCAGCTCACTGTTTTCGGTTTTTACCGTGTGGCCACACGGCAAAGATGGTGGAACATTTACCAGAGGTGGAGGTGGAGACCAAACCAACCAACCAGACCAATCAACCAGAGCTTAGATGTTGAATGAACTCCTACAAGGCACCACTGACGCCATCTTGGCGGCGCCTGACTCCGCCCCTGACTACCAGCTGATCCAGAAATGTTCCTTGAACTTTTAGTTCAGGTTCTTTTCTGGCCTGTTGCTGCCTGTGTTTTAACTGTGGTGTAAAGTCCTGGGAAGTTTCTGCAAATCAGACTGACGACAAATGGAAACGCAAAGGAGGTAACTGCACCACACCTCCAGGCCAGTAGGTTTTCCTTTGGGGACGCTAATTCCAGTTCTTGCAAGATATGAGCTTCTGCTTAAACACTGAGTGAGGCCTTCATCTCATCATCAGTCCATCTGTTGTAGGCTTTCTTCAAAACAGTCGCCTTGCAACTCTGGGATTTTTAAATGGCTGTTAAAATAAAATGCACCAAGTACTCATAAAAGTTCAGCACTGCAGACCTTTGGAAAGAACTTCCCCCACAACCAATACAAATACAAACGACATTGAAGAGCTTCCTGGTTCCGGGGGAAGGTTGCTTCAGTGCAAATGAGGACTATGGGGATTGACTCACTGTTGGAGAGGGACTCTAGAGGCCATTAAAGGAACTGCAGCTTTGGCGCGTAGGGTTAAACATAACTGTAACTCCAGAAGTCCAGAAACACAACAGCTTTCCTTTAGGGATGGGCAAGTAACTCAGACTGGGTGTGAATAACGTACTTCATCATGTTTCCAGAACCCACAGCAACAAATCCCATTTTTTTAATGCAAAATATTTTGTGGTCTGACCAGGTCAGTCTTCAAACTGAACACCCAATCGATTGAAACAGGGTGATCCAAACCTCTGAACCAAAATCTGTATTGATACCGACTGGATTAAGTGGATCAGTACCAGCATCACCTTGAACAGAGTTCAATCATCACTCACAGTCGTCACAGACTCCATGTTGTTGTTTTGAATGGAAATGATGCGCTGGTGTTTCACTGGTTGACGTGAACACATTACTAATGTGTGAAGAAGAGTACTGGGTCGGTACTTGGTATTCACAGATACCTCAGGTTAAGGTGATGAAATTGAAATCAGGAATGAATAGGTTGGAATAATAAAGTGAAGAATCGTCAAACTTCACATTTCTGCAAACTTCATTCATTTGAAAACTAGAATATAAGGAGTGTGATGTTTTTATTAAATGAGAAGGGGGGGATTCATGCAGGAATTTTACTGTGCTGGAACATACATGTTCCCTGAACGTGCATTAAACAGTGCAGGTAACATGTGAGCTGGTGCCCCTGTGATGGAGCTCCATGTGGGATTTGGTAAATGAGTCCCGGTGCTGCCAGAAGCAGCCGACTGGCAGCTCCTGCAATTCAAACAGTGCGAGTGCTGCAGGGTTTGTGTTTTCAGAGCACATCAAACGGCTCAGGAGAAGAGACGTCCTCAGGGACCCTCATAAAAAAAAAAAAAAAGAAAGAAAAAACAGTGTGCCCCGGATGATGTGGTATTTATTTCAGCCTGGCAAAGTCAGAGAGAGAGAGAGATGGCTGCTTCAGATCAGATTCCTCCTCTCCAGGCCTCATCAGGGCTCTACAACAGGGCTGCTCTCTGAGCTTTATGGTGCAGGGCTGAGCTCTCCGGCTCCATGTGATGGTGAACTACTAAAGGGAAGATGAGCTGAAATGAGAGGAGATGGAGCTGATGGCAGCAGGAACCTCTGAGCTCAGGTTTCAGAGGTTTCACCTCAGCAGAGCTGCTCAGTTTCAGGATGCAGCCTCTGCAGCCGAGTAAACAATATGCTGACGTCGTCATCACTAAATATTCATATCAATCCATAATTAATGTGAGTTTGCTATCATGTGGTGCAGTGACGATGGCTGCACTCTGCACACATGAGCATGTCTGCATGTATAGACCCTCCAACATGTGACTGACTTGTTTAGACATTTTCTAGATCACACTGTGTTGAACATGTCGCCTGCTTCCTGCACTGAGAGGAGCTGCATGTTACATCCTGTTTATCCAGAATCAAAGAGAATAAAAACCATGAGTGAAATTTTATCATGATTGGGAATTGAAGTGTTTTGTGAGAGGTCACACCCACTGACTTTTGACCTTTGATCCCGGTCTGTCCTCAAGTACAAGTGGGTGTTGGCGCCATATAATATGTCCATATCATGTCTGTATGGACGGACGACTCGAAAATGAAATATGAAGTTAAATTCTCCAATCACATTGTTTGGGTTTTAAACCAACTGAGTCAAACTGCACATATTCAGACTGTGATGATTTAGTTCTGCTTCAGACAAAGAAAAAGATCAAATTCAAAGAAATTTGTCGGCAAGTAACTTCAACACTTAATTGATTATCAGAGACGTCGCAAATTAACCGTCCAATTCCTTCAGCCCCATTGGACACAGTGTGTTTGTCTCTTTCCTGTTTCAACATGACGACGCCCACGAGCACAAACCAGCAGCAGCTTCCCACTGAAATGGCTTTCACAGTTTGCCGTGGAGGAAATTGATTCGTCTGCACCGAGCTCTGGCTTCAACCCCGTCCAACATCTCTGGGATGAAGTGGAACGTCGGGCCGGACCTCATCATCACCGCTGGACCTCACTAATGCTGCTGCAGCCAGCTTCACTCATGTGCTGGATGGATGCTGATGCAGCAGCAAAGCAAAAAAAACCCCATGTTTGTGAGTCTGTGCACTGAATCACACACATGACCACAGACTCACAATTACAACAACCTAAACCTGAGATCACACTGCAGGTGCACTGAAGACTGGTGGACTAGTCCGACAGTCTGGTTGCCATGGAGAAGTTCTAAGTTTTCAGGCTTGTTTTTCCATCATGAAAATTTAAGAGCATCAACAGAGAATATCAAACACCTTGAGATATTCACTTCAACTCCGCTGTGAATACGCGGTGTGATGCACCACTGACTCCACTGGACCACAGAGACACAGCGGGTCCAAAACTGCAGACATGTTGGAAGACAAAAAAGTTTACGACAACAACAACAAGCAGAGAAACATCACCGACTGTAAACAGCAATCAGTCAGTTCTGCAGAACAACATCAAACATGTTTTTTGGATGAAATATCAGGGTTCGGTTCGTCCTCTGAGGACCATGAGTATTTTCATTATTGATTAAGCTGTGGATTGTTTTATTGAATGACAGCTTCATCGATTGGTCCTAAAATGTCAACAAAGGGGAAAAGGTTCGTACAGCTGTGGAGTCGAAGCAACAAGAACACAAGATTTCTTTCAAATTAACAGGCGCCTAAAACTGGCAATAAAAATGGAAACCAATTGTTCCTATTGACGATGGACTTCTGAGGACTCAAAGTGCCACAAAGCTATTATTTTTGGGGCAGAAATGTTTTCGTTGATTTCTGCTGATAAATTATGAGCCGACCCGGTGGGACTCTGCTCCTTTCACAAAAAAAGTTCCCTCCTTTCAGTCAAAACTTTTCAGTCTGTTTGATAAATCCACAACAACAACACCTGCATCGAACAGCCTGATCAATAACCCACACCCAGCCTGCTCCTGCACCATACGCCAGATATAGATCACATCACAGTGATGAAGGTGGAAGTTTTCACTGCCCACCTGTCATTGGCTTTCACCTCACACAGCTGGCAAACATCTGTTGCCCCCTCCCAATCATCAAAATAGCCATTGATTAATTTCCTGTCCAGTGACGAGACAGATTAATCAAGCAAAGTGCTGCAGTGCTACAGTTATCAGCATGGACTGCTGTGGGTGTGAGGGATGGACGACCTCATTGTTAGGAACATACATGAACAGGATGTGACCCCCACCCCTGACCTTTGACCTCCATTGTCAATGTCCAACGACACGTTACTGACAGAATAACAGACTTTGGAACGAGACAAATATAACGTTGTGCTTCTTAAAGATAATATAATCACACCTGCAGCTGCACAATGAGTCATATTGTAAAGATGTAAATGTTGTAAACCTGTTTGGTACAAGACGAACAACAAACGGAGGAAATGACCCATTTTCGAACATGTTAAAATTATCGCAATATGATTTTTTCTGTATATTGTTCAGTCCTAAATGACATGACATAGAACATCTGGAATCTAAAACACAACAATATAATCATGTGTTTTTAAAACAGATGTGGACTGTGTCACATTTTGCAGATCTCTTTACTTTAAAACTGGCAGATAAACAAAAACATAAGTACTGGGGTGGGTGGGGGAAAAATCAATACAGTAAAGTAACGCGATATTTTGCACTGCGATATTGTATCGATTCTGAACAAACTAAGAAGTTTATCTTATTGAAAAAACAAACAGATGTCAACAAAGTTTTCATTTGTAGACTTTGTTTGCAGTTGAAAAAAAGCTAATTAATCACAATACACACACATTGCAGCATATTGCGATATTTTTTAATATCACAATCGCGATAATATCGTATTACAGGGCCTCTAATAACTAATGTAGATAATTTTCTCCTTGTAATATGAAGATGTTGAACAAAGTGACTCTAATCTAGTCTCTGTGGTCATTTCAGTCAAAAATGACAATGTGTTAGAAATAATTGTGATTCAATTCACTTTTAACTAAACAAACGCATCCGTTGGAGTTTAATTTTCTGCCAGGCTGCGAACAGATGGATCGATTCAGCTCTGCATAAAAAAACATTTTCAATTTTTAATGTGCGGCTGCAGAAAAAAAAAAAAAGAAAACATTTCACTGATATTGAGCGTGATGATCACCTGACTGAGGCCGATACAGAGGAGTGAAGCAGAAAACTGGAATTCAAAAACACAACAACAGGAAACTCCTGAGCAGAGCCGATCTGATAGGAGGACTCACTCTGGAAATCAATTGATATGTAATTGTCGTATTGTGATGCAGAAAACAAAGACGCTACAGAGGAAAAAAGGACTGAAGAAGATGAAGGGAACTGTATCACCGCTTTATGGGATTATCCTGTTATCAAACATTAACTGGAAGAAGGAAGTAGTTCATGTGTCTCATGTTATTAATTATGATCTTGTGTCTCTTTTTCATGTAACCGTCTGATACATGTGAGGAACACGTCTTCACCCTTCATTAAAAAGGGAAAACCAGAGTCTTTGAAAAGATGTGGCAGCAGTTTAAAGGTGATGGAGAAGTTATATCTATCTTCAAGTGTGAAGCTAGTGAAGCTTCGACTGCTCGTCAATGCAAATATCTAACAGACCAGACAGATGTAGACGTGGAGAAGACGATCTGTTCAAGTTCAAACAGTGATTTAATCAGCTTTGAACATGGCATCGTGGTTGTTGTTGGTGTCAGGAGAACAGGTGGTGGTGGTGGTGGTGTGCTTCAGGCTCTTTAGCACCAACTTAGCAATGTATAAACTCCACAGCCGACCTGAGAGCTGCTCCTCACCATGTCCATCCCTTGATGACCACAGGGGACCATCTTCTTCTCCATGCTCCAAGTCACAAAGCTCCAACACCTCCGTCTGGTTTCTTGGACATGACGATGCGTTCACTGGACTCAAACAGCCTCTACAGTCACCTGATCAGAAGATGTGCAGCCATGTTTGATGCTCTCATGTAGATACATTCCCAGCACCTTGTTGAATCTATGCTCCTGAGGATTAGAGGAGGTTCTGGACGCAGAAGGGTCCAACCCGGTACAACCACGGTGCACCTGAGTGAAGTGGTACCACAGCCCTCAAAGCTTCTGCTGGGGGTGGGTGGGGGTCAGCTGTGTGGTCCTGACCGGTCCAACCTCTGTCAGTGCCCGTGTTCAGGATTTACTGTTAGGACAACATTTGTGTAATCCTTTCACACAGCACAGGACAACTCTAATTGAAAACAAAATGTCACACACACACTTGATCCTTCTTTACTAGAGCAGCGCTGCATCCTCGTCAACACTTTTAGCTGCAGCACCCCCCCCCCCCCCCCCCCCCCCCATGAGGATCCTGCACTCCCCAACACTAAGCTCCGGTTACCGGTTTCTATTTACATTCCTCACACTTGAAGGGGCCACCTGCTCCGGCCGGTGCTCGCTGCCCTGCTGTGCTTACCGACGCTCATACCGGGTTCCTGTCTGAAACCTGAACCTGTGACGTACGGCAGAGTGTTTATCAGATTCAGGCAAATGTGGGGAAATGCAAATGGAGACGCAACGTTCAACATAACAACAGAGCTGCTCTTTGTTTCCGCAGGTGATAGGAGCAGGTGGGAGGGTCTTGATGACACTTTAGCAGGGGACAGTTGCGTTATGGGACAGCGTCCTGTTTGCCAACCAGCCCATGAAGCCGTAAAACCTGAGCGGCCGAGCCTCCAACTGCTGCACTCTCACATTTTACCCTCGTTAATAAACTCAACCCGTCACGTAAACACAGAGGAACATCAAACCTCAACCTGACCACCGATCATTTAGAGATTTGTACCGATTGGTATCATTTTCCTTACTGTGTCTCATGTGTGGACAGGAGTGACGCAGCTGGACAAGCTGCAGGGAGTCCACTTACAGAAACAACAACTGTGATCAGGAACAGTTAACAGGCCCTGTGTCGACTGAGGATCAGCAGGAGCAATCACTCACTACCAAGCGGTTAGGGCGAAGTAAACCGAACACCACCCCTCCCCTCGGCTGAGACAGGAAACAGCTGATGTGAACAAACCGCCGGGCTGAAATAAAACTCTCACTTTGTATTCGACCAGATCTCCCATCAACACCTTTATTGAACGGCACATGTTCATATTAAAGCTGCAGGGAGTATAAGAGTAGATGTTTACATCAAACCTTAAAAAACCAGCCATCAGGACTTCCTGTAACTTCATGATGTCACAACAAAACAGCCGCCAAGCCCCACCCACCTGGACCCACCAGGATTTGGTGTTTTATTCTGAAATCAGTTGATTGGATCTCTCAGCCAATCAGAAGAGTTAAAGACGGTTTGATCAGTGAGGAAGTTCAGATGAAGACAGTCTGCGAGTGAAAACAAAAAACAAACCACGATTCATCAGCAGAAACGATCGATCAATGAGACGACTGACTGAGGGTTTCCTCTGATAACAATATTGTATGTTTTGATCACAATCATTCTTAAGAAATATTATCAAAACACGTCTCATTCTGTTTTTCAAAATGTGAATATTTACCATTCCCTGACACACACACACACACACACTCTCCTCAACCAGTCTGACTGCTGGGCTTCAGGGAATAATGACTTCTTCCTGGCATTTCATGCAGCGAGCGATCAATGGACGGATTAATGAAGAGGACGTTTGTCAGATACACAACGATGACGACGATGACGATGATGATGATGATGAAATAATCGTTGGCTGCAGCCTCTCATCTCTCCTGAGGCAGAATAATTACGACGTTACCAGAGGTTTTCAGACAGAAACACTTCAAACTATTCGATTTTTTGTCAAATAACACAACACACAACTTTCATACTAAGCAGGAGGACGGAGGAGATGTGAGAGTTAACCCTCTGCATCAGTGGCTCATTTCTAACAAATCTGACATTAATCCAGTTATATAGATGCAAATGTACCTGGTCTGGACCCCCCCCCCCCCCCCTTGGAGGGTATTCACCTGCACTGACTTCAGATCAGCTCACAGCCACAGTGAGGTCACGTTCACGACCATCACAACCAGTGCAAAGAGGACGAGCATCCAGTGCTGCGACGTGGAAAAGGCTGCAATTCACTTCACACAACAACATTAAACCTCATCAAACTGTGGTGAAATGTAGGAATCAGTGCAAAGACAGGTGAATCCAGGTGAGCTGGAGAAGGTTAAAGAGGTAAACTATTGATAATGTACAGTGCAAACACGTGATCAAACATTCATGCATTGTACAGGTGCACCAGCAGCAGCACCACACCTGGGCCCACACACACACACACACACACACACGCCAACATGCAGGTGCCATCGGACCACAGCGACTAAGCAGGACAATAGAAACTTGATGGTGGCAGGCTAACCTAACCAGGAAGTCACCGGGGCTGCTACCTGCGCCAGGTGAGCTCCAGGCTGGAGGGGACATGTTGGGGGACACAAAAGTGTTTTCCCTCCCTCCGCGTTCAAACTGCCGCGTTCCGGACGGTCGGTGCGGACCGTGCCCGGACGGACGGACGGAGGGACAGATGGACGGCCCCGCGGGGGGAAACTTAACCGTTACCCCGGTCGCTTCGTCACCAAGCGGACACTTTGAATGAATCCGTGTCGTGTGGTTCAACGCAGGGACGAGCCGAAGTTAACCGAGCCGAGCGGGACAGAAGCACCAGCAGCAGTGGCCGCCGCGGCGGCAGCGGCAGCAGCAGCCACCCGCTCCCTCCCCTCGCTTCCTCCGCACCGAAAAACTGTCACAAAAAGCGGACACTTACCTCCACCGACTGTCCGTTCACCACCGGGAGGAGGAGGAGGAGGAGGAGGAGGGCTCAGCGGTCAGCGTGTCCACAGCCTCCCGAGAACACTTTACTGTTGTTTGTCTTTGTGTCCCGTGGCAGAAATTAAGTCCCGTTCCGGTGTCACTCCGTATCCGGGCAGCGGCTCACAGCGTGGAGTGGAAGCGGCAACAACAACAACGGCAGCGGCAGCGGCAGCAGCAACGGTCGGTCTCCGGTCAGTCCGCTGTCAGCGCTCAGCGCAGGGGAGCGGAGGCTGCGGGCGCGCATGCGCACATGGACTGCTACTGCGAAACAAAGATCGTCGAGTGACAAGATGATCCGCTCTGTGGGAAATTAGTCCAGGAGACATTATATTATATTATATTATATTATATTATATTATATTATATTATATTATATTATATTATATTATATTATATTATATTATATTAAGAAAAGTCTCCATATAATAGATAGATAGATAGATAGATAGATAGATAGATAGGTAGATAGGTAGATATCATTGCATGATTTGCAATTAAAAAACATCCTACATTTCATTAACTAATCAATGCAATTGAAAACAATGGTCCAGATAGTGTTGATCAATGAATTGTGCATATAATGATATAAAAAAATAAAACATGTACCAAACCTAACTTGACACACTCAAATGTCTTTTCAGGTCCAACCAATAGCCTGATATGTAAATACATGTATTATGATTTATAGTCAATAAAGTTTTAGACGAGCAGCAGATCTTCAGAGTTGCAGCAAGTCCAGGTTCTGTCCTGACTCTGAGATGCTCTGTGAGTCCATTAGGTTTTCTACAGGTGCAGCCCACAGGTCAAAGGGCCACAGCTACAGGAGGCAGTGTGTGTTGGTCAACTTGTTCACATACAGAAATAGATTTCTTATGACCTGAATCCAAATTGGATGGATTACAGAGGGGGGCCTATACCGGGCCGAGGTCCAGGGGCCGGAGAGGTGAGACGTCTGTGTGAATCGACCGTTTCTTGTTCGGTCGGGTGAAAGAAAATGACCACAGAGAGCTGCTGGAGCGGTCTGACCATGATATCAGGAAACACCATGAAGTCTGTGCTGAATCCTTTTTTTTTTATCTTCCAGCCTGGTTCGGCCTTGGCGGAGTAAATCCCTGCAGCAGGACACACGTGTTTGTTCCATCTAAAGCCTCTAATTTAAAAACTGCTGTGCAATTACACCGTGTCTTTTTGTACTCGTACTGCTCTAGAACCAGGCCGCTGCCAAGTAACAGCCCAGGCACCTCAGACCGGTCATAACCCAGAGAGCCACAACAACAAAGTCAGCCACTGCCCATAATAAGTGTGTGAAGTTAAAATATGCAAGATGAGCCGTAGAAAATGTGACGTTCCACTTCTGAACAGACTGAAAATCAACCCTTGAACGCCACATCATTATTCTCATATTCGCAGTGCTGCTTGTTTACATGTCGGTGCTTTGAACCTCCCAGGCTGAAACAGTGTCTGTCCTATTTTTTCCCACCACGAGAATCCATTTTTTTCTGCAGCGTCCCGCTGTGTCGGCCACGTCTGATTAAAATACATGAGGTTAGTGATGTGACGGCCGTGTCTGCTGAAAATGAAGTTATGTTCTTCTAACATGTGACTCAGTGTCAGTTTAAACACGTCCTCCTGATGACTTATTCAATGTGTGAAGAAAAAACAACAAACAAAACCCCAGGAACAATTTCAATCCTTGACTTTAACCACGAGCCACGAAAATTTGTTATTTTACTTTTGGGAGATCAATAAAGTGATGTCTACGGTGGCCCTGAGGGTTCAACTCACTGCAACACATGCAAAGACACAAACATGCAACAAATGCAGAAAACAACTCCAGCCGTTTTACACAACAGAAATGTTTCCAGGGGGAACAAAGAGGTGAGGGACCAGGCTAAAGGCTAATGCTAATGTGAATCATGTGATGCTGACGTTCTAATAAACCAGACACACTCAGCTTCTTGTCAAACCCCACTAACAGGTCGCCGTCTGCACGACTTCTAAAGTCAAGAAGAAGAACAACTGAAGGCCCCAGACTGGTCCCTCGCTTTATTGTGTCCCCAGACTGGTCCCTCGCTTTATTGTGTCCCCAGACTGGTCCCTGGTTATTGGCTGAGGGGATAATTCCCCATTTATAGTGCTGCAACGGTCTTGTTTGGTGCATAATTCAATGCGTGTGTGTGTGTGTGTGTGTGTGTGTGTGTGTGTGACCTTGGTTCCCTTCATTGACCTCGCTGTGGAGTTTTATAAAAAGGCGTCTCTATGCCATAAAATGTGTAGGTTGTAGAGTCAGTGTGTGTGCTGTCAGTATCTGGTTTCTCAGGAGTGCTTAACATGCACTTACACTGTGTGTGTGTGTGTGTGTGTGCAGAGTTTATTAGATGTCATATCACTTACATCCATCATAAACAAGGAGTCTTACAGCCACAGTGAGACAGAGCTTTCCCTGTCAGTGAGAAGCTGCATGTTGGAGCATCACAGTAATAATTGAAGAGCTCCCAGCTCAGGTTTCCCTCCGTGCCGCAGTGACTGTCTGAGAGCTGACGGAGGAGGAACTTCTCTGTTGTTCACTTCTCTGTGTGACGCGAGGCTCATTTGAATGGAAGAAAAGCACAGCAGCGAGGTGTGTGTGAAAATTCACAGCGAAGGTGTGAACACGGCTGAAGTTTTATTTCCACAGCGAGTCGCCCACTGCGTCTCTTTGTTGATGAGCTGCTGCTAAATAAATCTGAGCATCATGTTACAGTCATTCATCATGAGGTCACTGTATGTGTGAGTGTGTGTGTGTGTGTTTTTAATCATGTCTTTCACAGCAGATTGAGTTGGTATGTGTGAAGATGAAAACTGATAACTGATTTGGAGTTTCTTGGGGTCATAAAGAGACGAATGAGTCATTTTTATTTTTACTGCAGAAAACCATGAGGCAGAAAAATATGACGACCTCGAAGTTACTGTTTCCTCCAACATCAAGGACAAACATTCACCTGCTGTAAATCAAATCTATGCCAACATTATAAATATGTGCAACTGTTTTTGGTTCCAAGAATCAGCAGCAGAGTGGCACCTCTTACTTTTTTAAAAAGAAAACTCCTCTAAGGTGCAAAAGCGCAAAAGCTGTCCCCCAGCAGAAGGCAAGGCAGCTCAGGTAACACTAAGTGAACCTGCTGCCGGTGACTCACCACCACCAGGACCTGCACCTGCACCTGCACCTGCAGCACCGTAATGCACTAAAGAAGAAGAAGAGCGTCAGGTCCGACACCTCACATTTGTCAGAGGAGCTCACTCTGATGAGTTCGTGCCCTGTCATGTCAAAACATTACAGTAATTGCAGTGAGCTCCACGCTCAGCTGACTTTCCTTGTTAATTAAACACCCTGCTGAATAATCACACACAAGTCAGGCCTGTGCTGATGAAGACGACATGGGACAGCTGATCATTTAGGCTCCAGTGGTGTCTGAGCTCTGTCTTCCTCATCATCATCATCATCATCATCATCATCATCATCATCACCACAGTGGCTGATACAGAACGTGACTGATGGATGGGCCTGATGTATTTATTCAACCGTCTCTTGACAGGCCATACGCATTACATGACGTAGAGCTGGGATTATTGTAGGTTCCCTCTCTCTCTCACACACACACACACACACACACACACACACCTGCTCTCTGTTCCTTTGAGCTGCCACATGTCCATGGATCTGTATGGGTTTATACTGGAGTTCTCAACAGGACATTCCAGGATTTTCCAGGGTTTTCCAGGATTTTCCAGGATTTTAAAATGTTTTATACCCTTGAATCTATATAATATAATAATATATAATGTACCTAGTATGAAATAACGACACTGGGGAAAGACATGGAAACAAGAATATTAGGCAGTTTTGTCATGAATCTGATAAGGTGGGCAAGCTGTCAATCAAGAAGAGCCCACGCCCATCCAGGCCCACCTGTAGATCCGCCACGGCATCACCATCACCATGTTCTTCCTGTGTGGCACACAAACATCCACGCTCTCACTCTCTCAGGCTTTCCTGCTTTTATTTTTTCCATGACCCTCTTTCTTGTTTTTTTTGTCACATTCAAATTCACACACATTCTGTTTTCTTAACACACACACACACACAATGCTGACGCCCTCCATCTGCCATGTGCTAAACGCCACAGACGTCAGATCCCCCATGTCTATCTTTAACGCCGTGCATCAGCCCCTCAGAGCGGCGAGGAGCGACGACACTGATCTGCCATGTTGCACCACTTGGCGGCTCAGCGTGCTCAAGTGACCCTGTTCAGATGGAGACACACACACTGGCTGCTGTTGTGCTGCATCAGCAGAGTGCTGGGTTACAAGGGGTGAGCATGCATGAGTGTGTGTGTGTGTGTGTGTGTGTGTGTCTGCCTCACTTAGCAGCAGGTGGACTGGGAGAGGGAGGGAGGGTGGGGGCTCCCTCTCTACTGCAGCCCCCCTCCTTCAGCCTGTTTTCATACAAACACCCACAACTTTCTGATGGTTTTCACACCTGGTGTCACTGCTCTGGTTTTACACTCATTACAGCCCTGTGGAGCTACGGAGGTTTAATTATGACAAAACTGTGGAGTGGCCGCTCTGATGTCCAGATTAAATGGCCGCTACAGTCACAGCTATCACACAGCAGTGGCGGCCATATTGTTTTCTCTCTGTCTTGTTTGAGTTTGCAAGTTTGTCAGATTTGGCACCGTCATTCATTCATTCAGACTTCAGGCCGAATTTGTGACACTTTGGAAGTCAAGGGTCAAAGGTCAAAGTCACGGTGACCTCACAAAATGCGATTTTGATCTTTTGACCTATCTATCTATCTATCTATCTATTGATCTATCTATCTATCTATCTATCTATCTATCTATCTATCTATCTATCTATCTATCTATCTATCTATCTATCTATCTATCTATCTATCCATTGATCTATCTATCTATCTATCTATCTATTGATCTATCTATCTATCTATCTATCTATCAATCATCATTGACGTTAGCATAGCTCACTCATGTTCATCAGAGAAGCTGCTGTTACAAACTTGCATATCCCACTGCACACTCATGTATCTGTATCTATGTCTGTATCTAACTATATTTATAGACTAGACTATATAGTTCTGTGTTTTTATATTGTGTTTCTGTTTCCACTGTTTGTTTCTATTCAAACATCCTGGGTGTAATGACTCTGAGATGAAGACTCCACTGGAAATAACACACACACACACACACGAATGGCTGAACATCTTGTGTGACTGTTGTTTAATGGGCATGTATCAGAGTGACTCACGTGTTGAATGCTGCACTTGTAGTTTTGATGTGTTCAGGAAGCTGGTGTGGTCCTTACCGTATAAAGTATTTGCTCATATGAGGCACAGATTTGTGTTAGATTGAGGGAGTTTGGGGGTTTGTGGACCCCTCCCTCCCATACTTTTCTATGTATCCTTGTGTCAGTTAAAATCACAATGGCAGCAGGTGTTTTAGACAGACAGACAGACAGACAGACAGTTGTGTAGACAGCTGTAACGTTTTATTACGTGGCGTAAGGTCAGTCGTTCGCAGAATCACCGCAGTTTGGCAACATTTCAGTTTTTTGTAACATTGTTTTGAAAAGTGTATTGAAAATTATTATTATATGTTTAACACAATGACGATGACCTGGGAAATGTGACTCAAGGATGAACTGATTTGACTTCAGGAGGCGAGGTCAAAGGTCACTGTAACCTCAATTTTGGCCATAACTCACAAATGAATACACCAATTATATATAAAATACTAAATATTATCAAATGATGTGACAACATGGGGTCGAAGGTCAAATTGGCTGTGACATTAACTGTATTAATTTTCCTCAGATATTTGAAATGATTGTAATGCTAAATAAGAAAACAGACAGAAAACAGAAACATGACCTTTGTCTGGAGGTCATGAGCAGTTGTTAGGTGTGTGTTTGTTTTCAGTTGTGTTGCGATGCTGCGATCGACAGCATGTACTTCATTCCTTCTTGACTTTGCTTCTACAAAACACTCTCCGCCATAAAAACTTTGTTGCACAGATAAAAAGGGTCAACGCGAGCAAAGTGACTGCCAGCAGAAAGGCCACCACGTCGATCAGGTAGTACTGGATGGCCGACATCTTGTAAGACTCTGTTCTGAGGTGTGGAGCACCTTTGTGCCTCATGACGAACTCGATCCAGAAAATGGCACGGTCCAGCGGTTTCATGGGCTGATCCCTGTGGATGTTGGACAACGTCTTCATCTTCTCCCTGTAGCTCGGCTCATAGAGCACCTCCTTGACCGCCTCCAGGAAGTTGTCTTTGTCCAGCGTTGCGATGTCCACAACTTTGGCCACACCTCTGGCTTTCATCCTGGAGAAGTTGTCGGGCTGGTCGAACATGAGGGGCACGCCGACCAGGGGGACGCCATGGTAGATGGCCTCCTGCATGCCGTTGGTGCCTCCGTGGGCCACAAACAGTCTGGTCTTGGGGTGACCCAGGAGGTCGTTCTGAGGCAGCCAGTCTAAGAGTAGAGTGTTGTTGCCGAGGGTGGACGGCCGTTTTCCTTTGTGCGTCCAGATGACCTTCTGAGGAAGTTGGGCAAAAGCGGCAGCGATAGCCTCGGTGATGTCCTCGGGAAGTTGCGCCACCAGGGTTCCCAGTGTCATGACGATGATGCCGTGTTCCCCGGAGCTCTGGACGAACTCCTCCAGCTCTGTGGGCAGGGGCTTGGGGGGCTTGCACTGAAACCCTGACATGTAGACAACGTTGGGCATCGTAGGTCGTGGGAACTCGAAGGTGAAGTCGTTCCTCATCAGCCAGATGTCTGCAGCTTGGAACAGCTCCATGTAATGTACGTCGCTGCCAAAGTATCGGCGGACAAAAGGTTTGTAATTTGAGTCTGTCATGTAGACAAACCGAAAATGCAAGAACCAATAATAAAGAAAGTTCTTGAGCCGCTGAGTAAATGTCATCTTGTCAGTCAGCTCTGCTCCTGGTATGGGGACATAGGACAACGGGGTTGGTGCGATTGCTTGATGCCCTTCACCCTGAATAGTCCACCTTACATTGAAGACAAGTGGAAGACCCAAACGGTGACCCAGAAGAACCCCTCCACCCATCGCTGGATCGGTCAGGAGCAGATCGTACTTGGCATCACGGAGGCTCTGCATCATTTTGTCATCGTCAAATATCTCTCCCATCATGTGAAGCACCCTCTTATGCATCTCAGTCAACTGGACCACCAGATTGTACTCCACAGACATCCGAGCCCAGATCGAAGCACCTTGCCGACGCAAGTTCAGGAGTTTGGTGCAAAATGACTTAAAGCGTTCCTTATCGAAACTGGCAGAGGTTTTCACAGCGATGGTTTTGTAGTGCGGAGACTCTAACTTGATGTACCAGGTGTGCAGTGGAACCAGCACTGTGACTTCATGGCCTCTGGAGTGAAGCTCCTCAATGAGGACCTTCATGTTGACCCAGTGGCTTCCATCGATGGGGAACACCAAGACCTTCCCACCGTTCACCAGGGCTGAGGAGCAGAGCAGCGCTGCGAGCGTCACCAAGGCAGTTCTGTACATTTCTGCAAGAGAACATCTGGATGTTAGATGTGACCTTCAAAGATCAAAGTGTCATTCAAGTGCAGCCACAACAACAACAACACACTCTCGACAGCAGCCTCCCGCCATTCCTGCAGATTGACATGTTATAGGACCAAAGTTCAGAGCTTGTGTTTGTGTGTGTGTGTGTGTGGGCAGCAGCAGGTCAGTTACACAAGTAATCAGAGAGAATCACGTGTTGAACGCTGAGCCTGAACTTTTGATGTAGTACTGAGATAAGATTGAGGTGTGGCTTCAGGTTCAAGTGGAACAAAGGCAAATTGATATTTGTTCCTCTTTGTCCTTAAAGTGAATGATTTTTAGTTTAGTATAGTTGCTATGTCTTGAAGGTCTCTGATCGATCACTTCAGTAAATGAATCATACTTATTTTACCTCAGCTCCAGCAGCTTTAATGTGCTTTTATTTTGATGAGACTTGGTCTTTATAGACCAAGCCGCAGGAAAACAAACTCTGAGGAAGCACAAAGAATGACAATGTTCTGGTTAAAATACATTATAGAAACACAATGTAAACATGGAGAGATAAGAGTTGAAATATGAAAATCTTAGCCTTTCACCTGCAGCAGATAAAGTGCTGTTTGTTATGATGACAGGCAAAGTCATTGTGATTTAAGTTGAAGGTCAACATATTGTGTAATCAAACACATGTGTTTGTGTGTGTGTGTATGTGTGTGTGTGTGTGTGTGTGTGTGTGAGAACTACACAACCTTTCTCACGACTTTTAAATGAGAAAAATCAATCATCAGCACAGAGGCTTGAGGTCATAGAATAAGATGAAATGCACGATGGGGAAAGTAATTCTTAATTTAATTTAACAATTATTTTGAAAAACCTTTTTCACCTCAAATTCTCATGAAAGCACCAACTGTGGATTAATCCGCCAATGAAAGTAGTCCCCTACCAGTGCGCTGTTTCCTCCATTAACACCCTGCTCTGCCCTCTCTTCCTCCATCTACAGCCCCGCTCTCCAGAAGCCCCTGCAGTAGCCAGGCAGCCAGTGTGGCTCCGTCCCCATCCCTCCCCAGACACCTGCACACCGACCAGCCCACAATCTCCCCAAACAGACCAGGGAACGACCAGGACTCCCCCTCTCTCTCCTCCTTATCCTCTGACACTGATGGAAGCTGCTACACAGAGCTGTATCCCAGCCCTCAGAGCTACGTGGAGAGGCTGCGGGCAGAGGAGGGGTCACTGGGCCTTGACCCCCCAAGACTGGAGGATGTCGGGAACGTCTTCTTCTCTCCAGTGGTGGAGACGGTTTCTTCTTTCAGGCTGAGCGGGTACCAGTCGCCACTAATGCCCAAAGAGAACAAGCCGCTGGAGGTGGGCATTCTGCGGAGGGTGAAGGAGCTTCTGGCCGACATCGACCCCCGGACGGCGGCCAAACATATCACCAAGGCTGACTGCATGGTACGTCCAATTAACAATCTATTAACAATGTGAAGTTGAACTCACCTGTCACTTCCAGATGCAGCTGACAGATGATCAGATGGCAGAAGTGTGAGACCAGAGTCAGATCAAGAGACAAAGCCACAGAAGAAAAGTCAATATTTGATTTTACTGAATTATAATATTTAATTATTGAGTTAAGTGGATGATTGTGTTGTTGTGTGCTGAGTAAATGCTCACAGTGGGAACTGGTTGTGCCTGTGCCTCATCCAACAGTGACATGTCTGTGTTTCCCAGGATCCTGGAGGTGACTCCGGAGATGCAGCGGATGATGGGAGTCACTTCTGGCATGGAGCTGCTCACACTGCCGCATGGTCAACAGCTGAGACTGGACCTGCTGGAGAGGTGAGGAGGAACCCATCACACTGCAAATATATTTAAAGCTTCATATGGTATAAAGGTGGACGTTTGCCTGAACGCACCTGCCCACATCTGGTTACCTTCATAGAGCCACCTGGTGGATAAACCATCAACTTGTTATAAGTCCTTCATGTTTCGTCCAAATTGGTCCAAATTTTACGTGTGTGATAATGGTCCTCCCCTGAACACATGTGCATACACCTATCTGCTTACACTCATAGCGCCACCTACTGAAAACAGGAAGTAACACTTTGCTGACAGATTTTTCATTTCAGTGACATTTTTCTTTTCAGTCCTGACCCACAGACAGATTTTTTTAACGCCTGTTTGTTTCTATTCAAACATCCTGGGTGTGATGACTCTGATGAAGACTCCACTGGAAATAACACACACACACAAATGGCTGAACATCTTGTGTGACATGTGAGATGATCAGAGACATGAACTCACACACGACAATGTCTCTGAAGCCTGGTGATGGTGAGTGTTCGCGTGTTCACACTCACACTCCTTCACCTGCTCTGTTCTCACGCTCTGAGTCTCATTGTCAGATTAAACAGATGAAAGAATCTCATTTCCAGGAGGCATTTCGTGGAGGTGATTAATTAACCCAGTGTTTGGTTTAACTTCTGTCTTATTGTTTAATGTTGATCACAACCTGACCGCTGGAATATATTTGGATTAAAATGCATTAAAGTTGGCATAATCAGATTTAATCTAAATCTGTGCTGACAGTGTTTCAGTGAAGGTCTCTTTTGTTTACAGCAAATTAATTAAGTCATGATTTATTGATGTTTAAATGTAGCATGAAGCCTTCAGGCATGTGCAGGTGATTATCATCAGAGATCTGCATCATCTCATCCCGTCTCATATCTTCACTGAGGCAACAGACTCCACATACAGGATTGATTATTTATTATTGAGTGTCTGTGGCTACAAGCTGCAGAGAGAACAAGGTCAGAGGAGACTGAAGCATTGATGCTGGACTGTGGAGGTCGACAGTGGAGTCCAGGCTGCACAAGGAGAGACACTTGAACGCAGCGCTGACAGTAGGTTACTGCAGGGATAATGAATGTGCTGCAAGAGGAGGCACAGCACAGCACAATCAATAATAACTTTAAATAATAAATAACTATTTGTTTAGCACATTTCAGAACAGTGTTACAAATTCATTCCATAAAATAAAGCACTGAATTGGAGCTATACAACAATAAAATTCAAAACAGTAGAAACAGCAAAATTACAGAACAATAGCATCTGAGACAATGAAACCACATGATTATATGATGCATGATAAATATTGTACATACAATTATTGGAAGGTCTTTCTGTAAAAGTGAGATTTAACATATGACATGTTTCATAAAAATTCTTAAAAGTTTGCAAAAGTCAGACAATTCAATTAAACTCCAGAGGAACATGTTAAAGTGAATAAGAATCACTAAAAGTTTGTCTGGTGGCGAGTTCTACAAACTGAAATTTGTTTTTTTGTCGAAAAGTTTTTGTCTGTGAATACAAAGATCTTTGGTAGCTGGTGTTAGCGAGCTACTTGTTAGCTCTGACTGTGAATAATCGAATGGTTTGTTTTGTTCTGAGACTTGTTGTTGTTGTGGAGGTCACACCAGGTCATAAAGCCTCCAGGTTACTGGACCTTTCTATTTGCCATGCACCAAAATCCAAGCGGCAAGGAGCTCTGTGGACTGAAAGAAACTCCGCCCATTTTTGGGGGCATCATGTGCTGGCAAAGTGAGTCAGAGAACAGGATTGGTTCCTCAGGTCTGTGACATATGAAACTCTGGTTGTGTGAACCATCATATGTTTTGCATCATATAAAAAACCTGTCATCAGATTAAATGAATCCTTTCTTCTGTTTATTTGCCCAAACGGAGCCTCAGTTGCTGTGAGAGAATAAATCCATCTAATATTAATGCTGAATTATAGTTTAATTTTTTTTTTCCTGTTACGCCTTTTTTTCTTTTTTAAAGCAGTTACACAACTTCTCAGTAAGAATGTGTGCAGGTCTGTTGGGCTGTGGGTTTTCAGCAGCCAGCCTCATGATCAATAAGTAACACAGCCGTAATGTGGAGGGCTTTAAAGGCTTAGTGTCGAACCCAAGCGCAGCCCCCGCGGCCGGCTCACAAAAGCTGCTGAGTCATGCCTCAGCAGCTCCCTCAGCGAGAGCTAAATGGTTTTATATGATGTTGAACAATTGGCTGATCAAGTGAGACCAGCTGTGCTGAATGGCTTCCCTAAAGGGCTCCAGTTAGCCGCTGTCTTTACCCAACACAGCACTGTGCTATATGTAACACACACACACACACATACACACACACACACACACACACTGACTGAATTGCAGCAGCAAATAATTCAAATGCAAATCGTCCCCATTTGACGAGCACAACGATCAGGATGAGAGTTTACACTCTGGTGTAAAGTGCAGCCGACTCATTTCTGCACGTCTATGAAACCACATGATGTTCCTGGAAACTAAGTGTTGACTCGTTTGTGCTGTTTTGTTGTTGTGACTTTGATGATGAGTGCAGGAGCCTGGTGACTAATGTGGGAGCTCAGGTGTAATTCTCTCACAGCCCCGTACGACTTTTGTCTTGAGTTACTGTTAACATCGTGAATCTCGTGTTCAGTCACAGGAGCTGCAGTGAAAAAATAAAAAGACACCTCAGGCGTCTTCACACCTCCCTCAGCACTTCTGTCTCCTTCGTCTAAAACTTTCAGGCTTTTTGCTGTTGGAGTTTGTGTGATGTAGCTTCACACATGAACTTCATCTACATATGAACTCGTTTAGCTTCATGTTGCATGTTGAATTCATCAGGTACGTCTCATTTGATAAGCTTCACTTCCATGAAATGAATAAATAATCCCTATAGTCTTGGGAGTAGGTTGGTTACCTTTATTTGTCAGTGCGAGCTGTTTTGAGATCAGCGGGGGAGAGATGCGAGCCGCTCAGCTTACCCTATGGAGGCTCATGGAACTTCTGGTTCTCCATAAATACACAATCCAATAACTCCAAAACGCCCTCGTGGGCAAGTTGTGACCCTCACATTCACCACACTATGAAATGATAACGTATAATTATTTAACATTACGACACATGAAGCAAAAAAAAAACTCTGCCTCGTAATGCTGCATTATTATTTCAGAGCGTGGTGAATGTGAAGGTCACCACTTGCCCACCAGAGCGCTGCGAGCGTCTCGTCACCTCCCTCCTCTGCCTTATCCTTTCACACTCTTCACTTCCACCACTGACGCACACAAATGTTGACACTCTCTCCTGGTTCACTCTTTGTCGGAGTCACCTTCAGCGCTTGCTGTTTATCGCTCCTTTCGCTTGAAGAAACCTCTTCCTGCGTCTCTCTTCTTCATCGCCTCCGTTTGCCCTTCACCTCCACAGTCGCATCACAATCGAGGGATCAGGACGGAGAAAAGAAAGAAAAGAAGAACAGCCGAGCACAGTATTACTGTATGTGTGTGTGTGGGTGGGTGCTTTATAGTCTGAGAATAGATGGACACATGCTGATCTCCAGGACTCTGATCGCTCTTCATCCTTAATGTCAATGATTAAAAACAACACTGACTTTTTAAAATATTCTCTCTGTCATTGTTAAAATCAAATCTCAATTTAAGATTAATCCGATAATGTTGGTTTAAACGACACACTTCATCATTTCCTGTCAATCGCATGCACAGGTGGGTGGAGGCCGGCGTCCATCTGTGTTTTGTAGTCAGAGCGTGTGTGAGTACATGTTGTCATGTACTCACACACCGTGGTGGACTAAGACTCCTGCAAACAGGTAGTGGGATCAGATGCATCTTAGCATCTCAGTACTTAGTAATGGAAGTGCTGACAGAGTTTACTCTGTTATATACATATATGTATATAAAACTTTTTTTTGCAAGCCAAAGTGCTAGCATAGCATAACTGAGTGCCACATATTTGTACCAAAGTTCAACTCATCATCTAATGGCGACTGCTTCCTGTTGCCCAAAAGTTGTTGCTGTTGTTGTTGTTTCCACTGGACTAAAGTGAAACCTCCCCCGAGCTACTAACTCACTAATGGTGCTAAAGACTGAGAGAGAAATCTGAGCTCATCAGTGATTCATCTGCTCCTCTTTTATCCCCTCAGTGTCTTTGGGTATAAACCAGCTCATTGCGCCTTGTGGTATTTCTGTCTGTCGGAGTTGCCAATATGAGAAGCAGCTTTTATCTCCATCTCACTGTCATCCCAGACTCAGGTTGAGGCTGTGATCTGCCAAATCTGGAGATGATGATGACACCTTTATATTTGGATGGAAACAGTGTCGGAGCGCATTAACACCGACTCGAGGAGGAGGAGAGTGGGTGGAGGAGAGTTCTGCCTGTTGAGGAAGAACACACTTTGTAGATCCACATGTTGTTTTCACGCTTTAATTATCTGTTGAAGGTGAAACACGAACACACAGCTGCGGCACACCTTACCTCCCCCTGCACCATATCTATGTCCTCCACCTTTAATAACAACCATATATAGACACTGTGTTTCCTTTCTTCCTACACATTGGAAGCATCATTTGAATGCAAACTAAGAATCTGACCTTGCTAAACAAGCTTGTGATGAATGACCCTGAATATTGAATCATGCCCTGAACTTTGCTTTTGACAAAAACAAACTGTGTGGGCTGTAATTCATTAATTACACAATGGTTGAACTGAATGTGTGTGTGTGTGTGTGTGTGTGTGTGTGTGTGTGTGCAGACCAGAGAACGTTTTCTGCAACGTATTCATTAAACACTTTAGGGGAATGAGTCTCTGCCACAGAGGTTTGGCATGATCAGGTCAGTTTGTTAAACTTTTTCTGTCTTCTGGAGTCTGTAGTTAGGCACAGACCAAAGTGAAGTAAAAAGGGTTCATCCTCTGGGGATCACAGATCACAGTGTCAGTGTGAGATTGAATGCAAAATCACGCACAGTGATATTTATTATTAGATTTCATCAAACAACACACATGTGGACCTCACTGAAATATCAGCAAACACCCCTGGGATCATTATGGTTCATCCTCTTGGGATCTTGGATGTCTACGTATATTTTAATTGGATTGATTTAATACAGGATCATGCATAATAACACTGATTGTGATATCTGACTTAAAAAACACAGATGTGAACTTCATTGTGTTGCTTTTAGAAACGCCAGAGAACATTAAAGTCAGCAGGGTTCATCCTCTGGGGATCACAGAAGTCAGTCTGAGATTTCATCCAAAATCATGCACAGTGATATTTATTGTGGTATTTCACCAAAAAAAAAAAAACAGAGTGAGTGTCACTGCGGTGCTACAGGAGACCGCAGTAAACATCACTGGGGTTCATCCTCGTGGGAGCTTGAATGTACTTTAGTTGTGCTGCCTTAATGCACAATACTATTTGTTGTGATATCTGGCAGATCTGAGCCTCATTGTATTGCTTTTAGAAACATCAGAGAAAATCAAACTCAGCAGGGTTCATCCTCTGGGGATCATGGACGTCAGTATAAAATGTTGTATAACAACATGTACAGTCATATTTGTGGACATGTTTCCATCTAGATTAACCCTGTGGACCTTGGCTTTGACCTAATTTGGACTCTGTAATCTTTGGTTCTGGGACGTTTTTGAATTAAAATGTAAGTTTCTCTGTATTTTTTACATTTTATTGATATAAAATCACTGATAAAGTCTTTAAAAACAGTTTTATTGATACTCTTCATTTCCATATTCAGAGGTGATTCTGAGGAGCTGAGACTGGATCTGTGTTTGCAGTGATTAACCCTGAGCAGCTTGTCTAACTGGTCATTATGGGATGTGGGGTGAGCCGTGCTCCTGCTGTGATCCTGGACCTGAGTGCAGATGTGTTTTCCTCTCTCCCCCCTCTGGCAGCCGGCGGCCAACAGCCCGAGGCCAGAGGAAGAGAGCGGCCACATGAAGTCCTGAATTAGATGGAGCCGTAAATATTTGATGAGTTGCTGTGTGTTTCCAGCAGCTTCACGGGCATCCAAGGTCAGAAGACTCTCTGCAGTCCTACACACACACACACACACACACACACACACCAAGCAGACACATGTTTATAGGATGTGTGTATAAAGAAACGTGAACACAAAGTGCAGGTCTGTGTTTCTGCACCTGTGATGAGGCTCACTGAAATAAAATTATTCTGCTGCCTCTAAACCAGCTCCTAAATTAGTTATAAGACGACACGACTCAGCAAAATGTCTCCACCCTTCAAGAATGTCTTCACCTTCCAAGAACTGGCCGACTGACAAAAAAATGTCCTCGCTCTGCGACACGTCTTTTCGTTTCCAAAAATTCATTCACTTAAAAAAAAAAAAAAAAAAACATCTCCTCACTTTTTAAAATTGTCCTTTCTTTCTAAAACCCATCGCCCTGACAAAAATGTTCTCACTTTTCTTTTTTAAAAGATGCTCACAATGTTCTTTCTCACCAGAGTCCTAACTTCAACAGAATCGAATTATGTCCTCACTTGAAAAAATGTCCTAGTTTTTAGTGTCCTCACATTTTAAAAACATCCTCACTCCAAAAAATCTCTTTACTTTTCTACAATGTTCGCATCGTGTTATTTGTAATCCTGCTCATGTTTAGTGCTTCATGTTTTATGCCGTGTCTTGAGCTGTAGGTTTGTTTGCTGCAGCTTGTAAACACAACATTCAGACTGGGCCCCTCCTCTGGGACGCACCTCTGCACCCCACCTCACTTTTCCCTCTCATTTCAGATCCTGACTTCCTCCCTTTGTGTGATTTTCTCTCCGTTGAGATTGTTGACCCCGCCCCTGATTGGTTTCACCTGTGCTGCTTAGTTCCTTGTCTCCCTTCGTCTTGTTGCCAGTCCATCTTGTCAGTCTTTGTTTTCCAGTCGTCAAGTTTCAGTGAAGTTTTTTGAGAATAGTTTTGTGAGCATTGCTTGTTATGTTTAATTGAATGAATTCCTTTTGTTATATCCACATCTGAGTTGTGCATTTGAGTCCACCATTGTTGTGTCAAAGGTCTATACTCTAATAAACGGCCTCCCTTTAAAACCAGTTTGAAACCGGTAAGTTTTCCAATTCTTCTTTCCATTTTCAGGTGAAACATTCCTTTTCGTTCCACTTTGTAAAAATTCCCCAAAATATCAGAATTCATTCTAACCCTAGCACCTGATCAGTTCATCAATACGAGTTGTGCTCTTCATACACCCTTAAAACATCATTGATACTTAACTCATTTATAATGAAACATGGCTCTGAGAGCTTGTGAAGGATCAGAGGAGACACCAGCTCAGTAAACGTGTCCGTGCTGCTGCTGCTGCTGCTCGAGTTCGTCCATCTGTGCTGATATTTGCTCACATCCATCTGCTGTGAAACCGACACCGAGCTGCTGAGGAGGCTGAAGGATGGAGGAGGGAGTGCAGCAGGAGCAGAGGTCAGAGGTCAAAGGTGCATTATTGTTTTAGCCACCAGGGGGCAGAAGAGGAGATACATATCATAAGTGTCCTGTTTGTGCCTGTTTTACCTGCTCCACTGCTGTTCATCTCCTCTCTCAGCTTCTCTCTGGAGCTTGAGTAACAACAGGTCAGCGTCAGTCAATCAGAAGAGAGGAGGCTCTGAGCCTCTCTCGCTTTATAATCACACTACACATGCAGATCTGCATTTAAAAGATAAATGTGTTGAGTTGTTCTCAACACACTGAATGTGATGATGTGCTGCAGAAAACCTCCCTCTCTTCGAGCTCTGACTCATGAACCTTCGCCTGTGTTCGAATGAGAATCAGTTTGTGAGCAGTGGAATAAAAACTGCAGATGTGAACATCCACTCAGGAAACAGAGGGAGGGCAGAGTCATCTATCCTGTGCAGCCTACTCCTGGGTGATAAGTTTTCTATTTTGAGAGGTTGTTAAGACAGGTAGAATCACCTGGGAATAACCAGGAAGCCACAGAGCGGTGATAAATCACAGCCATAGAGACGTGTGCAGGGAGAGTGAGGAGGAAATCAGCAGCAGTGTTGTTTCCTCCAGGCTCCAGAAGGTAAAAACACAAAGACGGCAGCTCTCGAGGAAACGCAGCCCTCTGGGCACCGATCACAGCCAGATGAAAACAGAGACACAGCGTTCACAGTGCAGGACGGCTGCCCATCCTCCTCCTCATCGATACTCTTTAAAATCACAACCTGCACCGCCGCTTTTGTTAACAGTAAACACTGCTGGTTGTTTGGCAGGAGAAAAGGAAAACACCACAGCGTTCATCAGTCAGAGGCAAATATCTGAGACGGCGACAGCGACAGAGGGAGCTCATCAATATTTCAGAGCCTGCGATAAGAAAAAGGAGAAGAGAAGGAGGCCGGCGGCTTCACGCTGACGTCTCCGTGTCGTTATTCACAATCAGGTCTTCACTGTTCATTCATGGAACGGACAGATAAACAAAGAGTGCAAAGAAGTTAAAATACAGCATCATTAGTAAGTGTTAATCCACCGGTGAAAGTAGTCCCCAGTATGTTATTAATCACCTGCCATTCTTTAGTTACAGTCTGTGGTCTTGTATTATGGGATATGATGGTGAGGAGACAGCAGTGACCTTGAGCTGTGACCTTGAGTCGCCTCAGGGTCAAACCTGGCTCCTAACCAGCTGATGTCAGGCCCAGTTTTAAAGAGGCTTCAGATCAGGGGGTGTCGAGCTCATTTTACTGAAGTTCACTGTGATATCAACATCCACGATAAACAAAAGGTTTCCTGAAATGTGATGAGCAAGTTTTATTTACGGGCGCCTTCCCTCTCATACGCCTTGTGTGGCAGCGTTACAGCACCACCACAGGCCTGGTTATTTTGCCTCCTCTGTCTCGTCTATGTAATTTTCAGACGTGGGGCTGGATTGGACCCTCTGGTGGGCCGGTTTTGGCCCGTGGGCCGTATGTTTGACACCTCTGCTTTACAGCATTTACAAAGTGTTTTTGCACTAGAAGTTCAGGAGTGAACGACCCCAGAGATAAACATGACACGAGCTTAGTTTTCTCTATGTGGCACTTCCTCCTTTCATGAAATTCAAAGACAAAATGAAGAAAAGAAAAGAACCTGGTTGTGTTGAATTATTCCTGAAAGAACCTCAGACGTGTGGTTTCTCCTCCTGCTTCCTGAGAACAGACAGAAACATTAAAAAAAGAGGTGAAAGAAGCAAGAGGAATGAAAATGCAAATGTCTTTTTGAAGGTTGTGTCTGTGTTTGACATTAGATAATAATAAGAGGAGAGAGAGGTGGGGGTGGGGGGTGGTGGATCAGGACAGAATCAGGCCATGAATAATGCTCTTTTCACTCAGTAATCCTCTGCGATTGATCAGGATCTGCTCCTGCTTTTCATTCACAATCACTGCAGCCAAACTGCCACTGCAAAGTGACGACGTGTGTTTAATTAATGTGCAGTGATTTAGCATTTATTCACTTGAGCCGAGTGAAAAATCATAAATTAGCGAGTTTACAGCTCAGTGGTCCAGATGGCGCCGTTAGTTGAGGGACACATTTAAATTTGATTAACCAGATGTCCTCGTATTCTTCAGGTTTATTTGTGGTAAAGAGACCTTGACAACATCATGTCAGACGTCATGTTTCTGTGCTGGCAGATGGCGCAGACAGCAAAGTCTTCCAGCGATCGCAAAACACTCTCAGGGAGGCTTCCAAGTTTTTTCGGGGAGACTCTCCGGTGGCTTCACCCCCAGATCAGTGGAGATTTCAGACCTTCAGCTCTGTGATGTTGTCGCCATCGTCGTCAGCTGCACGGTGCAGAAAATTCATCTCATGTTCGTGTTTCCATTTAGAGTTTGATATTTCATTGATTCACAGCCACAGATTATTGATTGTTCTTGTTTTATCCCCCAGACGTGAGTCCCAGTGTTTGAGGAGGAAACAAACGGGCAAATTTGTTTTCCCTTGAGTAACAAATCAGATTTGATGAGTCAGTGACATGTGACAATATAATCTTTTCTGCAGACACTGATCTCATTTATTAAAACACATGAGACCGAACTGATCCCAGGTCAGTGTCTCTGCTGTAGAGACCTGTGGCCACACAGCGTTTCACTTTGATGTATTGAATCACAATACGTTTTGTCGCAGCTCTGAAAATCCTGGAACAATCTGTGAATCCGGCTCCGAAGCTACGAGTGTGGGTTCGGTTCCTCTGCTGCTTCATCCTGGTTCTTTGCTGTCCTGGAATCGGCCTGTTGTGTTTCAGCTTCCTGCAGACGAGCCCATGACCCTGAGCACGTGTCAGGTCTATGAAATCAATGACAGATTTTACTTTCTGTTTGTTTTATTTATGTCTTTGTCTGTTCTTTGATTTTCTGTACATTTATTCTTTTGCCTTTTTTTACTCTGCCTCTTTTAATGGGAGTCAACGACACCTTCATTTGTCTGTTTTCCGTTTGTTAGTTTGATGAATCTTCTTCTGTCCTTTTATTTTCTGTTTGTTTTGATGGACATTTTTTTCTGCAATTTTATTTCACCTTTATTTTTCTGTCGTATTATTTTACTTTTGTCTGTTTTTTCTTTATTTTTGAGTGTTTTTGTCTGTGTTTTATTTTCCATTGATTTTCCTGTCGTATCATTTTCTGTCATTTTATTTTCCGTTTCTTTTTCTTTCATAGCATACTCATAGTACACTGTAAAATATATATGTTACTATGTTACTTTGTTATTGTTATAAGGTTTATTGACTCCAGATCTTATCGATCTTGATGTGGAGTGAGGATTTACAGTTTGTTTGTGAGTCACAACAAAATCTAAAGTTGTTTTTTCTAACTTTTATTGAACTTTTTTTTCCACTGACCTTTTACACTAAAATGCTGATTCTAGCCAGTTTTCAGATGTATGACAAGAATCATTTAGTCTGTATCGGTATTCACTCTGTATGTATCCTGGGTATTCACTGAGTACTGACTGCAGTACTGCTGTGTACATCTGAGTTCCTTCAACCCGACGAAAGTAGAACAAACGTCCTTTAAACAACAAACCAGCCCGTCTGCACCTGAGTCGTCTGCAGCATCAAAGCATCAAACACATTATTAATATCACATCATCAGTGTCATCTTTACATGTGAGACCTGAAACATTTTCCTGCTCTCACTTCCCTCAATAAAACATCTGAGGACTTCTGAGAACCCTGTCCTCTTCTCTCTGTGCTGTGTGAGGACGTCTGCTGCCCCCCAGTGGCCAGAGCCGCTGCAGTGCAGCAGTCTGAGTTACAGTAGGACTTGTGTTGTGAAGCGTTTGTGCAGCCAACACTGTGTCCTGTGTTCAGAGGCAGCTGCAGACACAACATCCCAGCTGTGCATTGACAGGGACAAAAACTCTCTGCAGTGAGTTGGATAAAGTTGCTTTATTCAGTGTTTCCTGCTGAAAAGGAAAGTTTTTGTTCTGCAAAATAAGAAAGACTGAGTGTTTATCAGGCCTCGTATACATACACAAAAGAAAGACTTCAGATACACAAGTTACACAAGTTCAGACGTTGGTGAAATTCTAATTATTACACCATGTTGTTGTTTATTCTGCAGCAGGAAGCTGGAGATGTTTGGAGGAAACAGTTTTTTTAAAAGAAAGGAGAAATAACATGAAGGAAACCAGCAAACGCCAGCTAATATAAAACCCAAAACTGTGACAGAGCTTTGAATGAACAGCTGATAAAAGTGGAAGTGACAACACTGACCAGGAGACGTTGCTATGGAAACATGCACATGTCAGGTGAAATTGGTTGGTTGGTTAAAGATGAAATAATGCGGCTTCAGATTACATTGAACTGCTCCAGATCTACTTCCTGTTCCTGTTCCACATGACTTTACATTTTCACACTGCGGTGAGATTTTTAACAAAGGCCTCGGATTGATTTCTGAAAATCATACAGTGTCTGTATACTGTTTACACTGATGCTGAAGTGACTACACTAATCAATCAAGTTGATCAAATCATTGGCACAAACGCAGGCGCTCAGAGCAGACAGGTCAGACGAGGTCAACTCTCAGGCTTTTTACACACTGAAGATAATCAAGTCACCATCTGCTGGAACTGAGTCTTATATGTGATTATTATTTGTCTGTGTTAATAACTTCAAACACGTCACTGGATGGGGGGGGGGGTGAGGTCAGAGGTCAGAGCATCCATCATGATGCCTGGTGTTTAAAATCCCAGTGACATTCACAGTGAGACTGAACATGTTTGGTTTGAGGGATTCTGTCGTTCGCCAGGAAACGATGGCAGGAAATGTGGCAAGAGAAAGAGAGAGGGAGAGAGAGAGAGAGAGAGAGAGAGGAGGTAAATACCGTGGTGCTGTCGCAGCTTTTCTTCTTCTCTGTTTGTTCCTCTCTGAGTCTGATTCATCCAGAGGAAACAGAGGGAAGCTGAGCTGCTGCTTTGTGTTGTTTTAATTCATCAAGAGAATAAAAATGAAACTGACCAGAGAACAACAACAACAACAACAACAACAACAACAACAACACAGAGACATCAAGTCCATGAGTTCGCAGTGTAAACCTTTAACTGCCCAGGTTTCTGGCTCATGTGTTGAAACATGTTGGAGGTCAAGAGGTCGAGCTCCACCCTCTGGTTTAATGAACTGAAACAGGAAGTGAAAGTTTTCTAATGTGCTGTTGAGTTTATTTCAAACTCCTTTACCTTCCTCACCTGATGAAGATGATGATAATGATGGTGATGATGATGGTGATGATGATGATGGTGATGATGTATCTCTTATTGTCGCCATGGTTACTATAATGATATATGACAGTCATGGCTTGCTCAAGTTTGGGGAGATCATGGGTTGCGTTTGGTTTAGTACTTCTAACCTCAACATTAGAAGACCTCTGTTGTCATGGTTACTACGATGACGACATGGTTAACTACTGTAATAAACACTTCCACTCTCCTGTGTTACTTCCTCAACATCCGACGATCTTTGTTGTCATGGTAACTATAAGAACAACGTGTCATTGTTCTTCACGTGTCCTGTCATACCCATCCATCCATCCATCCATCCATCCATTCATCCATCCATCCATCCATCCGTCAAACCATCCATCCATTTGCCTCCTCTCTTTAGACTTACGTCACTGCACCTTCCTCTCTGCTCCTATCAATCACTACGACAACCACCAGGCGTCGCCTAG
This sequence comes from Caranx ignobilis, assembly GCA_021432705.1. Classification (NCBI taxonomy): domain Eukaryota; kingdom Metazoa; phylum Chordata; class Actinopteri; order Carangiformes; family Carangidae; genus Caranx; species Caranx ignobilis. The sequence goes on along the minus strand of JAFHLA010000330.1, from coordinate 155,784 downwards.
CAACAAAACCTAACAACAGGCCACAATAAGCTGCTGCACAGACGACCCATTGGTTCGTTCTGATACAAGACGTTCTAACCACCATGTTTGTAAACGAAGGTCGTCGCCAAAACATATCTCACTGTGTAGCTATGACAAAATGTCGGGTACAAATACATCCCATGATTCCTTGCACCAATACCTCTCTCTCTCTCTCTCTCTGTTTTTGTGACTCTTTCCTTCGACCTGAACGGCCTCAGACCGTCTCCGTCTCTCTTTGGTCGACTGTTATTCTTAATTTTGCTCTGAATAGATTACCGATGTGTCTTGTTCCTGTAAAACGACGAAAAAAAAAAAACCTCCTCGAACACCACAGTTTTTTTTATCATCATCTCAAACTAAATGTGTAACTTCTTCACAGCTGCTTCCTGCCACAGCGACGGTTTTTATCTCATTGCATGTGTGCAGAGATGTGACTTTACAGTTCTGTTGAGACTGTCTGAACAACATGAACCAAAACCAATGAGAAACACTGTAAAAAATGACTCGGTTACCTTTTTTTGTGTTTCCATTAAGAAGGTCTGATTATTATGACTTGTGCAAATTCACTGTTGAAACCTGTCGACATGACTTTTTGTTTTCTGTGAATCATGCTGGGTTGCAACAGCAGCAGCAGCAGCACATTTTCAGAAGTCACAGGTCGACTCGTCACCTGATTGCATCAACACACAACATGAAACTGCTTTGAAATTTTTCACCAGAGCTTCCGCTGTGTTGAAAAAAAGACAGGAAGCAGCAGATTGACTGAGCGCTGGTGTGAGGAGCATGCGGCTCGTTATCACACTGCAGAAAACCAGAGGAAGGTTCTGTTTCTATATGACTCGCTTCGCAGCAACAGAACGTCACGTCGGGTCAGCCGGGTCAGAACCATGAGCAAACGAAAACTGAGTAAGTCGCCTCTTTTTCTGAAGCTGCTCTGCAAAACACTTTGAATTGAATTCACCCAAACGAACATCAGAGACACATCACATGGTGGGACAAGATGTTGATTTAAAGAATGACAGGAGGTAAAGTTGTGACACTTTAATCTAGGACATGAGAGAGATCTATTCATCAAAATTTTATGAAGTAAAACATAAAGAGGCAGGAGAAGTCTCAGTGACTGATCCTGAGTCAGCGGCTGTTTGTCACAATTCATCTGTTCACTTCAACATGTTCACACGTCAGCGCCTTGTGTTTTACATTTTGCACCATTTGTCACGTTCTCACCACTAACAATGAAACAAGATTGTAAAAAACTGCACAATGTGTTAGTGTAGTTGTTGCTATATGTGTGTGTGTGTGTGTGTGTGTGTGTGTGTGATCTGATTCAACCTGTTAGAGCTTTTCTCTCCAAACCGCTCACTTGGTTTCATTTTTCTGGTTAAAATCTGATACACTGAGACAAATAGTGACTCCGAGAACCATCAGATGTCTGTGGTGACCTTTGACCTGTGGGAAAAGTTAGAAACAAGATTTTGAAACCTAAATGTTATACATTATGTTATGTTACGCCACATCATGTCACGCCGCGTCACGTTCAAATATTATTTAAATCCAAACTCAACCTTATACAAATAAATAAAATAACATATGTGATAATAAAGAAGCAAAGAAAGAAAAATAAAACACAGTAGAAACAGATCGAGTGTTTTCTGCTGAGTCACAGAAACAAGGCTGATGTGGGTGTGTTTGTACGATCTGGTAAAATAATGTGATCTATTGACATTTGTGTCACTGTATGATGGTCTGTGTGTGTGTGTGTGTGTGTGTATGTGTCGGCCCTTTGTCTACTCACACACACACACACACACACTCTTCTGCTCCATTGTAAAAGCAGCACAGTGGCGTCTTTGTGCCGACTGAATGGACAGTGTCTCGGCCTCGACAGCTCACTGTGCCTCTCTTCTTCTTCTGCTGTTAGTTAGCGCTTCACCATTGAATCTCTCCCATGATGCATCTGAAGGCCGTTCATTCAGTCCAGTGAGGCCTGAGAACTGTAGAGCAGTGAACGCATCACAAATCACTGAGCTGCTGTTTCTCTGCGCTCTCAGAAACATATCTGAAGTCAAGCGCTGCCTCTCTGACCAATCAGAGACGGGCAGGTGAGACAGGTGTGAGCTCACAGCTGTCAATCAATTCGTAAACTCTGTGAAGGACGTCACTTAAGGTGGAAGTGTTAGCTTAGCTCCACCTGTATTCCTCTTCGGCTCATGTTCTCACCTGGTTATTAACCAGATGTGGCTCAATTGATCACTTGTGATCGGATCACACTTCCTCTTTCCTTTGCAAATGATCAGGTGTGTTGTTGTTGTTGTTGTTGATGTCAGAAGGACTTCGGCTATAACAAGTACGTCCTCATCATTTAACTGTCTTTGTTGTCATGGTTACCAGGATAATGATGTGCTAGTTTCACGTGGGAATCAAACCTTAGTCTATTGTGTTTAATTGATCCATCGATTTCCATTTTGCACCCGTCCTCATTATTACGGCCACTAGATGTCGCCTAGAAACAAAACAGATCCGGTCATAGATTTTAGCTTTTAACTCTTCACCATTAAACAAAGTGCTTTTCCTTCAACCAACACTGAGGCCGATCAAGAAAATAGCTCAGGAATTTGTAAATATTATCAATATCTTATTGTCGTCAGGGCTCAATAACAGCAGAGGAATCAGCTGTCCTCAAAAAAAAAAAAAAAAATCAATCAATAAATAAAAGATGCGGCTTCTTTTCGTCTTTCATCTCCAGCGTCTCCTTTCATTCTGCTTCTCTAAATCATTAGTCTATATTTAGCTGAAGAAATAAATACCCCGCAGTGTTTTCAGGGGACTAATCGGCCCCCGGGGGCAGAAACATAATCAAACACTGCAGACTCTCGAGGGGCTGAAGTCAGAATAGAAGCTGATGAGAGTTGGAGCAGACGAAGGCTCGACTACATTCCTCAAATGTCTCCGTCACTTAAGACAACAGTTCAAAATGGACAAAGTGAAAACTAAACGTTCGCAGCTGATACGTCGTCATTTAATCATCTTTAAAAAATGTACAGATCACAGAGGGGGCAATTCATCATCTGACGTATTCATTTGATTTTTATTTTAGTTGTAATTTGTTTTTCTTCTTTAAAACTTTTCTTTCCTCTGTCTCTCTATTTGCATTTTCCTGTTTGTTGTCTTTTGTACCAAGTCATTTCCTGCAGCTTGTCATTCACTATCAGATAAGATCAGACTGAGCACTCAGGTCAGGACCTGCAGGGGATTTATAAGGCAGATAAAATGTGACAAGTTTAGTGATAAATAAAGTTTAAGACATTTAACTAGATTTATCATCAACCTTTAAACCCGTTTACCAAAAACAAAAGAAAGCTCAACTCCTTCAACTTCATCTCCTTCCAACCTTCTGGGTCAAAGGTCAGGATGCTGTGTTTTCTGTAACAGGAAAGAGAATCGGTGTCTGCAGCAGTGACACGAGGCCGTAAAGGTCAGAACAAAATCTGCTGGAACGAGCCTCCTGTGTTCTGAGGTTGGGCGTGTGCAGGTTCAGCTCTGCAGCAAATTAGCATGTAGCACGTGAGCATGCTAATGTAGGAAGTGCAGCTGAGGCTGCCAGCACACGGGCTAATTTTAGATGCAGTCACTCATAGATTAAAGAAATAGAGAAGTGAAAACTTCAACCCCATCACAAAGTTATCATTGTGTGAGTTTAGATAAAAATAAAAAGCTAACAGTCAAATTCTGCTTTGGAGAATTTGACTGTTAGCTTTTTATAGAAATGAACTGATGATACGCTAAGCTAGGCTAGCTAACCACAGCTTAACAGCTCCAAATACCCTGCCGCCTGGAATCACTTGAAAACAGACACGTACATTTTTTAACAATAAATGTTATGTATAAAGTTTCTATTTCAACAAAATATACTTTAGTTTCTATTCATATGTTTTTTCTCATTAGATATAATGTCCACTTTCACTTTTATACCGATGACACACGACTCTATCTACCAATCATGTATGAATTGCATCACGAGGTGTTTGTGCTACTACAGGCTAAATATTCATTCATATTCAAGGTCAATAATGAAACAAGTTAGCACATCTTCATTCAATGCAACAGTAGCACATGCTCAGCGCTAGCAGCGTTTAGCAGCACTGACTGATGAAGAACAAGCTAATGAACATCACAAGTGGGACATTTAGCCTGTTATTCGTTATCAGATGTGATGAACTGCAGGAGAGTTTTACTTTTAATGACATACTTTTGTTTTATTCGTATTTGGCATTTGTGTAAAATCAAATGTCTGTTTTTCACCTCTTATTTTGAAATCTGTCTTCATTTAATCTCTGAGGCTCATTATGAAAAGGTCTGTTTGTGGTAATCAACCTTAACTGATCACCTCCTACTCCCCAGGTCTTAAGTGGTTTGGCAGCCTCACCAACCTCTCAACCCGCCGTGCCCCAGAGAAGGCCACCGTCAAGGAAGCCCCAAAGCATCATGGGAGCCTCGGCAGGGCCAAGCCAGCAGTGGAGAGGGAGCAGTCGGTGGATGACATGGAGTCCTGCCTCCACAGCCCCGGCTACGCCCGCTCCACTGACATGTACACACATGTGGGCACAGTGCCTCGCAGCGAGAGGCAGAAGAAGAGCTGCAAGGGGCTGAAGGAGAAGAAGAAGAAGAAGAAAGAGGAGGAGGAGGAGGAGGAGAGGGAGGGGGAGAGTGGAGGGCAGAGCCAGAGGAAGGCGGGGGAACATGTCCGAGACTCCCCCCTGCTCAGTGCCCTGTCCAGCCTCAGTCTGTCCAGTCTGGACCGGCCTCTGCCTGTGTCTGCAGCAGGCCGGCCGCTCCCCACCACGCCGTCACCCACCCGAACTTCACCTTTGACCTCAGCACCTGAAAGCTGCTCCACTAAGAGCTGGGATGCTTTAGAGCCTGGTCAACCTGCAGGACCGTCACCGAACAACATGGCGAGTCCTGGTCCCAAAGTGGTTTCACCACAGGACGTGTACGTGCCGATGGACCCAATTGCTGAATCATCATCATCATCATCATCATCCTCGTCATCGTCATGTCGTAACCACGTGGATGAGCAGCAAGAGAAACAGCAGACACAGGAAACCTCAAACCCTGAGAGCGGCGCACAGGAAGTGGAGAAAGTGGGCAGGTGAGGTTAACACTTCTACAGCGTGAAGAGACGTTTTCTAAAATAACCTGATGTTTGTTTTTTGTCATGTGAACCAGAGTGAGGAGGAAGCTTACACTTGACAGAACCAGTCACTGTGCTGAGGTTGTGATTTATAGAGTTACTGCATTTTTACTGCAGCAAGAACAACAGGTTCATATTGGAAACTGCCTGATGTTTAAAACTAAAGTAAGTGCATAAAATTATACAGTGCACTTCAATACATCAATAAAAAAGCAGATTAATAATAAGAAAAAAACATGTTTGCATGAAGTAAAACTACTAAAAACAGGTTATATTTAATATAAAATCGTGTTTTTAAGTGGGTTCATTGGAAAAAGTAGGAAACTTGAAAAAAATGTCATTTTTCGACTCTGAAGTTGATACATTACAATCAATAATCAATAATCTCGTGATAACAAATTACTAGAAGTTTTAAAATGACCAACTAACGCTGTTCAATGTATCATGACTAAATACATAAAGTTACGGGGGGGGGTTGGTCGGAGCCGCGGACATGCGCAGTGTGGCCGGCTGCTCCGCCGCGGGTCAGTCCACTCAGCTGGAGGAAAGTCAGCGGTGAGAGTGTCGGGACTGTGCGGGACAAGATGTGCGAAGTTGGGGACCAGAAGTGTGTTCGGTCGGTCCGGTCCGGGGGGGGAGAGAGGAGGTGAGGAAACATGGAGTCAGGGTGTGTGTGTTGTGTTGAAGCATGTCAGTGTCGTGTGTCTGTGTCTGTGTGTGTCACCTGTGGAACCGTGTCAGTACGTGAACGTGACTCGTATGTAAGTATGTGAGTGTGATGCGTTCAAAGACACACACACATGGTTCAGGTTAGCGCGATGCTGTAAAAACATGACAAGCTCCTGACTAGTAAAACATTTACAGCTAGTCCACTTTGAAGTCAGTGGGTTACCAGTGTGTGTGTGTGTGTGTGTTGTGTGTGTGTGTGTGTGTGTGTGTGTGTTGTGTGTGTGTGTTGTGTGGACCAGACTGTATGTTACATAAGAGGAGGAATTTGATCCTGCTCTGGCTTCAGTCAGAACAGTGATAAGGATTTATTTTGGCAGAGATGCAGCTGCCTGTTACACTTCACCCTGTCTGACCTGACACACACCTGGCTCCGACCTTTGACCCCTGCTACGACCAGACTGGTTAAAGAAGGCTCAGAGAGTTTAAGAAACACTGCTGATCCGAGAAGTTGAGGTTGCAGAAACGTAATATTCAAATGTGTCACTGTTTCAGGTTGTTGTTGCAGAGACGTCCTGGAAAACAGTTCATATTCTCGAGACGTGATTATTTGGTACACGACCCAACAAACATCACATCATTCATTCATAGTGTGGAAGTGAAATTGATGCTAAAATCTGAAATCTGATCAGATATTTGCAATGTGATGTGTTTTTTTTTGGATATCATGCAAACTTGTCAGAGTCAGGATGCATTCAAGGTCCAGTTCCCGACAGTTTAATGTGCTGATTTGAGGAAAAACTGTCAGAGTTGTTGACAGTATCGAACAGTTCTCTTTAGATGGGAAGTTTTAAAGTCCGATATAAAATCGATGGTTTGGAATAGGAAACATCGACAGCCAATAATGTCACATCCACAGTGGTGTTACTGGCCTTCTGAGGGAGACCAGCTGTAGTCTAACGATGTAGCCTGACTGTGCCACAGATGGGTGTTCACAGATGAACAGACATCGACCACAATCTGAGCTGATGTTTCCATCAATAACAATAGATTGGAGGTAGACTGACTGATCGGTCTACCTCCAGTTTGAACTAGAAGACCAGGTCCACAAGTTGGAGGAGGGACGACCAGTCTGAGCTGACTGATGATGATGATGATGATGATGATGATGGACACTGGGTCAGGGTTCAGGTCTGAGGTGTGTTTTTTTTTTTTTGCTTTGCCCTGGCAGAAACTAGACATGTACCAATCCGGCTTTTTCAGTCCCAAAAGTGCAACACCTGGGCTCATCATCCAGCTGAAACCTGATACCGATCCGATACTGTTGAAATAATAAGTGAAGGCTTGACTTTACTTTCCAAACTTTATAAAACGTTGTTGCTCTGTGTTTGTTGTCTTGGATCAGCCCGGTTATCTGATACCCGATCCAGCTATTTAATCAATATCTGGGCCGAGATCCGATCTTAACATCGGATCGGCGTTGTCCGAGTAGAAACGCACTCCTGGTTGTCGTGACAACTCAGCGGAAGAACAAAAGCCACTGTTTACATCCCAGCTGGTGCCAGAGCTGACCTCAGACCAGTTCAGTTCTGTTTTCCAGTGAACAGACCAGTGAGAGCAGAAGTGGTGCCTGAGACCAACCGTCACCTTCAGCTCCTACAACTCGTCCATTCACTCTGGCTGCTCTGTACATGGAGGTGCTGTCCTGTTTGTCATGGGGTTATTATGGGAGCTGTGTGTGTGTGTGTGTGTGGGTGATGTAATAGCTGCCGGCCAAAGGAGCAGGAAGCTGTAAAACTTGATGGTGGTTTGGGGAACGCCGCCTCGAGGTGGAGGGAGTTTCCTCTCGCCGAGTTTGTGACAACACCTCAGAAACTGTCTGGGTCTCGGTGAAATCCGCCGTCAGGCATCATCAAAGGAAGAAGAGGACGTTTACAGTAAACAGATGTTTCGACCGTTTTCACACCAAAGATGTGAATTTTATTTTTATTTCTACATACAAACACTCATGTGACTCAGTGTGATGTCGATGGACGGGGAGACGACCTCCGTCTCTATCGTCTCTATTGATACGTTCAGTTTGATTATTTCACATCATTTCAAGTCAGAGTCACGTCACACACCTGCGTCATCGGGGCCTTTAACAGCCGGAGGTTTAAACATCAGATGTGTCAATATTCAGGGTTTGAATCCTTTAAATGTTGCGTTTAAAGACTGACAGGATCATTGATTGACTGTCCCATTTCAAAGGCCACAGAAAGCCTATCCCAGCATGCACTGCTTTGCCTGGGGATTTTGTTACAAGTACTCGTGTCGTGTCTGAGTTCAGTTCTGTTGAAAACGACGGCCTTAAAACCTCAACACAAAGAGGTCGAGCATTTCCAGTTGCTAGGCAACCTGAACCGCGTTGTGTGGCGCAAAAACGAGATTTTCGCGGTCGATGGCGGTGGAAATGGGACACGGTTATTTTACTCAGAAATCAACTCTTCTTCACTGCTCTAAAACAGGTAGTTACCAGTGGCTGCACAGTGCAACTTCTTCTTCTTCTTCTTCTGCTTCTTCTTATGACTATTATTATAGGATAGACATTAATGAGAAATTACCATACGCAATATTGTCATCAATATTTTTAGTATATGTGTATCCACAGTCATTAATGGACATACTGGACATTTCAGCCTGGGAACAGATGAACATCCCATCCTCTCTGGTCTCAGAGCGCGACCCAGTGTCTCGTCTTTATCACCAAGAGTCAGTAAAACAACACAGTTTGACTGGTGTTGCTCATTGAGATAAAGCTATTTTAAACAGTCTAGAACAACACAAGCAATCGACATCTGTGAACGTAGCTCTCGACTGTCAGGGAGCTTCTCATGTGGTATGTTTTACTTGTGTGTTCACATCTGTTTGTGTGTGTGTGTGTGTGTGTGTGTTTGCTGTCTGCTCTGAGTTTGTGTTTGGGAACAAAAGGTCACCTCCCTTGACGTTACTCATGAAAATATGCAGCATGTTGTAGAGGAGCAGAATGACCAGGGGAAAAAAAAGAAAAGAGTCTGTTTCACACTCCCATCGTGTAGTTTCTCTGACACGACGCATCGGTGCTGTCAGGGAGAAACTGTGAAAGTTTTTCTAACGTCAGTCCGGAGCCTCCGGACTCTGGTAAAGATCCAGCTGCTGTGAGAGGAAGTTCTCCTTCTGCCTCAGCCCTGAAAAACAACAGACTATTAGCAGATAGGAGGTTTCACTCAAGAGCAGCAGAAATATTCCTCATCCTCCCTGGAGAAGTTTGTTGTGTTGCAAGCTGTTGCTGGGCGGTGTCGCATTAACACACTGCTGCTGTCAGAGAGAGTTGTGCAACAGGACGCACGGACAGATCGACGGACAGGAGACAGTGTACTGTTACTGTCACTGCTGCTGCTGCTGCAGTGTCCAGGCCTACAAATGTATCTCAGGCAACCAGTGCTGAAAACATGTGGGTGAACTGACCCCAGGACGAATAATAAGGTCAAAGGTCAACGTTCTAAGAGCTTTAAAGAATGTAAAACCAGCTGAGTGTAGTTCACTGAACTCGGGAAAACAAAGACGTTGCTCTTAAAGCTCCACACGGTATAAAGGTAGACGTGTGTCTTAAAGCTCCATACAGTATAAAGGCAGACGTGCGTCTTAAAGCTCCATACAGTATAAAGGTAGACGTCCATGTGTAGTGTGATTATAAAGCAGCTCTAGGTTCTATATTAATACTGTGAAAGTATCAAAGCCTCAGTCCACAGAGAAATGCACACAGCCTGTATTCAGACACTGAGCCTTAAAACACTGTCACTTCCTGTCACAAAATAAAACACAGGATCAGAGGAAGTACTGGACGTTTCATGTGTGATTCACATAATGTATATATTTATCTCCAGTCTGTGTCATGTGACCTCCTCCGACTCGTGTTTCTTTTGTGTTTCAGCCGCCCGGACTTGACAGACAGCAGCGGAGAGTATGTGAAGGTGAGTTTTTTTTCCTCACTCTCACTTCCCTCGCTTGTGTCTTCTGATCTTCCGCACACGGCACGCAGGTACCTAATTCAATCAGGCCGGGCCCCCAGAGCGGACTCTGGGAATGTGGCCCTCTGCCGTGGAAACGCTTTGAAGCTCGCACCAGTTGCCAGTGGCAACCGCAGCGGCCTCGATTCGGGCCGGCAGCTCTTGCCTGAAAAAGGTGGAGAGAGGCGCGAGAGAGTTTCCAGTTCATTGATTTATAATTGGATACTTGACAAACACACTCGTCTGAATGGGACAAGCTGGCAATGAATGATAATGCTAATGAAATTAAAGCCATTCATTAGAGGCTTCCAGGTCCTCACCCCGCCCCCACCCCCCTCTCACCAACACACACACACACACACATGATGTCATACATGACTTTTGGGGACATTTCATTGACTTACATTCATTTCCTGGTTTTACCACTGACCCAAAATACACTGGTTTTCCAATTAGGGGCACAGCTTTTATCATCAACTGGACAAACCGTCCTCAATTTGTCCCCAAAAATAGCCTATGACAGCACACACACACACACACACACACACACACACACACACACACACACACACACACACACACAGACACACACTCACTCACTCCTGTTTTGTTTTGGAAGTGGCCCTGGCCCGATGCCAAGCCCTTGATTAACAGTTGAGTGGGTTGAGTGGGACAAACCACTTTGTCAAAGCAAGAGGGCACCTACATAGTGTGTGTGTGTGTGTGTGTGTGTGTGTGCGCGTGTGTGTGTGTGTGTGTGTGCTTGACAGACAAAAGCATTCCCAGCCTGTCCTCGTTGTAAACTCATGATATACAGTAGCTTTTTTTTTTTTTTGGGGGGGGGGGGGGTTGTGTGTATAAAGACGCGACAGACAAAGCTCCACTGAGTGATGACCCCCGTTGCACAATGACGTTGCCACGGCAACGAGGCCAAGACTCCAGCATGGGTCTGGGTCTCGGGCCCCTGGTGCCGCCAAGTGTGGATGCCAGTGTGGGAATGCCAGAACTGTCCATCGTCCAACACCCACCTAACCCCCCCCCCCCGCCTGCACTCTATGGGTGCTGCAGTTTGACTAGATTTACCCACAATGCTTGTTCTCGCAGAGTCTGGTGTTGCTGATCCAGGCGAGAGGAGGGTGCAGCAGAGGCTCCGTGATGCTCTAAACTTGTTGTCATTGTTGTTTGTTTGTTTTGGTGTGTGTGTGTGTGTGTGTCTGATTGTGCACCTGTGATGCCCTTTAAGTTCTCCAAAGAGAAGTTCTGGCTGGAGCCGCCGTCGGAGCAGCAGAGGAAGCAGCTCGAGGAGGAGCTGAAGCTGAGCGGCACCAACCTGAAGAGCCACGCCTGGTACCACGGACACATCCCTGGGAGGTCCGACACACACACACACACACACACACACACAACGGCAAATGAAACCCTTGAAAATACACAAAGTTTTTACAGTTTAATTATATTGCACTTTGTTGCATGTTGCATTTAAGGACACTGGGAATATTGACAACCAGATCTAGAATCTAAAATAAAAGTGGAATCAGAAACTATTTCAAGTTAAGAAAGAACAACTTCTGATTCAGATCATGTTTCATATGAAGACACACAGATCAGGGTCATGTTGGAGTTTGACCACCAGAGGGAGCTGTGTTCAACAAGGCTTAAAGGCTTGATCTTGTTCTTTAAATTCATTTTCATAAACATACAAAAAGAAAAAAACAAATGAAGTAACAGTGGTGATACAGTGATCAGTCTTTTGACCTTTATCTGGACCTGGACCTGGGCTCATCTGACAGTCTCTGGTTCAGAGTGGAGGCTGTTTTATTTTGAAAAACACCTCAGCTCCTTTGTGACAGGAAGGAGCCAGCACCTCAACACAAACTGAATGTTATATAAAACCTTTAGAGAAGTGAAAAGTCAGTCATTGGAGCAAAAAGAAACTAAACCAAACTGTAAAACATGTTTTTATAAAAGAGGGTGAATCCGTCTCCTCAGGTGTCAGAGAGTCTGGTGCTGAACCACGGCGACTTCCTCATCAGAGACTCTCAGTCCAGTCCGGGCGACTTCGTCCTTACTGACCGCTGGGAGCAGAAGACGCTTCACTTCCTCATCAGGAAGACGGTGGTTCAGTCCAGTGAGACTTACACCCGGATCCAGTACAGCCTGGAGGGCGAGGCCTTCGACTCCATACCGGCCCTGGTTCACTTCTATGTGGGCAGCAGGGCAGCTCTGAGCCAGGGGAGCGGAGCTCAGATCCACCGGCCGGTGAACAGGACGCTGCCGCTCAGCTACCTGGAGACAGCCTTCTGCACCGCCGCTGGCCCGGCGTCTGGCGTCCGGGGCCCGAACAGCACAGAGGAGAGGGTGTGTCCGAGCAGGTGAGGCCCCTAAAGACCAGTTGATTTCTAATGAGTCTGTTTGAGAGTTGTCTTTAAAACTGAGCACAAGAGAAACAGAAAGAGAGAGAAAGAGAAGAGAGGCCCGTTCAGAGGTTTAACTGTGTGAACAGAGGTCATGAAGGTCAAACTGTGAAACCACATCAGGTCTGAGGTGAACGGGTGCAGACAGGTTGGTGGGACGCTGGTGTTTTAGTTCACAGGCAAAAAGACAAACAGGACTGTGGTTTGGTTTCGTCTCAACTTTTCCACTCAGGTCCTCTCAAACAGAACTGGTGGTGCTTTCACTGACACACTGTCTGGGTCTGTATATATATACATATGTGTGTGTGTGTGTGTGTGTATGTGTTCACAGTAAGAGATAAAGAAGGCAGTTCAAAGTGCTTTACAGTGGAAATACATTAAACATGGGGCTTTAACATGTAATTTAACATGTATCTCTCCTTTTATCTTCATGCAGTCCTTCCTCGCTCCACCACAGGGAGGCAGACGTGAGCAGAGAAGATCAGCCTGTGCAGACGACCAGAGAAACGTCTCTACTGACTCCGTACAACAACAGTGAGTTCAACACCAAACTAAAGTCTTTCTCCTGTGGGTTGTGATGCTGCGTCTTTTATAGTTAATGTCCAGGGACAAACAGGACAAAACCATAATAAAATATTAAAGTCCATAATAAACAGTAACATCACAGTTTTGCCTTTAGTCCAATGTAAATGTATGTGAGTTTATGTAATAATAATATATCTCTTTATGTTGGTGAGATATATGGAAACATCCCTCCTCCTGTAACTAAGGAGGTTTTTAGACTCTGAGTCTAAATCTCTGTTGTAATTTAGTTCTTCAGTAAAAACAAATACATCACCTCATCATTACAACTCCCGTCAAAACAGGAAGTGAATGTGAGAGATAAACAGAAACTTGTCACCCTGAAACTAAACGTGTCCTGCGGGTGTAATCTGATTACAAAAAACTCACGCTAATTAATTCAGGTGTTTAGCGAGTGTAAGAAGACACCAGCAAGCAGCTGTTCTTCTGTAGCTCTTGTTCTCAATGAACTCAAACTTAGTCATTTAATATGTCACCATTTATTTAAAATAAAAACCCATTGTTAAACTTTTACACCTCCTGCTCTGGTCCAGTAAACACACAGAGCTGTTCTCACACTGTTCTCACGCAGCAAATAAAACTTTATATCAGGCTGATAAATGATACGATGGCAAACTCAATGCTGTAATGAAATGAACCTGGAAAAGTGCATTTACGGTGAAGAAAATTCAGCGTCTCAACATTCATGTGCTGAAGAAGCGGAGAACTTGAAATCTACTCATCTACACTGGAAACTGACACCTGGGGGGCTAAAACTGCTGGAACAATGGGTGAAGATTAAAAGCCGAGTTTGTAAACAGGAGGTTGAAGTACATGAAAAATGACCTGAAAATAACCATGGCAACAGGTGTTTGGGACAGACAGTTGTGTAGACAGATGTACCTCATGTAGCGTAACCTCAAATTGCGGCAGTTTGGCAACATTTCAGTTTATGTAACTTAATTTGAAAAGTGCTTTTTAAATAAAGTTATGATCATTTAATATTATTATGTCACACTGGAAAAATTCATTTTATCATTTTGTTTCATCTAGCTTGCCACATGTGTGTAAGGAGATATATTATCATCACACATCTGGAGATATGAAGATATTTTTATGTCAAATACCCACAGTAAAATGTGTTTATTCCTTCAGCGTTCACACTAATTATGTTACAACAACTAGAAAAAACAAAGTTAAAACAAATATAAACCCAAAAAGCTGTATACACACATGCTATATATGTGTATGGGCCACTGTGTATGTGTTTGTATCATAACTCAGTGACGGTTTCAGGGAACCTCCTTAAGTCTGACATTCATATAGATCCAAAGAGGTCAAAAGTCAATGTCATGTGACCTCACTACACACATGCTGTGTCCCAACTCGAATACTTCCATACTTAAAGTAAGTATTTTGAGTATGTGAGTGCGTCTCAATTCAAAAGTATGTCAAAATGTAGTGTACTGTAAGCACCCGGATGCTGAACTCGAAACGGCCCAAAAGTTGAAAGAGTGTGAAACGCTACATAGCGATGTATAATATGTAAATCAACATACCACTAGACTAATGTTTTCTGCCAGTAAGAGGAGCCTGCTGATGCTGCGGCGGCGTAATCTAAATGTAATTTTGAATGCTTTATTTTTGTGACCCCAGCAACTAGCTGGACCTACTTTCTTCAACACCCAAACCCTGGCCAGAACTCTGCTCACGGGACTCAGAAGGGGAAAAGTCACTGTTGCACAACCTTTAAACAGGTGGTGCAGACAAGCAGGAAAATAAGAAAAGAAAAGAAAAAAAAAAGTACAAGTAAGGCGTTCATTATCGCTAATTGAAATAACAAACAACTCAGGCCGGTAGATGTGTTGACGGGCGAAAATAGCGGTCCAACAAAATGAAAACATTGGCAACTGTCGTGACCGTTTGTGCCGGTGCACTACAACAGTATTCGATTGAAGACAACACTGACCATCAAAAAAATCCCCAGATATTTGAAATGATTGTAAAAGTACATACAATAAAATCACAGTATGTAAAGAGTGAGTTCCACTGTTGTAAAGCAGATGAGACCAAACTCTTAAATAATAAATAAAACTTAATAAAAACTTCAGTAAATTATTTTCATTATTCTTTTATTACTATTAAGATGACAGCCTTTGTAATAGACAATCACAGGATACATGTGCCATTTGTTTTATTTCATTCTAAGAATAGGAAATCTATTCAGAATCCTTCAAAAACAAACAAAAAGAAGAGTTCCTTCTTGGCTCAGATCAGATGGCGTTGTGAAATTATTCACACGTGTTTGAGGCATATGGCTAAATAAAAAAAACAGACAGAAAACGGAAGCAGGTGTTAGGTGTGTCTTTGTTTTTAGTGAAACGCTAAAAAGTCTCTAAAGAAAAGATGTTCTTGTAATGCTAAATAAGAAAACAGACAGAAAACAGAAACATGACCTCTTTGTCTGGAGGTCATGAGCAGTTGTTAGGTGTGTGTTTGTTTTCAGTTTGCACTTGTGATGCGATGCTGCGAGCGAACAGCATGTCCTTCATTCCCTCTTGACTTTGCTTCTACAAAACACTCTCCGCCATAAAAACTTTGTTGCACAGATAAAAAGGGTCAACGCGAGCAAAGTGACTGCCAGCAGAAAGGCCACCACGTCGATCAGGTAGTACTGGATGGCCGACATCTTGTAAGACTCTGTTCTGAGGTGTGGAGCACCTTTGTGCCTCATGACGAACTCGATCCAGAAAATGGCACGGTCCAGCGGTTTCATGGGCTGATCCCTGTGGATGCTGGACAACGTCTTCATCTTCTCCCTGTAGCTCGGCTCATAGAGCACCTCCTTGACCGCCTCCAGGAAGTTGTCTTTGTCCAGCGTTGCGATGTCCACAACTTTGGCCACACCTCTGGCTTTCATCCTGGAGAAGTTGTCAGGCTGGTCGAACATGAGGGGCACGCCGACCAGGGGGACACCATGGTAGATGGCCTCCTGCATGCCGTTGGTGCCTCCGTGGGCCACAAACAGTCTGGTCTTGGGGTGACCCAGGAGGTCGTTTTGAGGCAGCCAGTCTAAGAGTAGAGTGTTGTTGCCGAGGGTGGACGGCCGTTTTCCTTTGTGCCTCCAGATGACCTTCTGAGGAAGTTGGGCGAAAGCGGCAGCGATAGCCTCGGTGATGTCCTCGGGAAGTTGCGCCACCAGAGTTCCCAGTGTCATGACGATGATGCCGTGTTCCCCAGAGCTCTGGACGAACTCCTCCAGCTCTGTGGGCAGGGGCTTGGAGGGCTTGCACTGAAACCCTGACATGTAGACAACGTTGGGCATCGTGGGTCGTGGGAACTCGAAGGTGAAGTCGTTCCTCATCAGCCAGATGTCTGCAGCTTGGAACAGCTCCATGTAATGTACGTCGCTGCCAAAGTATCGGTGGACAAAAGGTTTGTAAGTTGAGTCTGTGATGCAGGCAATCTGAAAACGTGTGAACAAATAACAAAGAAAGTTCTTGAGCCGCTGAGTAAATGTCATCTTGTCAGTCAGCTCTGCTCCTGGTATGGGGACGTAGGACAACGGGGTTGGTGCGATTGCTTGATGCCCTTCACCCTGAATAGTCCACCTTACATTGAAGACAAGTGGAAGACCCAAACGGTGACCCAGAAGAACCCCTCCACCAACTGCTGGATCGGTCAGGAGCAGATCGTACTTGGCATCACGGAAGCTCTGCATCATTTTGTCATCGTCAAATATCTCTCCCATCATGTGAAGCACTTTCTTATTCATCTCAGTGAACTGGACCATCAGTTCGTACTCCACAGACATCCGAGCCCAGATCGAAGCACCTTGCCGACGCAAGTTCAGGAGTTTGGTGCAAAATGACCCGAAGCGTTCCTTATCGAAACCGGCAGAGGCGTTCAGAGCGATGGTTTTGTAGTGCGGAGACTCTAACTTGATGTACCAGGTGTCCAGTGGAACCAGCACTGTGACTTCATGGCCTCTGGAGTGAAGCTCCTCAATGAGGACCTTCATGTTGACCCAGTGGCTTCCATCGATGGGGAACACCAAGACCTTCCCACCGTTCACCAGGGCTGAGGAGCAGAGCAGCGCTGCGAGCGTCACCAAGGCAGTTCGGTACATTTCTGCAAGAGAACATCTGGATGTTAGATGTGACCTTCAAAGATCAAAGTGTCATTCAAGTGCAGCCACAACAACAACACTCTGCGAGAGGTCTTTTTCCACAAAGGGTTTTCATTATTTTGTCAGCGATCTGAGGCACACCGCTCCAGTGCTTATGCAATCTTACATATTCCCCTCAGCTCAGTTACAGTTTCCTGATTGCATAACTTTACACAGTGGGAATTCCTACTGTTAAGACCCCAGAGGGTTAGGAAAGCTGTTTGTGTTAAGTAGACGTCCTCAGATTTCACAGTTTTGTGTTCATGTGTGCTCAGTGTAGCGCACCGTTGAAGACCGACGACAGACTGTACAAGGTGATTCAACAGCAGCAGCCTTTAAAGTTTGTAGGAACTTTTATGTATCTTGCTGAAAGAAGAATTAGAACCACACTAATGTTGAGGCTGTTTTGTCCCAGGTTCCTTAGAGATACCACCACAAATGAAGATAATGAGAATTGAAATAAGAATAAGTTTGTTTTTGTTTTTTTTAAATAAAAAACAGATCTGAAACTGACAAATTCACATTTTTGGCACATTTTGGAAACAAGAATAAACTGTCCGTTCCTTTTTTTTTTTCCAATTAACCAAAGATTACCTGTCACAAATAAAAGCACATGTTCTCTCTGAATAAGGAGATAAAAGTCAGAACATCTGGAGACTTCCTACATTTCCACGAACAGGAAACATTAGAGCTGATAACATCCGATTTCCTCTGTGTTCTCGCCGTGGTTAAATAAAACATCTTGGTTTTTGAATCTGTCTCATTTGGGGATCCTGAGGCTGCTTTATCCAAACCTGTACACTTTAGGTTTTTCTTCTCACAGTTTAGAAGTAACAAGCACAAGTTTCTAACCCTCCGTCCTGTTGTTGAGCTTGTCAATGAGAAACACCTGGAAGTCACCCTGTGGATCCGTAACTCCACATCTGCAAGTTACAAGGACTCCGGCTCCCCTCATACACATAAACATCACAGTGACTGCACAGACACATCAGCTTTAGATGGACGTACCGGCTGATGAGGCGCTGGTCGTGCTGGTCAAGCGACTCTCCCTCCTCTCGATGGTTTGATGTGAACTGAGAAGCTCACATTTCAGCACGAGCTCCTTGTTTTTGCATCCAGCAGCCTCCCCTCTCAACCTCCCTCCCTTCCTGCAGATTGACATGCTAAAGGACCAAAGTTCAGAGCTTGTGTGTGTGCAGCAGCAGCAGCAGGTCAGTTACACAAGATGGGCATGTATCAGAGTGTCTCACGTGTTGAATGCTGTGCTTGAAGCTTTGATGTGTTCAGGAAGCTGGTGTGGTCCTTACTGTATAAAGTATTTGCTCATATGAGGCACAGATTTGTGTTAGATTGAAGGAGTTTGGGGATTTGTGGACCCCTCCCTCCCATACTTTTCTATGTATCCTTGTGTCAGTTAAAATCACAATGGCAGCAGGTGTTTTAGACAGACAGACAGACAGTTGTGTAGACAGCTGTAACATTTTATTACGTAGTGTAACGTCAGCAGAATCACCGCGGTTAGGCAACATTTCAGTTTTTTGTAACATTGTTTTGAAAAGTGTATTGAAAAAAAGTTATTATTACTTAATGATATTATGTTGCACTGGAAAATTCCACCAGCAAAAAAGCAACGTGTATAGGATGCACTGCTGTAGTATGAAGGGTGCAGCTACTGGGGGAAATGTTGCTGATTATCATTTGTTATCATCTGCATGTGGGTGTTGGGGGGTATGGGGGGTTGGAGGGATAGGGTGTTGTTTTTTTGGGTTTTTTTTTTTTCCATATTTTTTTTGGGGGGGGGGGCATTTTTGCCTTTATTGGACAGCGTAGTGTAGAGAGACAGGAAATGGGGAGGCAGAGAGAGGGGGAGTGACATGCAGTAAAGGCGCCCAATGCAGGATTCAAACCAGGGCCGACTGCAGCAAGACTATAGCCTCTGCATATGGGGCGCCTGCTTAACCCACTGCGCCACATGGCGCCCCAGGATAGGGTGTTTTTAACTATGGAAAGCACTTTGTGTTACATTGTAATTGTATAGAATTGCTATAGAAATAAAGTTTGATTGATTGATTGATTGATTAATTGATTGATTGATTGATTGATTGATTGATTGATTGATTTTATCCTTATAATAATGATTATTATTATTATTATTATTATTATTATTATTATATATGTTTAACACAATGAAGATGACCTGGGAAATGTGACTCACGGATGAACTGATTTGACTTCAGGAGTCGAGGTCAAAGGTCACTGTAACCCCCCCCAAAAAAGCCAATTTTGGCCATAACTCACAAATGAATACACCAATTATATATAAAATACTAAATATTACAACATGGGGTCGAAGGTCAAATTGGCTGTGACATTAACTGTAATAATAATATCCTCAGATATTTGAAACGATTGTAATGCTAAATAAGAAAACAGACAGAAAACAGAAACATGACCTCTTTGTCTGGAGGTCATGAGCAGTTGTTAGGTGTGTGTTTGTTTTCAGTTGTGATGTGATGCTGCGATCGAACAGCATGTACTTCATTCCTTCTTGACTTTGCTTCTACAAAACACTCTCCGCCATAAAAACTTTGTTGCACAGATAAAAAGGGTCAACGCGAGCAAAGTGATTGCCAGCAGAAAGGCCACCACGTCGATCAGGTAGTACTGGATGGCCGACATCTTGTAAGACTCTGTTCTGAGGTGTGGAGCACCTTTGTGCCTCATGACGAACTCGATCCAGAAAATGGCACGGTCCAGCGGTTTCATGGGCTGATCCCTGTGGATGTTGGACAACGTCTTCATCTTCTCCCTGTAGCTCGGCTCATAGAGCACCTCCTTGACCGCCTCCAGGAAGTTGTCTTTGTCCAGCGTTGCGATGTGCACAACTTTGGCCACACCTCTGGCTTTCATCCTTGAGAAGTTGTCTGGCTGGTCGAACATGAGGGGCAGGCCAACCAGGGGGACGCCATGGTAGATGGCCTCCTGTATGCCGTTGGTGCCTCCGTGGGCCACAAACAGTCTGGTCTTGGGGTGACCCAGGAGGTCGTTCTGAGGCAGCCAGTCTAAGAGTAGAGTGTTGTTGCCGAGGGTGGACGGCCGTTTTCCTTTGTGCGTCCAGATGACCTTCTGAGGAAGTTGGGCAAAAGCGGCAGCTATAGCCTCGGTGATGTCCTCGGGAAGTTGCGCCACCAGGGTTCCCAGTGTCATGACGATGATGCCGTGTTCCCCGGAGCTCTGGACGAACTCCTCCAGCTCTGTGGGCAGGGGCTTGGGGGGCTTGCACTGAAACCCTGACATGTAGACAACGTTGGGCATCGTAGGTCGTGGGAACTCGAAGGTGAAGTTGTTCCTCATCAGCCAGATGTCTGCAGCTTGGAACAGCTCCATGTAATGTACGTCGCTGCCAAAGTATCGGTGGACAAAAGGTTTGTAAGTTGAGTCTGTGACGTAGACAAACCAAAAATGTATGAACAAATAATAAAGAAAGTTCTTGAGCCGCTGAGTAAATGTCATCTTGTCAGTCAGCTCTGCTCCTGGTATGGGGACGTAGGACAATGGTGTTGGTGCGATTGCTTGATGCCCTTCACCCCGAACAGTCCCCCTTACATTGAAGACAAGTGGAAGACCCAAACGGTGACCCAGAAGAACCCCTCCACCCATCGCTGGATCGGTCAGGAGCAGATCGTACTTGGCATCATGGAGGCTCTGCATCATTTTGTCATCGTCAAATATCTCTCCCATCATGTGAAGCACCCTCTTATGCATCTCAGTGAACTGGACCATCAGACTGTACTCCAGAGACATCCAAGTCCAAGTCGAAGCACCTTGCCGACGCAAGTTCAGGAGTTTGGTGCAAAATGACTTAAAGCGTTCCTTATCGAAACCGGCAGAGGTTTTCACAGCGATGGTTTTGTAGTGCGGAGACTCTAACTTGATGTACCAGGTGTGCAGTGGAACCAGCACTGTGACTTCATGGCCTCTGGAGTGAAGCTCCTCAATGAGGACCTTCATGTTGACCCAGTGGCTTCCATCGGTGGGGAACACCAAGACCTTCCCACCGTTCACCAGGGCTGAGGAGCAGAGCAGCGCTGCGAGCGTCACCAAGGCAGTTCGGTACATTTCTGCAAGAGAACATCTGGATGTTAGATGTGACCTTCAAAGATCAAAGTGTCATTCAAGTGCAGCCACAACAACAACAACACACTCTACACAGATACATCAGCTTTAGAATAACGTAACGGCTAATGAGGGACTGGTCGCCCGACAGCAGCCTCCCGCCATTCCTGAAGATTGACATGTTATAGGACCAAAGTTCAGAGCTTGTGTTTGTGTGTGTGTGTGTGGGCAGCAGCAGGCCAGTTACACAAAGAATCAGAGAGAATCACGTGTTGAACGCTGAGCCTGAACTTTTGATGTAGTACTGAGATAAGATTGAGGTGTGGCTTCAGGTTCAAGTGCAACAAAGGCAAATTGAATTGACAAGAGATATTTGTTCCTCTTTGTCCTTAAAGTGAATGATTTTTAGTTTAGTATAGTTGCTATGTCTTGAAGGTCTCTGATTGACTTGGTCTTTATAGACCAAGCCGCAGGAAAACAAACTCTGAGGAAGCACAAAGAATGACAATGTTCTGGTTAAAATACATTATAGAAATACAATGTAAACATGGAGAGATAAGAGTTGAAATATGAAAATCTTAGCCTTTCACCTACAGCAGATAAAGTGCTGTTTGTTATGATGACGGGCAACGTCATTGTGATTTAAGTTGAAGGTCAACATATTGTGTAATCAAACACGTGTGTGTGTGTGAGAACTACACAACCTTTCTCACCGACTTTTAAATGAGAAAAATCAATCATCAGCACAGAGGCTTGAGGTCATAGAATAAGATGAAATGCACGATGGGGAAAGTAATTCTTAATTTAATTTAACAATTATTTTGAAAAACCTTTTTCACCTCAAAAGCACCAACTGTGGATTAATCCGCCAATGAAAGTAGTCCCCTACCAGTGCACTGTTTTCTCCATTAACGCCCTGCTCTGCCCTCTCTTCCTCCATCTACAGCCCCGCTCTCCAGAAGCCCCTGCAGTAGCCAGGCAGCCAGCGTGGCTCCGTCCCCATCCCTCCCCAGACACCTGCACACCGACCAGCCCACAATCTCCCCAAACAGACCAGGGAACGACCAGGACTCCCCCTCTCTCTCCTCCTTATCCTCTGACACTGATGGAAGCTGCTACACAGAGCTGTATCCCGGCCCTCAGAGCTACGTGGAGAGGCTGCGGGCAGAGGAGGGGTCACTGGGCCTTGACCCCCCAAGACTGGAGGATGTCGGGAACGTCTTCTTCTCTCCAGTGGTGGAGACGGTTTCTTCTTTCAGGCCGAGCGGGTACCAGTCGCCACTAATGCCCAAAGAGAACAAGCCGCTGGAGGTGGGCATTCTGCGGAGGGTGAAGGAGCTTCTGGCCGACATCGACCCCCGGACAGCGGCCAAACATATCACCAAGGCTGACTGCATGGTACTTTCAATTAACAATCTATTAACAATGTGAAGTTGAACTCACCTGTCACTTCCAGATGCAGCTGACAGATGATCAGAGGGCAGAAGTGTGAGACCAGAGTCAGATCAAGAGACAAAGCCACAGAAGAAAAGTCAATATTTGATTTTACTGAATTATAATCTATAATATCAAATTAAGTGGATGATTGTGTTGTCGTGTGCTGAGTAAATGCTCACAGTGGGAACTGGTTGTGCCTGTGCCTCATCCAACAGTGACATGTCTGTGTTTCCCAGGTTGCCAGGATCCTGGAGGTGACTCCGGAGATGCAGAGGATGATGGGAGTCACTTCTGGCATGGAGCTGCTCACACTGCCGCATGGTCAACAGCTGAGACTGGACCTGCTGGAGAGGTGAGGAGGAACCCATCACACTGCAAATATATTTAAAGCGTCATATGGTATAAAGGTGGACGTTTGCCTCAGAGCTGAATACAGTATAAAAGCAGACGTTTGCCTTGAAGCTCCACTTGAGTTTTCGTTGGCTCATGGTGATGCATTAATTAACCTCTGGCTGAGGTCACGTCTTGCACCCTCTACAAACACAAACACCTTTTATGGATCAAAGCAGGCTTGTCAAACCGACGTCTCTCTGTGTGATCCTTCAGGCCTGATGTGAAGATCTGATCGTGTGTCAGCTGAACTTTAACATTAAGCCTCTTCTCTGTGCTCCTGCAGGTTTCAGACCATGGCGATCATGCTGGCCGTGGACGTGCTGGGCTGCACGGGCACCAACGAGGAGCGAGCCGGCCTGCTTCACAAAATCATCCAAATCGCCGCTGAGCTCAAGAGCACCATGGGAAACATGTTCGGCTTCGCTGCCGTCATGAGAGCCCTGGAGCTGCCGCAGGTGAACACGCAGCAGCAACACAGAAATCTGGGATGGAAAAAACACTACAGTACATTACACAAACTCACTGTTTTTGTCAGGTGACCCGACTGGAGCAGACCTGGATGGCGTTACGTCAGCGACACACAGAGGGCGCCATTCTCTACGAGAAGACGCTGAGGCCATTCATGAAGAGCCTGAACGATGGCAGAGGTAGAGGTCAACAACACACACCCCAGACAAGGTGACACACTGACACCTGTTGGTCCTTTGTAGAGCACACCTGACTCTGTGTGTGCGTGTGTCCCTTCCAGAAAGCTGTCCTCTGTCCAACACCACCTTCCCCCATGTCCTGCCCCTCCTGTCCCTGCTGGAGAAGAGCGTGGCGGTGGGTGAGGGGGCGGAGCCCTGGGAGACGGTGGAGGTTGGCGTGGACGTGGTGATGTTCCACCTGGGTGCCGCGAGGACCATCGCACAGCTGGGGGGCATCTACCGATCCAACGCTGAGAGCAAATTACACAGTAAGAGATCAATACACTGATCAATAATTATCAGATTGATCAGATCACATTATGATTATGATATCACATTATGAGAGGCGTTTAAAGGACATGTGTAAATTGTGACATCTGCCTGTGAGGGGTTAAGGGGCCATCTGTGAATTTCAACGTCTATCAGTAATCTGTATGTGAGGCGTTTAGGTGACATCTAATGATTGTAACACCTATCAATACTTTGCCTGTGAGGCATTAGGGGACATCTGTAAATTGTAACATCTACAAGTCGTCTGCATGTGAGGCGTTTGGATGGTCTATAAATTTTGACGTCTACCAATAATCAAGGTGTTTAGGGGACGTCTTATAACTGTAACACATATCATCTGCCTGTGAGGCGTTTAGGGCAGTGGTTCCCACCCTTTTTTACTTGAAGCCCCCCCCCCCGCTTGTGTCCAAGACAAACCAAGACCCCCCCCCCTGCTTCTTGTTCAATAACAGTGAAGTGAGTCTGCACATGAACAAACAGCAAACACATCAACACCAGCAGCATCTGGGGGGGGCTGGTTTGTTCCTGGTGGTCTGTGAAGGCAGCACAGTGACATCTGGTGGACGGTGACAGTCCGAGATAAAAGTTTCCAACATGAGGCAGCGTTCGCTTCCATTAGCATCAAGTCAAAGCTCAGGCAATAAAACATAGTCTCTCTCTCTCTCTCTCTCTCTCTTTCTCTCTGAAACCACGGTAACCAACTGTCACTCATCATGTGAAAAGCTTTCCATGTGGACCTTGAAAATTTCCCACGGTTCCACAGGTGCTTGAGCAGGTTCAGGTGGCCCTTGGTGTGATTCCTTGAATCCTTGAGAAAGTTAAAGTTCTGCTTCAGAGCAAATCCAGGATTTCCAGGGAGGTTCCAGGGGTCCTTGAAAATGTTCCAGGGGTCCTTGAAAATGTTCCAAGGGTCCTTGAAAATGCCATTGGTTGGAACCATTGGTTTAGAGAACATCTGTAAATTGTGACATCCACCTGTTGTGTCCCGATGCTGCTGCAGGTTTCCAGGAGCAGGCCGAGGTCCTGGAGCTCTTTCTGACCGACTTCCAGATGAGGCTGCTGTGGGGGAGCAGGGGAGCCACGGAGAACCAGGCCCTGAGATACTCCAAGTTTGACCAGGTGCTGACGGCCCTGTCCAACAAGCTGGAGCCGCCTGTCAGGTCTCACTGATCCCAGACCTGTCGTACTCCCAGTCGAGCAGCAGCTCTGATGCCTTTGCTGAAGATGATTCCTCCAGTACGCGATCTGCTCCACGGAGCTTGTTGGGATTCAGACTTCTGATCAAAAAGCACTTGAGGATCCTGAGCCTGAACTGATCTGAGTGCAGCAGCAGTGTAGCTTGAAGTCAGAGCCGCTGAGTCAATGGAACCAGGAATCGTCCCTGTCTCATTTACCACTAAACACATTCTCATCCGGGGACTTTGTACCACGTCTCATCCAGCGTCCGTTATTCAAGATGTTGAGGTTTTTTACTGCAGGATTTGTTTTATCTATAATGTGAAGATGAGCCATCAGAGGTTCGTTGTGGTACGATGCTTCTGGTTTTTGCAGAAAAACTAAAAACACTTTCTGTCTCAAGAAGTGAGATGTGTTGTCATGAAACAGTGACCGAGACGGGGCTGAGCCTCAGTCCGTCAGTTTGCTGTAGAGGATACACAGATGTTTTTATGTCTCTCTGAAGGCAGGACCTTCCCCCATACATCTCCATGAACTCTATGTCATATTGTGCAAACCAATAACATAATAACATTATATCTGCAGTTTAAATGTCTGTAATGGTTTTTATTTTGGATGTTAATCATTAGGTTTTTCTAAAGGGAAGTAAATATTTAATATAACCTGAGGTCAGTTCAGTGTTGTTTATTCCATTATCACACACACTGTGTCTGTCACTGTTCAGCACAAAGCTACGCAGCACTTCTGTTACCGTACACAGTATTAATGTGTAATATTTATCCAAACTGTGATATGTAAATAAACATGTACTTCACTGTGGCAGCGACCGATTTATTCCATACAACTGTCCTACACTGAAGCGAACGTGCACTTGAAATGACTCGTGCTGCTTATGGTGATGACTTTTTTAACATGTTATTTTCTATTGACGTGTTTTGATGCAAGATAAAGTCTAGACTTTAGTAAATAAGTTAAATATATTCACACAGATGTGTTCACTTTGATGAGATAAGTTGAATCTGACAAATGTAATAGTCGCCAACCATCTTATTTACTTCATTAAATAAATCAGACTCTTTGCTGTTGATTTTAGATGTGGCCTGTTGCCTAGCTCTTAATGAGGCAAACATTCAGATTTGAGAAGCTGGAACCAAAGAACGTTTATCTATTTTCTTAAACTGATCCAAAACAACTAATCAATAATCAGAATTTTTACCAAAAAAAATCCGAGTTTAATCCGTGGATTAAAAATCGACTCATTTTTTCAGCTGTATTGTCCCTGCAGCGGTGTTGTCTGGACTGTGATCTTCCAACGTGTCCTGCACGTCACGTCCCAAAGCCAGATGCCGTGCCTCCTGGGAAATGTAGTTCTATACGTCACGTCGCCGCGCGTCTCTGGACGGCTTCCTGGAAGTAGAAGAACTACAAAGTGACCGGTCGCTGTTGACAGAAGGTGCAGTCGGTTTCCCTCTCTGCCGGTGGGCAGCCAAGATGTTGGCCGTCCTGTGTGTGCTGTTTTTATCCGTCTGTGACCCGGTCTGTGGCGTTTTTCAGAAACTTTACTGCACCATATCAGAAAGCTGCGACTGCGACTTCAAGCAGAATCTCAGAGGTAAGAACACAGATGTCTGACGTGGCTGGTTAGCTCTGCCGTTAGCCAGCTAGCTTGGCAGGGACACACAAGTATCCTGTATTGTATTGAATAAACGCTGCCGTAAACTTATCTGAAATAATTTGACCGTGTACAGAAAGGGTTAGCTAACTGATATTTTAGTGAACAGTTAGCACTGGTTGTTAGTTCAGACTGTTACTGTCTGTCCCTGTTTTACTAGCAGGCCAACGTGCTAGCTAGCAAAACACAGGAACCTGGCGTTGTTTAGTAAACTGTGCAGGATATGGACTCATGTTCAGTTTAAGGATGTGGCGGCCACAGTTTGTCGTAACTTACACGATCTTAATCTTCTGTTGTAAATGTCCTGACAGCCTGTTTTATACCGGTTTTTATCCAATGAACCTGAATGCATCACCGGGTTGTTTACATACTGTCAAATACCAACCTCCTGGACAAGTTATGATTATAATCTATGCTATGTTATAACAGTAAGTATGAGTCTCTGAGCTGTACCACAATCAAGCTCCAAGGCCTTTTATTGTCGTCTATTGGGATAAATTCATTTTCGATTTCCATTAATGAGGGGACACTTCAAGCTCATGGTCAATATGATTTTATTGCCGGGTGTTATGTAATATTCACTGCATGAAACGTGAACTAATGGCTCATCTAAGTTCATCTAAATTGCCTTCTCATTGAAACTGAACAAAGTAGAAAACCATCCACTTGTGCTAAAGAATCTAGTATTGCAGCCAAGGCCAAGACATCCTGAACTCAGATCAGTTTCAAGTCAAGTTTAAAGTACAGTATGTGGCGCTGAAGTTTTCAGGGTGAGTTTGAAATCGCCAACGTTGTGACAGGAGCCTTGTATCTGTGTTTGTCTGTGAGCAGACCTGGAGTGGGACCTCTACAAGAACCTCTACGGACAACATCTGGCCCAGGACATCGTGTCAGAGGAGGTGGCAAGGTTCCTTCAGAATAAAAGCCCTGAGCGGCCCCTGGTGCTGTCCTTCCATGGCTCCTCGGGGACGGGGAAGACGCTGGTCAGCTCCATGCTGGGAAATCATCTGTACGGCTCAGCCATGAGCAGCCCATACGTCCACCAGTTTGTCCCCACGTTACACTTCCCCTCACCAGAACGAGTCGATGAGTACAGGGTGAGTTAGTCTTCATTCAGTCAGCTGAAATCACACACAGACAGATTATGGTCTGACGGTGCAGGTCAGACGACAGAAACAAGAGAAAGAGACAAAACTCGTCAGGACTAAAGTTTCCTGCTGGTTTTTTCAGGAGGAGCTGAAGAACTGGGTGCAGGGGAACCTGACGGAGTGCGCTCGCTCCATCTTCATCTTCGACGAGATGGAGAAGATGCCTTCAGGGCTCGTTGACGTCCTGGAACCCTTCCTGGGTCCTTCACACGTCGTGTTTCGCACTAACTACCGCAAAGCCATCTACATCTTCATCAGGTACAAACAGCAGCCGGTGATCCTGAGCATCCATGATCATCTCTGGACGACAGAGGAGAGTCTCAGCACACGTTTTTTGTCTGCTAACATCACTGTCAGTCCAGACACTCGACTTCAGTTACTCTAAAATGCAGAGTTGATGTGGAGGTCCAGGTTAACAAACCAGTCGGCATCATCTGCCCAGTGAACAGCTCTGACTTCCCACATGTTTTCACTGTCTGAATGTGTTTGTGTGTGTGTGTGTGTGTGTGTGTGTCCTGCAGCACGGCAGGAGAGGAGGTGGTAAACAAAGTGGCTCTGGAGAACCGACAGGCCGGACGCGACAGAGAGGAGATCAGGTGGGACGACCTGCAGGAGGCCATCGCACAGACACTTTACAACAACGACACAAGTGAGTCACAACTGGACGGAGCATCAACATCCAGCCTTAATATGTGATGAGCAGGTGAAACAGCTACTCGTCTTTGTTCAGCTGATCAAACAAGCTCATTTCCCTCTCCCTCTCCCCCTCCCCTCTCCCTCCCTCTCCCTCCCCTCTCCCTCTCTCCTCTCTCTCCAGGCGGTTTCTTCCAGTCCAGCATCATCCAGCAGAAACTCATCACACGCTTCGTTCCTTTCCTGCCGCTGAGCCGGCGTCACATCGAACGCTGCGTCCGCTCTCAGCTCTGCCAGCGGGGCAGCTGCGGCCGCGCTGACGTGGTGGAGGCCGTGGGCGGAGACATGATCTACGCTCCCGTCCAGGGCCAGTACTTCTCCACCACGGGCTGCAAGGCCGTCCCGCCAAGATCAACATCTTTCTGTGAGCGGGGGAGGAGCAGCCGGATGGCGAAGCCCTGAAAAAGGAAAGCCGTGGCTGAGGTGAGTCTGTGGAGAGACGCCGAGCTCAGACGTCTCCTGCACGAGGAATCAAAGGGAATCAAACTCACAACCCTGTGGATTCAAAGCAGTTATATGCTGTCAGTGCGGACTGGAGTTTACCTGAATCTGAGGCACCTGAGGAGTCCTGCCACTCCACCTCACGACTCCACCTTTCATTCAGAGGCTGAGGTTGGTGTCAGAGTCCAGCCCTGAACTTGACTGTTACTTAAAGTCTTTATTTATCTTTTTCTCAACAGCTCCTCCTGTCGCACTCAGTCAGTCACTGCTGGGAACTTTGTAGCATGAGGTTATGGTGCCTTGTTCTTCTGTTAGCTTACGGCTAACAGCGTCAGAGAGGAGCTTGGTGTCTTTTCTCCTGTTATGTGAGTCTGTTATGTGACAGAGACCAGAGACGCTCATGTTGTTGTTTTTAATGTTTGAATGTTTCAACATTCAGGAAACTTTTTCTGATGCAGTAGCAAAAACTTTGAGGGAGTTCAGATTGTGCTCGTGTCAGGTACAAACCCTGTATCTGGAGCAGCAGCAGCAGCAGCAGCAGCAGCAGCAGCAGCAGCAGCGTTCACAGATCTGAATCAGGGCTGAACAACTGAAATCACAACACGACCAAGTGCAATATACAATAAGAGAAGTACTGTCCGCACCATGAGTGTTGTGTTGCTCGTGTTCCTGTTCTCATGACCCAACAAACATCACATCATCTACTTTTTAATTTGTGAAAACTGAAAACAAAAATGACCTTTCACACTAAAATCACAATCCACAGCGTTAACTCATGGTTGTGATCTGAACATGTTTTGTTGAAATGCTGTTATAAACAACATACAACAGCGTTGTGTCTCCAAAATGTCAGCTTAAAAAAAAACAACACTAGAATAAGAAAAACAAACATTACACACAACGACAGTCTGAGTGACTGCGACTGCATTTAAAGATCAACTCAGATACTGAAACATCAAATCTGTCAGTACTTTAACTGTTAATCTAAAGAACAGGAAGCAGTGTTTCCTCCTTCTGAAGACTGATTCAGTGCTGAATGAATGAATCCAGCCAAACTGAGGTCTGAGCTGCTTTTCAGTGCCACAGCTATTTAACAAAAGTAATGATGGTAGAAACAGAAGGTGTATTTTACTTGAAAACCGTCTCTCTCTCTCTCTCTGTATCAGGACTGGTGTGTATTTTTTGGGAGCACATGACCACTTGTGCCAGCAGGTGGCAGTAAAGACCTCATATTACCAAACCTGGAAGAGGTGAAGCAGAGTTCACCTGCAGCTCAGTGCTTTATAATCATTTTTTATTTTCAGGTTTACTAAGTTACTTTACTGTAAAAGGTCTAATGAACAGCTGTGTGTGTGTTTAGACACAGTGAAAGTGCACTTTATGTCGATGGAGGATGAAATGGACACATGTTGTGATAAACAGTCGCGATGCAGCTGCCAAAATACATGTTTTCATTATTATTAAGTCTGTTTTCTTTGTGAATATGAAGTTTCTGTCTTATTGACGCCTGCAGCAGCAGATCGGTTAAATGAATGTCATGCTTAACTTTAGTTATAATTGTGACACGTGAAGAGGAGTTTCTGAGGCGGTTCAGATGAAAACATGAGTTCACTGGAGGGTGGAGGTTGTTCACAGTGTCTCTGATGAACTGAGCTGCACCCACACAGAGAGGGTTGTCTACGGTGGCCCTGAAGGCTCAACTCACTGCAAAGACACAAACGTGCCAAAAAGAATCTTCATCAATTTGCTGCAAAATCAACTCACAGCACAACAGAAGTGTGTCAGGAGTGATGGAGCCCGCTAAAGGCTAATGCTAAGCTAACAGTCCATATGATCAATCACCTGTGAGTCATGTGATATTGACGTTATAATAAACCAAACACCTTATTTTCAGGCCCACTGCCTGGTCCGGCTCTTTACTGTGCTTTTACTTTGCTTCTTAATTTGCTGTGTGCTGAGCCCTCAGGGCCACCGTAGGAGTGTGTCGACCTCGACCTCCCTGCAGGCAGACGTCAGATCGATTACAGACCCTCAGAGACAGTCAGAGGATTTTACAGCTATAATCAGGTAATTAGACCTTTTAACGCTGCAGCGGTCAATCATATATAATCAGTGTTTTTGGGAAGCAAAGTGGCCATTATTTCAAGTGTGTGTGTGTGTGTGTGTGTGTGTGTGTGTGTGTGTGTGTGTGTGTGATGATATTTGAAGTTCAGATGTCAACACAGTACAAACAGTCAGTATGAAAGTAACACATTTTTCTGTAAATGAAATCAGTCTGTTCAGTTCTGTGCTTTTGTGACTGCAGCTGGTTCTTTGCTGAGAGACGTCCTGAAGTTCAGATGTCAACACGTCAACACAGAGTAAAACAGGTAAAATCAAAATGAAGCAGTTTTAAGTTGGTGGACCTGCTCTGTTCAGCAGACACAGGACGAACTGTCAAACATCTAACACAGCTTTTTTACTCTGATAACTTGAGATCCAATTATCCATCATTAACCAAAACCTTCAATCTAGTTAAAATCTGAATAAAAGTCTGATCCGAGTAGCTGTTGAGACATTTTATATAGCAATATTACAACTCTTTCTGTCTGTTAACTGGATTCAAACCAAAGATTAGATTCCTTAAACCTGAATCTTTTGAACCTGAACTAAAAGGTTTCATCAGATTTATGAATGAGCGTCTCTCCCCACTTTTATTTTGACATTCTTGTTCTGATGGAAACAGTGTCAGTGTCCAGGATTTCAAATCTACAGACTGCAGACCTTTGGTGTTTAAAAGGTCACAGACTTTATTGATCCTCAGGAGGGAATTACATCTTCTTAGCTCTTAGCTTCTATATCCGTGAGAGGAAGAGGAACAGATATGTATAGAAATATGAAGGATATGAGTTTTAAGATCAGAGTACCACCGCTTCTTTTCCTGATCTCCTCCCACTCTGTCTTATTAAACACATCGAGTGTCTCCTACTGGACTGAAGCTTTCACATCCTCTCTTATTTATAAGCATCAGTCCACTGACTAAATGTGAATGTAATGTTGACACATGTTGTGTTTGTCCACCTGTGGCTCAGCTGCTGTTTGTCACCTGTAGCAGCTCAGAGGAGATGTGATCGCTCTGTGACAGAGACACAGCTCCACACATCTCCGACAGGAAATTAATAGCTTCTCCATCGGATATGAATACATGTCAGAAGTCTTTAGTATTCAGTGTGTGTGTGTGTGTGTGTGTGTGTGTGTGTGTGTGTGGTTCTTATAGTCCATTAGACATGTAAGACCTCTGTTGGTTGTGAGGATGTCGCTCTTGCTCCCACAGCAGAAGATATTTCATTACATGATGATCATTTTGTTATTGATGATTGATCTGTTTGACTTATGTGGATCAGATAAATACACACTCCTCGTCTATCTGGATGACAGTGTCAGAGAAAATGCTGCCTCTGGCGTCGCATATATAAAAAAATATTGTGATTTTTTTGGTTAGATATTTAAAATCTATCTGTAAAGAAAAAGTTGAACTCTCTCTTGCTCTACAGGTAGCCTAGCCTAGCTTAGCTTCGAGTGAAGAAGTCAAACAAGGGGAAACTGTTTGATGCTAGCCACCAGTGAGTAGCCTAGTGCTACTTGTTAGCTTGTTATATCTTGTTTGTTATAATCTGTACACAGGTTGACAGAGTCATGATTTTAAAAATGTTCAGTAGTTTAGTGTGAGATTAGCAAAACATTAGCATACTTTGCTAAACTCACAGAGCAACTGGCGCGATGCTAATGCTACGCTCTCTTTAGCTTGGAAACTGGAGGTGTTCCATGGTACAAAACAACCACGGGGGGTGCGGCCATCTTGGATTTTGAGGTCAGGTTTAATGGAGACTTCCAGATACATTAATACATCAGTGAACCCAGTTCTATGATATAAAATTTTATGAGTTTATTGCCTGGTGAGCAGCAAGGTGTGGCTAAAAGCTCTGAAAGAACGCCCCCCCCCACAGGCTGTTTTAAAGGAGAAGCTGGAACAGAAACTTCACTCCAGCTGCTTTGACCCAGTTTTCTCTGTTTCTCTTTGACGTTCAGGTGTGGTGTTGTCACCTGCTGGAGGTGACCGATTCTCCGCTGCCGCCCCCACCGCCACCACCATCCACACGTCCCCGCTCCTCCCCTCCTCCCCATGTGTCGATTTCCCGCCCCACAGACAACATTTTTGGAAACATCCTCTTGTCCTTTAACGGCGCCCCGTCGCCTCCTATATATGCCACATCTCGCCACGATCCTGCCGTGATGACTTCATTAACACCCCCCACCCCACCCCACCCCAGCACACAGGCGGTGCGAGGAAGAGGAGGGGTTCGAAGCTCAGATTAGAGGCCTCTTCACCCCAGCTGCTGTATCGCCATCTCCGTCCTTCTGTCTGCACACAAACACACACACACACACACACACATATATATACATATATAATAATGGCAGGATGACCACCACACACACACACACACACACCTCCTATGACCTCTGAGCCTGTTTTCACACGCTCCCTGCAGGAGGGAGGGAGGGGAGGGGGAGGTCTACTCTGGCCATTTTGTTTTCACTTTCTTCCTCCCTTCCTACTCCCTTCTTCCTCTCCCTCCTCTTCTTCCTGTCCCTCCTCTCCTCCTCCTCTGCCTTCTTCCTCTCTCTCCTCTCCTCTTCTTCCTCTCCCTCCTCTTCCTCCTCTCTCCCTCTCATTCCTCCATCACAGTTCGGGCGTAAAAAGCCACTTTCACCTCCTCCTCTCCTGCTTTACCTCCTCACCCCTTCTCCGGCCCTCCCTTCTTCCTTCCCTCCATCACTGGTGGTGGTGGTGGTGTTGAGGGGAGGGTGAGGGCAACAATGGGACGCTGCTCCTTCCTCCCCCCCACCCCCCACCTCCTCACCCACCTCCACATCTGTGAGTGCCCCTCTGTCTCCTCATTCTTCTCCCTAACCGCTCCATTATTGGGCGTCTTTCACTTGTAAATGTGGCCAGCGATACTTCTGATGGGTCTTTTATGCACGCGGCCGGGGTCAGGAGAAAGGTAGGGGCAGGGGAGGAGGGGGGGTGGATACAATGGGGGGGTGGGTCAGGGTTGAAGGGGAGGGGGGGGTTAGTGTAAGGAGTCTTGTGCTGTTTTTTTCTCTTGCGGGCCAGAGTGTGAGGGGACAATTGTGACAAAGAGTTAAATCCTTTTTTGTGTGTGCAGTCATTTGGGACGGTTGGGACGGGCCCAGCTCTCACCCTCCAAATTCCTGCAGCTGGTCGTCCCCCTGGTTGGACAGAGAGGAGACCAGAGACCAGACTGGACAGGACAGGACTGAGCTGCTGCAGGGACGACCGGACCAGAGGGAAACCGTCGAAACAGTTGGACGCTGCTGACGCAGCAGGAGAGGAGGTGGTTTCCAAACTCATGTGTGCACAGGCCTTTAGCACAGCACAGCACAGCACAGCACAGCACAGCCCAGCCCAGCCCAGCAGCACAGCACAGCACAGCACAGCACACAGCACACTGCAGTCTGTAGCATGTCTCAGGTACAACAGGTAGGAGAGGCTGAGGCATGTGGTCACAGAAAAAACAAGTGATGCAAACTCATAAATAAAAACTCACCTCACTTTCATCATCATCATCATCATCATCATCATCATCATCATCGTCCTGTGTATTTCAGTCATTTTATCGTCCGACTGCAGCAGAGAAAAAAAAACAAAAACAACTTTTTAACCGTTTTGCAAAGTGATGTTTTTGTTATTGTGAGCTACGCTAGCTTTAGTTCAGGTGTGAAAACACACCTGTGCTCTGTTATACTCTGTGGTGAAGTTATGTCATGGCACACGGTCACTGATCAGAGTTTTATTATCTAAAAAGTGCAGCTTGGTTTAGAAAAGAAGGGAAACAGTTCTGAGCAGAGACGACACTTCAACAAACCTAAAGAAAGCATATGTCACCTGACCCGTACGGTGTCCAGGTGATCTCAGTGTCCTCCAGGTAACCAGCTGACTCTGGGGTCAGTGAAGACCTGAGACCTGCAGACATGAGTCTTGGTTTGACTGAGCAGCTGCAGGTTGGACAAGCTGACGTCAGTGGACACTCGTCTTTAGACGGACGCCACAAAACGAATCTGGTTTATTATTGTTCACTTTATTTCCTTCTTTCTCTCCAGGTGTTCATCACGTCACCGTCACCTGTGCACTGGGACTGGACCTCTGCTCGTCTGTGTGTCCGAGGATCTGTTCACTCACTGTAGTTATAAGGCCACTGTGTGTGTGTGTGTGTGTGTGTGTTGTATCAGTGTTGGAAAGCACATAAAGATATTTTGTAAAACGTCCAGGTGAACGTAACTGAATTTGAGGCGTTACATTCAATGAGGTCATAATCACATTTTGTGAGGTCATTGAGACATTGATCACATTTGATCAACAAAAACTGATCAATCCAGGTGAAGAGGTTCCTTTCAAGGTTACTGGGATAAAACTGAGAGGTCACTGCAGCCTTGACCTTTGTCTTCTACTTCCTCTTTTTTCTTTTTCTTCTAGTTTTACTTCTTCTTCTTCTTTTCTTCCTCTTCTTCTTCTTCTTCATTTTCTCTTCTTCTTCTCCTCCTCCTTCCTCCTCTTCTTCTCCTTTCTCCTCCTTCTTCTTTTCCTTCTTCTTCTTCTTCTCCTCCCCTCCTCCTCCTCCTTCTTCCTTTCCTTCTCCTCCTCCTCCTCCTACCTTCAGTCAGGCTTCCTCAGGTCACGTTCCTTAAAGCACCTTCAGAGTTTCCTTCACAGTTTCCAGTTGAAGAACGTCCAGATGAATGAAGAACTCATCTTATTATATTATATTTATTATGATTAATTGATTGATTGATTGATTCTGTTCTCAAGTTCTTTGAACAGTATAAAAACAGTGTTTCCAAACTTATCCCAGATCAGTCATTTCTACACTGAACCCACTTGTTTTAAAACGTCATGAACAGAGATTTTCACTGATCAAATCATTTTATTGTCTTTGTTTTTCTTTTCGTCTGTTTTCAGCTCGTCGTCATTTTCTCAGTGATGATTCTTCGTCCTCCATCGTGTCACTGCCCGACCACTGTTCTGTGGGATTATCTGTTGTTTTAGCTTCTCTTCTGACCTCTGCCACACACACACACACACACACACACACACACACACACACAGTAGAGGGGTGGTCTCAGTGGCAATCGAGTCTCCAGGACAACAGGTGAACAAAGGCGACGCGGCAGGGGGAATGTGAGGCGAGGAGGGAGGCTGGAGGGGGGAAGCTGGGGTGAAGGGTGACTCCTGGAGGGGGCTGATGGGAGTTGGGATGGTGGTAGAGGGGTGCGGTGGTGTTGGTGGGGGGGGTGGGAATGGGGGGACTGGTTGACCTTGGCCTCTGTGTGGTGGTCAGATGGGGTGCGAAGGCCACCGGCCGTGAAGGAGGAGGTGGAGGATGAAGAGCAGGGGAAGATGAAGGCTGTGACGCCTCTCACTCTCTTCAAACGTGGAGTGATTAATGACAAAACACACACACACACACACACACACACCCTGGCTGACCTCTGTGTTTGAGCCTGGGTCTTTGCTCTGGTCACTTTCCCAACACTCCTGATTGATGAGCGACTCATTTCCCACCACATCGTATGGTAATAACCAGGAGCTGCAGCTGCTCCATCAGGTCCTCCTCCTCCTCCACCTTCTCCTCCTCCTCCTGCTCCTCCTCCTCCTCCTCACAGCAGCAGCTCCACCTGGTTTATTTATTTATTTGTTTATTTGTTTGTTTGTTTATTTTCACAGGGACAATGACAGTAATGAACATCACCGGTCTTCTTCTTCATCTCCTCCTCCTCCTCCTCCTCCTCCTCCCACTTCAGTGAAGCTTCCTAAGGTCAGAGAAAGTTCTTCTAAGAACCGTTTCTTGAAGGTTCCTTAAAGCACCTTGAGAGAGTGAGAGAAATGTTCAAAGGTTTCTACCAATGAAAAAGTTGTTCTAGTCTCTGAGTAAAGATCAGACTGAAGGAAAATGTCTGAAACCCAGATTAATGTTATTATCTCCAACAGGTTCCTCAGGTGAATTCATCTAAGAACCTTTTCGAGGAACGTTAACAAGGAGATGACGTCATACAGCTCTATGTCGGCCTAATGTCGGCTAAATGACGGCCGCATGTCGGCAACATCCGAAAAGTCTTTGTGTAAAAGTTCCTTATGGTTTTTTTTTTTTTTTTTTCGGGGGGTGTAGTTCAAAGACAAGAAACAGTGTCTGTGTCATTAATCGTCGACAGCGACAGAGACAAGTTAAAAAGCCAACATGTCGCCTCTGTGGCTTAAAATAAATAAAGGCAGATGATTGGCTGGGAGGAGGCGGTGATGTCAGAGCACCCCTGCTACACCACAGCTGTGTGTCTGCAGCTGGGGCTCAACAGTGGTGCAGTGTGGTGGTGGTGGTGGCGGCGTGTGTGTGTGGGGGGGGACCAGCTGCTGTTTGGGGGTGATGGGCGGTGTTGGTGGAGGTGGTGGAGGTGAAGGTGGTGATGGCGGCGGGAGCAGACATCCTGAGCATCTGCAGCAACAAGAACAAATGGCGGCCGGGAAAAAAAAGAGGGCTAGACACTCCTGTTCATATGTGGATGTATTTTAATATCGTGTGTGTGTGTGTGTGTGTGAAGCCGCCGAGGGGCCGTTTGTCTGATGTGGTGTGTTTTTTGAGGGCCAAACATGGCCGCCGGCCCCCGTTGCTGCTGCAGAGACAGAGAACAGAGCGGCAGTGGCGACATTTCTGCAGGAGGTGATTTGGTCTTGATGATGATGATGTTATTTGGGGGGGGGGGGGGGGGGGGGGGTGTTCATATATATATATATATGTGTGTGTGTGTGTGTGTGTGAGCGTGGAGGAGGGGGAGAGGGTTGGGGAGGTGGGGGTGCTTCATCATATAGACATCTGCAGTCCCTCTCACACCCCCAACCCCAAAACATTAACCCATTTCATTCTAGAGGCGGCGAGAGCTGATTGTCCCCGACACTGCAGAGTCTGGACACACACACACACACACACGTATATACACACATGCACTTACATGCATGTGCGCATACAAAATGGCTTCTTTTGCGTGTTCCAAAAAAGACATCACATGTCTCCGTGGAGTCACAGGAGGTCGTCACCGGCGCCGGACCCTCAACGTCTACGCCGATGAGACACTGCTGTTGCTGGAGTGTGTGTGTGTGTGTGTGTGATGGGAAGACGGGGAGGGAGGAGGGGATGCTGGGAAGGAGGTCGTGATGTGACGTCACCCCTGTGATGCTCCCATACCTCCTCCTCCTCCTCCTCCCACATCCGGTCCCCTCCCTTCATCTCCATCCTCCTGCCTCTTTACTCTGCGGCGTGTGTGTGTGTGTGTGTGTGTGTCACAGTGATGACACAGCCTTGGTCATGTGACTGTGGAGGTGGTGGTGGAGGAGGAGTGGGAGAGGAGGAGGAGGAGGAGGAGGAAGTGGGTGACCCGGAGCAGAACACAGAGGGGCGACAGCTGCTCGACGCCGTCCAACATGGAGGCCGAACCCGGAAGAGGAAGTGGTTTTTAAAAATGTTTTACCACTGCGGCAACGTTTCTCTTCACACACACACACACACACACACACACACACACACAATAACCTCTGACCTCAAGACACACACACGTCGGGCAGCCATGACGCCTGATTTTGAGCTAATTCACCCCTGAGCGCAGGCCCACAGGCTGAAGAGTGAAAACCTGACAAGACAAGGATGAGGGAATAAAAATTACAGTCTTGAACACCTCATGTCTGGAGCATCAGTGTGTGGAGTGCAGTGAAGGCAGCATCGTGTGGAGTGCAGTGAAGGCAGCATCAGTGTGTGGAGTGCAGTGAAGGCAGCATCGGTCCATACTCCATCAGCAGAGGTTAAACGGCTGTAATGATCTGTGTGATCATTACACTGCCCCTCCTAATTGCTTCCTCAAGATATCTTTGTCGTCAATATCACTGTCAATACTGATCAATCCCAGTGAACCTGAAGTGACCTCAGAGCGAGTGCAGAGGTTCATCTTCGGCTGTTTTTTAGTCACATGAAGAAGAGTTTAGTTCAAACTGACTCTGTGGAGCTGAAATCAACATGATTTCATCACAAATGGGTTCAGACGCGTTCAAGAACATCAGGTTTTTTAGCACTTTGCTGACATTTTCTTTAGTTATGTCCATTTTACCTTTGGAAATAAATTAACAGTTTTTAATATGATAATATTATTAATAAAGTTAGAAAGTCAATATAAAGCAGATTTGATCAGACGTGTTGAACCCAATCGATGCACGTGTTTTTACACCTGAAGTCGTCACAGTTTTTTGTTTTGTTTTTACACTTTAACATTCAACACCTTTTTGTTTCAGCAGAAACTTTTACAGACTTCACTTTCAACTTAGTCTCATTCAGAAACTCTGTTTTTGTGTTTTTGGTGAAGTTTGTGTCACATTTAAACTTTTTTTTTTTTTTTTTTACCAAATGAAAAACAGTTTAGATTAAAAAATAATGATATAAAACCTCACAGTGACGTGAACTTGTCTCACATCAAGTGGATTTAAATGAACTGATCCAGATCTGAAGACTCTGATCCACATGATGAGGCGTTCAGTGACACTTGGTCAACAGACAACCAGTTGTGTTTTCCTCCCCCAACTTGGGTGGTTGGTTGGTGCGTGAACTGATCACACACACACACACACACACACACACACACTCCTCCCTGAGGTTTTTAATCCACTGTTGTGAGGCTGAGCTCCTTTTCCTTCCCACAGCTGCCCGGCTCCTCGTGGCAACACGCTGCGAGCGGATTACAGCAGCAAATTAGTCTGAGGAGACCAGAGAGACGCATCCAGGCGCTGCGGTGTGAAAACCAAACAGACCCCAGCTCCACAGCCCAAAGAGGCCAAAGTCAAACTGTGGGTTTGGTTTCTCACACTCAGAGTTAAGAATTAAAAAAAACAAAAAAACAACTAAAATACACTTTTTTTTTTTTTTTTTTTTAAAAAAGCTCCTTTAAAAAAAGTTTTAAAATGTAAATATGAAAAAAAAAACATTTAAATGTGAAACAAAACTAATATTATTTTTACATTGTTCTGATAAAATCATTATTTTCTTTTTACAAATTCTCAATTTTTTAATTTTTTTTTTACTAAAATTCTCATTTTCCTCCAAATTTCTCTCAAAACTTCTGCTTTTAAAAACGAAATCATTAATACTTTTAAGAAAAAAAAAATTAAAATAAAAATAAAAAAAGAAAATTCACCTAAAACTTCGTGTCATGTCAGACTCAGGATGATGGAAACTCCAACGTCCCGTGAACTACACACCACAAAAACAAGAACATTTCTGTTGCTTGTTTTTGTTTTTTTCTCCACAATAATAAATATTAATAAGGAAAAGCATGTGATGAAGGAACTCAGTGAGGAAACATGGATAAAAGACCGTGATGCCTTCAATGACCATTAACTCTTTATTATTCACCAGCAGCACAAACGAAGCCCGGGCTTCGTCTATTGGCTTGTAATGGCACCTCTTTATCCAGAAAGGGATTAAAGGTCACGGTTTGTTAAACAAAATTAAAATGATACATTCCTGAAGATTTATGCAAATTATAATAATCCTCCCTCAGAAAAAAAGAAAAGAAAAGAAAAGAAAAAACGGGCAACAAAAGGCGGCAAGAAAAGAGAGAGAGAGAGAGAGAGAGAGAGAGAGAGAGAGCAGCTCATTATCAATCACTTTATATGATCATTATTAACATCAGCATCACGTCAGTGGCCTTTTCTCCTGCGACCAAACCTGAAACCTGGTGTAAACAACAACAACAACAACAACAGCAACAATAAAAGTGAGAGTTTGAGCTTTTTCTGCTTCACTTTATCAAGTTAAAGGAAAATTTAACTTCAGTTCAGTTTCAGAAAAAAAAAACAACGAGAAAAAACAAGGAAACAAAGTGGATTAAAGAGCGCGTGGCCCTGAAGGCCCCGGACCAGAGAGAGAGAGAGAGAGAGAGAGAGAGAGAGGTAGAAACAACAAAACACATCAAATAATAATAATAATAATAACATTAATA
This sequence comes from Caranx ignobilis, assembly GCA_021432705.1. NCBI lineage: Eukaryota > Metazoa > Chordata > Actinopteri > Carangiformes > Carangidae > Caranx > Caranx ignobilis. The sequence goes on along the minus strand of JAFHLA010000330.1, from coordinate 114,586 downwards.
ATAACGATGATGATGATGACGGTGATGATGAAGAGGAATCGAATGAGGAAGTGGCAGCGCGCGGAGAGGAGCTCAGGATGAACTGAGGCTCAGAGGAGCACGAGCCTCCAGCAACAGATGTCCAGGCACAATTCTCGGGTTGGATCAGAGATGTACAAGAATTGCGTTTGGACAATCAGCAGCCAGAGCTCAGACACACACACACACACACACACACACACACACACAGGAGCAGCAGCAGCACAGGTGGAGGTCTGTCCTCATAAAACAGCAACAACAACAAAAAAAAGGAAATCACCTCTTCTTCTTCTTCTTCTTCTTCCTCCAGAGGCCGCACATCAGCCACATTATCCAATTACAGCCACTAATTACCCCCCCACCACCCTCACCCCCCCTCCAGTTTATCAGAAATGATCCAGAAGAGCAGCAGCATGAACACAACAATAACTCAGAGTTCACGTGAAGAGGGGACATCAGCAGCAGCAGCAGCAGCACGAGGAGGAGGAGGAGGAGGAGGAAGAGGAGGAGGAGGAATCAAAGCAGTTTTTGCCCAAAACTCCTCTCCGCCATGTCTGCACCTGTTCACAGGCATCTCTCTCTCTGCCTCTCTCCCTCCTCCTCCATCCATCCGTCCGTCCATTCCTCCTCCCTCCCTCCCTCCCTTCCTTCCTTCCTTCCTTGTAGTTTCCTCCTACAAAAAGCTCCAGAATGATAATAAAAAGATGTAACAGTCTACCATCTACCTCAGCTCTCCTCCTCTTCCTCCTCCTCCTCTTCCTCCTCCTCCTCCTCGTGCAAACCTGTAAAGAGTAAAAAAAAAAAAAAAAAAAAAAAAAGAGGAAAAATGAAATATGTTGCAGGTTGCATGATGCATCTGCTCCTCCGCGTGTAGTTCCAGGAGAGAGGCTGGAGGCAGCGGGCTGCTCCGGCTCAGAGGAGGAGGAGGAGGAGGAGGAGGAGGCTGACAAATGGAGGCGAAGAGACGGGCGGCCAGGCTGGATGCTCCCCGGGATGGTCGCACTGAGGACGGGGTGCGAGCGGACGGCGCACCGCCACCAGCGGCTCCAGCTCCAGCTCCAGCTCCAGCAGCAGCAGCAGCAGCTCCACCTCCTCCTTCTGTCGCTCCAGCTCTCTCCTCCTTACTCACTCACTCACTCACTCACTCACTCTCTGCCTCACACACTCTCCTCCTCCGTCTCCTCCTCCTCCTCCTCCTCCTCTTCCTCCTCCCATTCTGCTGGCCGATTTCAGGGGGCTTTTTCTGGGGCTCCTCCAACAATGAGCCCCGCGCGGTGCGTCCGTGTCACGGAGGGAGAGCTCGGGAGTGGGGCCGGTCCGCTCATGGTACTGAGGTTTGAATGAACACACACACACACACACACACACCGCGGGGGTGATGATAAATGCCCATTGTGCCCGGAGGAGGAGGACAAGAAGAAGAAGAAGAAGAAGAAGAAGTAATGAATCTGCACAGAGAGAGAGAGAGAGAGAGAGAGAGAGAGAGAGAGCAGCTGCGAATGGAGGAGCAGAAAACCTCTTAAAGACACAACGGTCTGTTTTATTGTTCTGCTTTTTAAATTCATTTTCAATTACAATCAAAACACTGTTAACACATGTACACTGTAACACACACACACACACACACACACACACACACACTGAATGTGACGTCTGCCTTTCAGCTGCCGTAGGAGACAGTTGGAGGTTTCCCTCACCGGTGATGATGAAGATGATGAAGAAGATAAAACACACATCTGTTCACAGAAGAGTCACTTTTATTACAGAAAAAAAATCAAAGTCGTTTTAAACCATTGGTTTGTTTATTTATTGGTTAAAATTATTCATATTTATTGTTTATTTATTTTGTGGTTTGAATCTTTAAATAAACAAATTAAAGAAAAAAATCTTAAATATTTTACATTGTTTGGGGGGAAAAACATTTAAATTCACGTGAAGTGATGATGAAGATCATGTGAAAGCTCCAGGCTCTGACGTCACTCATTCATTAAGAACAGGTCTGATTTGTTTTTTGTTTTTTTGTTTGTTCGTTTTTAATAAATAAAACTTTTTATTAAAAAAAAAAAATCATTTCCAGGTGAATTCCATTAAATACTATTGAATAACAACAATAACAATAATGATGATAAAACCAATAATAATATGTTGAAAAAACATTAAAAAAAAAAAAAAGACAATTTGGGAAAAAAAAACCTTTAAAAAAGAAAAAACACTTTTAATGAAGAAATGTATAAATTACAACATTTTTATTTGTTGCTTTATGTTGATTTAAAGAAACTCTGACCTGATGTCTGGCCAAGATGTTCATGCTCCTCAGAGGATGAACCGTGGTGCCTTCAGGGTCACTGAGCAGGTCGAGGATTTTGACACTCGTGGTCCCCGGTGGATAAGCCTTGTCGTTGTTGCACCAGCTCAGCTACAGTGAAAATCTCACGAAGACAACATGACGTTTAAAAACACAGGATGATGTTTGTCTGTTCCAGGCGTTCATGCTCCCCAGAGGACGAACCAACAACAACTGTAGTGACTTCTTCACTTCACTCTGAGCTCATCTCCACACGCCTCCACAGTCGGCTCCTCTGTGTTTTAATCCTTTCTGCTAATGAAGCTGATCAAGACTTCGACAAACATGTTTTTACATTCACCTATGGAGATGCACATACGTTACACTACAGGTGCATATATGGGTGGGAGCGTTGGGTCGTGGTGGTTACCATGGCGCTCTCGGGTGGGTGATGTGAACGCAGTGGGAGAGGTGGAGGTGGAATCTGCAGATATGAACTGGTATTAGCTTCAAGGTCCAGTAGCTCAGATCAATCAAACCCAGCAGCTGTTAATCTTAGAGTCTCATGTTTGATTATTATGGGATGTGAGACGAAGGAAAATGAAAGAATCCACCTCTTGTGAAACTTTTCTCACTGTAAAAAAAAAAAAAAAAAAACAAACAATCAACTGAAAGTCAAAAGTAAACAATGAGACAAGAGGTGAGGGGGTAAATTACCCAGCAGGCTTTGCCTCCGGGGCGACGGCGGTGGTGGACCCTTCCTTCCCCTGTCCTCAGACATGTCCGTGGACAGACTCCCCCTGCCCTGCCCTGCCCTGCCCTGCTCTGTATACGGTGAGTTAACATTTCCGTTGCTGGGAACATCTTTGCACGTTGGATGCTCATTTGCCTCTTAAAGGGCCCCGCTGCTGCCTTTTCATGGCCCTGTAAGAATAATTTAGTGCGGGAGGCCCGAGATCACTGGAGATTATGGCTATGAAAGGGGAAAAGGACGCGTTATTAATGCTTGCTCATCGGAAAAGAGGCGGATGAGAAAAGGATCCCCAACGGGCCTGGATTCACTGTAACACACGGCTCTGCCATGGGAAACCAGGACGACACAAAAAACCACACAGGAGCCTCCTGAAAGAGAGAAACTGTGAAGGACACTATAGTTCCCAGGAGGAAAACGCCAAGGAAGAAATGTAAATATAAAGTTGCTGTAGCATCTTCAATGATGCCTCAAAATGAGAAGAAAAACACTGAAAACCTGTTTATACACATTATTCTCTCTCCTCATTCATTTAGCTTGTTCCTTATTTCTGCAGTGAGCAGCTACAGGCTCCTTTTACAGCACCATGACAAAAACAACAAAGCAAAAACAAATCAGGTTTAAATCAATATTCAAACTCAGAAACAACAGAAAAGAGACAAAGATAAGATGGTGAAAAGAAAAGAACAGAACACTTAATCAACCTTAAACAAATAACCACAAATATAAATGTTTAAACAGAATGAAATTAGAGTTTAAATAAAGAGAAAACTCCATTATCCCAGAACTACGGTGGCCCTGAGGGTCCAACACATGCACAGACACAAACAAATTCCAGAAAACAACTTCATCAGTTTGACAAAAACCTCCCAACACAACAGGAAGTGTTTCTGGGGGACACAGTAAAGTGAGGGACCAGTCTGGGGCTTTCAGTTGTTCTTCTTCTTGACTTTAGAAGTTGTGCAGACAGCTACCTGTTAGTGTGGTTTGACAATAAGCTGAACGTCAGTATCACATGATTCACATGGTGTTGATCACATGGACTGTTAGCTTAGCATTAGCCTTTAGCCTGGTCCCTCACTTTATTGTGTCCTCCAGAAACTCTGCTGTTGTGTTGTAAAGTTGTTTCAGCATTGGCTAAGTTTATCCTAGAGACTGGGCTAACAGCTAGCTAGTGAGCGGCGTTAGCAGGTTACCATGAGGTCAGTTTCCTGCAGTGAGACGTTCAGGTCAGTCAGGTGAATGAAACATATATATTTTCCAAATATAAAGTTTAATTGTGGTTTCTCCTCGATAAAGCTGCAAAATACACGTTTATTTTATATTTAACGTCTCAGAGACTTTTTCTGTGGGAACTTGGGAGAGAGTAAACCATCTTGTCTTGTCTTGTCAAAAGACTTTGAGACAAATGGACACAAAACGGTGGCAGATTTTGAGTCAGTTCAGTTCTTGACCATCTAACTCCAGACCCCAGGGAGCCACTGTCACTGGGGGAGTCACCACATACCTCTGCAGCAGGCTGCTGGTGGTGCTGCTGGTGGTGGTGGTGTTAACAGGTTGCCAGGGTAACACAGGGCTGGTTACTGTGGTCAGAAAGCTGTGTCTGGGTGCCGTCCACCATATGGAACCAGTGAGACCAGTAACACAAGAGACAGACGGTGAGATGAGCTCCAGCAGACGAGGGTTCATTCACAGATGCAGACGGGACGGCCCTAGTGGTTGCCTGGAGACGTCACATCCAAACCAGGAAGTGCATCTGATCTCTCCAGGTCTGACTCCAGATCAGCTTCAAGAGAGACAAAACAGAAACATCAACTCAACTCACCTACAAACCGTCCTGCGGAAACTATGTCGGCTGAAGGCCACAGTTTTAACATCTGTATTTTCTGGACGTTTCCACCTGTGCAGCTGTGTCTAACACACCTGACAGGTAACGCAGCCTCCGCTGAAGAGCCAGGTGATGGAGATGGAGACGTCAGGCTGCGTGATGTAAACATTAACACTGCTGCCGGCTGAACGTATGTGCTAACATCTGTAAACCATTTGTTTCGCGCCTTATTTTAGCATGTTAGCATGAAAACATGTTGGTTTTCAGTGAAATCCATCTGATATTAGCCGTTAGCTACATTCACATTCACAGACTCATCTCTTCACTCTGTTATTGATTTGATTGATGATCGATAATATTAATGTTGGTGTTTCCTGCTGCTCTGTTCTGTTTTCAAACAACTTCTGTGAATACATTTATCTGCTTCATGGTAGCTGTGGTGCATCCTCTGGAAACCATGAACGTCAAGATTCGCTGCCAGACATCTGACTGTGAAAGTGAGACCACAGTTCCTGGAGTCGAGGGAATAAACAATATCAATATCAGATCAATGGGAATCAGAGTTTCACTTTAAACATGTCACAGTGGAGAACGAAGAGGAGCTGGAGGATCGTTCAGCTCTGAGCTGGAGCATCGTTCAGCTCCGAGCTGGAGGCGTCTGGACGACTCAAACACAGTTTTTAAAGAGTGTAAATGTGTGTGTGTGTGTGTGTGTGTGTGTACGTACTCTGTTAATGTAGCTCTGCTAACTAGCTTCCCATCGTCAGTGGAGCGTCTGCAGAGTTGCCACATCTGTGGGACGACCCCCCACCAGGTCACTGCTGGCCTGGCCGCACCGCAGAGCATCGGGGGAGGGTGGAGGTAGGGGTGGGGGAGGAGGGGGAGGTTGTTTCCCATTCCTGAATAAATTTGGGGTCTCCTCTAAAGACCCGGGTGCCCGGCCTTGTTGCTGACCTCTGACCCCTGCAGAAGAAAAGTTATTGAAGCCTCCTCCTTAAAAGCTGACCGGCTGGGAAAGTGGCCTGATGGAGGCGAAGGGGGTCAGAGCACAGAAAGACAGGGAGGGGGAGTGTGTGTGTGTGTGTGTGGTGGGGGGTGTCATAGAGTGAAGAAGTTTCCTTTGAGTTGAGGTTGAACCCCCCCCCCCCCTCCTCATGTCCACCAGTGTGTCCCTGCAGCTATTGTGACTGTGAGCTACGGCAGCACAGAAGGCTCAAACAGACCAGCTCTAAACAATGTTTGGCCCCTTTTGTTTCTGGCCCCCGGCCCTTTTCTTCTGCGGCCCTCCATCGCAATCTAACCAGCCTCCTTTGTATTGACACCCGCCCCCCCCCCCCCCCCCCCCCCCCCCACACACACATACACACACACCCACACACACACACATACACACACACACACCACCACCTCATTCAGCTGCTCGTCGGCCTCTTTCCGCTGTTTTATGTTGCTCTGCTCTGGCTTTTTGTGTCCCCCCCACCCCCCCACCCCACACACACACACACACACACTTGGTATTCTCCACAGTGTGAGAACGCAGTGAGACTCTTGACTCGATGCAACTCATTAAAGGAGCTAATTGATGAAGAGTGTAATTAGTGTGACAATCAGAAGAGGAAATCAATATGTTTCCAGCCTAAAGAGCCACAACAGTGTGTGTGTGTGTGAAGAGTGTCAGTGTTACACACTCTTCTCCTCACACTGTTCTTCTTGAACACACACACACACACTGTTTTCCTTAGTGTGTGTGACTCCAGACTTTGACCTTTGACCCCTCCAGTTCTTAATAACTTGGTTGAATAAAGTGAATAAAAGCAGCAGCTCATAAAAACCTGAACTTTTCTCAAACTGTACAAACATCTTTTATCATTTTAACCCAAATCAGGTCAGTGAACGCACCTCCACTCGTCCGCAGCCTGTTTTTCTACTTTTCCTTCACTTTTTATCCTCCTTTTGTCTCTTTTCATGATGAACTGTTTCTGATTCTGATTAAAAAAACATCTTAAATTTCGTCCTGGACGAGGAGACAGACACTCAGTGACCAAGGCTCCAGGTTATTTCTCTTCACGTTCACTATTTCTGTTTATTTGTGCAACATATCGAGTAAAAACACTTGAGCTCACTGAGGTTTTTGTTGTTTTATGAATGAAATGTTGATGCAGCAGCTTCGTCTCTGTTGTTTCACTTCTGCTCTTCTAGTTGCAGTTTCTGATTCGACTCCAGAGAACAAGTGTCAGTTTGAGCTCTGAGCAGCAGCCGAGTCCTCGGACCGAGACGCCGTGCTTGTCCCTGCTGCTTGTGCGCCCCCTGCTGGAGAGGAGGAGGAGGAGGAGGAGTCCTGCAGGGAGAGCTGGGAGAGGATCAGATCCACACTCTGGACCAGAACAGAGTCCAGAACCTTCTTCTCCTCCGAGGAGAACCGACCCAGGACGTAACGATCCACCGGCGTTTTCCCGGTCGGCCGACCGATCCCGACACGAAGCCTGAGCATCACCTGCAGCAGACGACAGGACGAGTTACCACCACACTGAGATTTAGTAGTTTTTAATCTGCAAAAACAAAAACTTGTTTTACTTCACATCGTCTGTTCCTCATGATTTTATGTTGTTTTTTTTTCCTCCAGTCATTTTATCTTTGTGCTCATGTGATTTTGATCAGAGAGGAACACATCGATCAGGGTCAGGTTCAGAAACTCTGCACAGAAACGTCCTGATGATGATGTGTTTTCATCAAACAAAACAGTGTGTGAACGTGACATACATCATAGCATCTATATGTTTATTCAGCTCTGAGCATCTTCTGCTTCTTCATCCATCTTTGGATTAATAAACTTCTGTCTCCTCAACAAACAGCTCAGAGCTCAGAGCTCAGAGTGGGTTACATCATCCTGCAGTGTGTTTACATTCACAACATATTCTGATTCAGATTCTTAGTCTGGTTTAAGAAACCACAGAGTTTGAGTTGTGACAGAAGCATCGTGACGTCTTTTCTAGAAATAACTAACCCTCCTCCTGCTTCAACAACAACAACAGTAAGAAGAGTAAAGTCTGCTGGTGGTCACTCACGTCGCTCTGCAGACAGTCGACACAGGACCGGACTCCGTTGTGACCCCTGTGAGGACAAAGTTGAAAGTCACAGTTAAACTTCATCAAACTTTTCTTCTTCTTCTTCTTCTTCCTCACACACACTCGTCACCACGGTGACACGGTGAACGGCGGCCACACCCACCGAGCGCTTCCTCCATGTTTGAAGGCGACTTTCCCCAGAGGTTTGTCCAGCTCGTCGTGGACCAGCAGCACGTCTTCAGGCCTGACGCCGAATTTTCCAGCTGCAGGAGGAGACGAGAACGAGACAGTCATGGAACAAGAAGCTCATGTTCAGCTGCTGCTTTTTAACAACAATTTAATCATGTGTTTGTTATTTGTTTTTCAGAGGCAGAGAGCAGGTCACTGCGGTGCCTTCATCTTCACTTCACCTCTTCCTAAAATGAACTGTAATCATGTTCATCACCAGAGGAATATGAAGCAGAAATGTGATCAGGTTCAGTTTGTTCCTGTTCACATAAAGTCTGACGTTAAGGTTTATTAGTTGTTTAAGAAAAAGAAAAGCACAAGTTCTTCAGCCCAAGACTTTAAAAGGTTGAATCAACAGCGACCAGATCTTCGACCTGAGGACTCGGTGTTTTAATAAAGTGAACAAACTAATGAAAGAGTCTGACGTTAATGCGGCTGCGTCTGTGTTTCACGAGACTCTGGAGTCGTGTTGGTTTCATTCCTGTTTAATTAACACTTTCAGCCTCAGAGGTGAAATTATCAGACGAGAAACAAACCAACAAACAACTCAACAGAGACAGAGGAGGAGAACACAAACACACACCTGAGCTCCTGAACACAACACGGACAACAAGTGACACACACACAGTGACAGTGAAGTCTACACACACACACACACACACACACACAGACAGTGACCTCACCTGCTTTGGCCACTGACACCCCGTTGATGTTCATCAGCAGCCTGGGACGGAGCAGCACCACTCGGGTGTGTTGGACCTCTGACACAATGACATCACCAGACACCTGCTTGTCGCCGCGCCAACGGTCGCCCACGCCGAGCCGGGCGGCGAGCTCGCCGAGCACCACCATGCCGACGCTGTGTCTGGTATCCTCCATCCCCGGGTTACCCAGCCCCACCACCTGACACACACACACACACACACACAATGAAGCAGCTCATCATTTCATTTCCCTCTCGTCCGCGGCTCGGACAGCGAAGAGAAGACTCTGAGTTTTTTAATCTGTTCAATCGTTCATCTGATCAATAACTCCAGGACCCTGGACCAATCAGACGCCTCCTGATAGCAACATGCGAGGAGGCCAACACTTGATCCCAGCACCGTATGAGCTGATGATCCAGTTTACGACAGTTTTCACCTGTTAATAATTTTCTGTGATTTATGTCAGTTTTAAACACGTGAGCCACAGGATTTTATTTTTCTTTACTTGTCACTTGTTTCTTACACGATTTTATCTGTGCAGCTCTTTGTAACTTTATTAAAACAGCTGCCATATGAAATAAAGTTTATTATTATTATCAAAACCTGGAAATAACATTATGATTAATATGATTACAACCTGAATATCAGAACAGCTGATGCGTCATGTAAATGTCCTACAGAACAATCTGAGTCACGTCCAATCAACAGACTTAAAACACACACAGAGCAGAGCGACAACAACAAAGAGTTGTTGCTGCTACAAAGCTCATTCATCCTGACAGAAACCTCCAGGAGGAGCTTTATGTCATAGAAAACACACACACACACACACACACACACACACACACACACACACACGCTGCCTTGCACTGATGGTACTGAGCCACTGGCAGCAGACGCAGCTCTGTTAACACAAACACTATAGACGACATTGTATCAGGCTGAAGCTGCAAACACACTGTAAACACTGTGTCGCCTTCACACTGAGCCTCTGTGCACTTTGTGTTTCACAGGGTTCAGTGAAGAAGCAACGAGCAGCTCACACACACACACACACAAACACACACACACACACACACAGAGTGAAGTAAAGCCCTGATCAGTTAAACATGACACAATCAATATAGATATTGAACTTAAACTTCCTGACTGTGAAAGTTTATGTCTGTGTTGTTGTCTTTGCTTTTATTTCCCCTCATCAGGACTCGTTATATCTCTGTCTCTACATCTCTGCACGTATCTGTATGACAGCGATGCTGCTGATTGGAAAAGTGACTTTAAGTCTTGTCCTGTTTATGTGCTGTATGTGTTGTTACTCACCAGCTTCTGCCGGCTGTGTGTGTGTATTTCAGCCTCGACGCCCATCGCCGGTGTGAACGGCTGACTCAGTAAAACTCTGTGTAGGACTCTGGTCAGAAGTTTTCTCATTGTGACAAAGTTCAACAGCGTCTTGATGAAATGCGACAAATATCGACAGAGTTGACTGACAACAGAGACACGTGTCATTCGGCTGCTATGGACAGATTTCAGAGGACATACTGTCTCTGTGGATTATGCTAACGGGTTCGTGTCTCTATGGGGACTCGCTGAGACTCGTATCTGTCTCGTGTTTATGGATTTTCATTTAATTTCTTCTTTATATAACTTTATATCAGTTTCAACACGAGCCTCTCACCGCTCACAGTTCACACACTGACTGTATCTGTGTGAAGGTAACTCTGACCGCTGGTGCTAGCTTGCTGCCGTTAGCTTACTGAGCGGTTAACACCGACACACGCGCACGCACACTTGAAATACCGCGAGAACATCGGCAACAGTGCGACAACATGTAATAAAAGTTAAACTAAAGACTTCAGTCATTTTCAGTTTATATATTGTTAACTCTGACCGAGGTTACATTAGCTGGCGGCTCCAGTCTGTAGCGTCTCCATCACAGCAGTCAATGAGAGTTACAAAGACAACACCGTCTCTCCTGCTGCTGCGGGCTGCACCGCCACCCAGCGGTCACATCGAGAACTACAAGTTATTCCACAACAGGTGGGCAGAGGGAAGACATGTCCACCGTTGTTTACTTACATAAAGACATGTTTTTCTGCAACATTACGTCCTGCACATATTTTACATTATTTGTTTTCTCTTCTCCTTCCGATGAGGACCAGAGCCAGGACCATGGGGCCGGGACAATACTGGAACCGGGACCAGGACCAGCACCAGGCCCACCAGAGCCGAAACTGGTACCAGGAACAGGGACATGGACCGGCTCCATTCCAACGCTTCCAACGACATCTCCTGTATTTGACTTCACATCGCTATGAACTGTGGGTAATTTTCTGAAGTGTGTCGATGCTGACTGACAGTGAGGAGACATGAACTGACCTGATGATGTGACACTGGGACATTCACACACTTCACATGCACATATGTACAGGGACATACAGTGAATGAGTGTGAGAGCCTGAAAGGCTTCAGATGCTGTGATAGGAATGGGACAGGACCAGGACCAGGACATAAACGGACTTGATGTGACAATGGGACACTGACACTGGGGGCGTACCGGAACCGGGTACCGGTTTCGGTTCGGGTTCCAGTACCGGTCCCGGTTCGTGTTCCGGTGCCGGTTCTGGGCTCGGTACCGATTTTCGGTTCGGGTTCTGGTACCGGTTCTGGTCGCGGTACCGGTTCGGGTTCGGGTACCGTTACCGGTTCTGGTCCCGGTTCGGGTTCTGGTACCGGTACCGGTTCTGGTCCCGGTTCGGGTTTCGGTACCGGTTCTGGTGCCGGTACCGGTTCGGGTTCTGGTACCGGTACCGGGTTCTGGTCAGGGTTCTGGTGCCGGTACCGGTTCGGGTTCGGGTACCGGTACCGGTACCGGTTCTGGTCGCGGTACCGGGTACCGGTACCGGTACCAGAACCCGAACCGGTACCGGCACCAGGACCGGTACCGGTACCAAAACCCGAACCGGGACCAGAACCGGTACCGGGTTTCGGTACCGGTTCTGATCCCGGCACCAGAAAGTATTTGAAAGTTTGGTGTTTTCTAGTCTTTGAGAAAATTACATTTAAATTGAATGGCATTAATTTTAAATGGCATGTGATTGCATTGTACAGGAGAGATAAAGTGTCATGATGAAACATGCAGATACATGAAAAACATGAATTTTCATTTTTAAACTCAGGATTTGAACAGAGCTGTAAAATAACCTTTGGTCTATTTTCACTTACACGTCAGTATAATTACTAAACATTGATGCTATAGATGTGAAATTTTTAAAGTTTAACTCATTCAAAAAAACGACAAAAAACAAAGAAACTCATTGTTTTGTTTTGTGTTTATTGTATTTCATGTGGAAACCAGTTTTTCTTAACTGTTTTGCTTCTGCTCTTGTAGATGTAAATGTGACATTGAGCAGACTGGCCATCAGTCCTGAGCTGGGGGGCAAGGGTCAGCGTCAGGCACTGGCACACATCTCTCCACCACAGCGTTGATCTCTCCAACACTCACACCATCGTAGGTACCTGTGACGTACGTCCAGTGGGTGTCTCCGTTGTAGTTGGTCCTGCTCAGCCTGCCCGTGAAGGGGATGTCAGCCGTCATCTTCCTGCCGTCCATCCTGACGGAGCAGGAGTGGTTGGGTGGGACCAGAAGCTCCACGGACACAGAGTGGCTGATGGACTCTGACATGGTGGTGCCCTCGGAGAAGGTCACCGTCTGCTCTTTGGTGAAGTCCACCGTTCCCGGGCCGAGGATGGGCACCTTGGCCTTCATGGTGGAGATGGAGCCGTTGCGGGTCTCCCTGCCAATATCCCAGCTCTTCTCCACCGTGGTGGTCTTCTCCAGCTTCACCGTCTTCTCCACGTTTCTGCACTCCAGGTTGGTGACCTTGGTGAGCTTCAGGGCCTCCGGAGGGTGGTGGAACAGCTCCATCTGGTCGATGGCATACTCCACGTGAGAGATGTGCTGGGTGTAGGTGTCCCTGTTGATGGCCAGGACCTGGTAACTCTTGTACCAGTACTCGTCGCCCTCCCAGGGCAGGAAGAAGGCCTCGTGTTGGGTCACCACTTTGCCGAGGCCATACTTGTTTTTCCCCACGTAGATGTCTGAGTTGGGGCAGGTCTTGATGGCGTACTGGGGGACAGAGCCGTACGAATCTTCTACCCACACCAGGAACTCAAAGTGGTCCACGTTGACTAGCACTTCGAATTTGGAGGATGCGTACTCTTTATCGGCATAGGGATACTGGCAAAAGCTTCCTTTGCTGGGCGTGTAGAAACCTGATTCACAGTTGACTTTGCACACGTAGTCCGTACGTTCGGTGTAGCCGTTGAAGATGGCGACGGCGCCGTTTGGGAGGGAGCCGTTCCACGTGACCCATTTGAGGTTGACGTGCTCACCAAACATGGGGAAGGAGTGTGAAGTCATTTCGGCTTTTGGGATGTCTGCCATTACAGGGGGGTTGGCGATTTCCCGGGAGGGGACAACATCTTCCAGTGTGGGGTTGAGCCACGGCTCTACACGACAAGACAGATAGGACTGAGCTCTGGTTTTAGGTACAAACATTATCTTTATAGATTAACATCATAACGTAGAAGATTTCCTGACCACAATCAAGATGAACCAAACTAACACCTGGATATTAGCAACTGCATCTTCTCATGGGTAGATCAGAATCTATAGCCATCCAACTCTAGAACTAGTTAGTGTCTTATTTTGGACTTGAGCTCTCTAAATCTTCAGTTGTATGATGAAGCGACTTACTGCTTAGTTTCTCTTGCCCGTACTGCAGCTGGGAGACGTAGAGCAGCGGGTCAGACTGCAGTGCTGGGCTGCAGAGCTGCAGCACCACCAGGACAACAGCAACACACCACCTCATCTGGAAACACAACTGTCAGCATCAGTGGATTTACTTTGTAGAAAAGCTGCAAAGTTTAGGATATGGGAACATGTGTTTCTGGAGCACATACAAAGAAAATACACAATTCTATATGATATTTTTTTTTTACTTATTTTTTTCTTTCTGTTCTTTATAAAAATCATTCTTTTTAAATATAAATTTGTAAATTCATTCCACACATTCACAAAACTAAAATCTGCAAATGTTGTATTTAATGTGATAAATGTGGATTGGGTGTTAGACAGGATTCATCAGATTGAAATTTGAAATAAAAAAAAAAAGTGTAGTATGAAGCTAAATTAAGCTAAGCTAAGGTAACATCATCTTGACCTCTGGGTGATACATTCAGGTAAATCCTGTGGATGTTGTAATTCCACCTGATCGTCTGTAGGGGCCGATAAAGAGCAGATATTTTGAAATTCTGCTTTAAAAAAAGTTTTTGTGATCAAAGAGTTTTGAGTGTTATTTTACAAAACAAGGAAAGAATATTTTCTTAGTATAAAAAACAAGTTTGTTGTAAAGAATCTCAATCTCCAAGTCGAGTATTTTAATTAAATTTTGTGCAGAATTTTGTAATTTCTTTAATTAAAAACATATAAAATCACCAAACAACATAACATACAATAAAGTCAGAATCATTCAAAATGAGTATAAAACTAAGCTGTTTCCTAAAAGTTTACAGATTTGTCACATATTTTAGATCCATTTATTATTGATTATCAATCAGTTTTGTATCAGACAACAATTACACAGTGAAATGATCCGGAGTTCATGCTCATTCAGATTTACAGAAGCAGTTTTTACCTCGACAGGTTCTTCCTGCAGTGACGTTTCCTGCTCTCTGAGCTCAGCTTTAAAACCTCCCTACTCACCTGTTACCTCCCCCTTCCCCCGCCTTCCTACCCCCAATAAACAGGAGCATGAGATGCAGCAGCTTCTCCCCCTCTGACCCAGTGTTTACACCGTGGTTCACTCTCCTGCTGCTGATGTTTCAATAACACATGAAGCCACTGACATTATGTTTTTACCAGCAGTTTTTACATTTCTGAAAAGATTGTGTTGTTTTATTGTCAACCACAAACCAGTGGTTGTCAACATGAGGTTCAGGGCCCTTCAGGTGTCCGTCCTCTGGGTCCTCTGCAAAAAGAACAGTAGCATAAAGATATTATATTTCCATTGCAAAATTACATGTGTGAAAGTACAACTACATCTAAGTAAATAAATAAATAAAGACAAAATATATGATGTAATAAGAAATGTAAAGGTTTAAGTTGAAGGATCCTTGTCCACCTGACCTGTGCTATCTATGATTATTGCCTCATCATTGAACTCAGTCAGGCTGGAAATGATTGATTTTGATGCTCTGACAGGTGAATTCAGACCTGTCCCACTGAATCTATCAACCAACTGTGACTAAAGAAAACATGTAAAATTTTAATTTTATATCCAGTTTGGTTGTGGGCTCAGGTCTCTGTCAGACCAGAACCAGCTCCAGATGTACTTGGGTGAAGGCCACCAATGATACCTGCTCCGTCCTTGACATGGGACACATGCACTTGCAGCCGTCCTCGAGTGTAAGCAGAGTATTCATGGTGATAATGATAACAGGCTTCTTTATTGATCCCCCTCCTCATCATGAAGATATGACGATGACACTGTTAAAAGTGCTTCATACAGAAGTCTGCCAGGATTTTACCGTCGTCCTGTGTCTATCAGGGGAGCAGACAAATCGCATGATGTCCAAAGTGCTCTGAGCTCCGTCTCCATCAATGACAAGATACTGTATGTTCAGATAAGCTCAGACTGGGAACAAAGCGATTGAGATCTCCTGTAATAGTGGGTCATTGATTAAGACGGCCCCTGGTTGCGTAACGTCGCCGGCTGCCAAGATTAAAACCAGAAGGAGAAGCACGGACATTGTTCTGCAGGCACAGGCCCTATCATTGAAAATCGCTGATGTCACGGCCATCTGTGCGCGTCCTTGAGACAGACACTTATTATCAATTTATTTATTTGAGGCTTGAATGAGGACTCTGTGAAAACGAGGCCGTGCAAAAGGTCATTTACACCAACAGAAGTGCACTGTCACTGCCTTCAGCTGCTGCAGCCTGCAGCTCTGTGCAGTCCGACCCTGCAGGAGCTTCATGTTATTTATGCTGTAAAGAAGAGAATTATTCAGATTTATGTAGTGAGTGTGTCAAACAGTGACTGAGTCTGAGTCACAGCTGAGAGGAGACAGTATTTCTCTTTTTTTATTCAATTCACTGCAGCAGAAATTTGTCCAACATGAAGTGAAACAGTGAAATAAAACAACAAAAAATCATGGAAATCTCATCATCAAAAACTGAAGATTCAACTCATTTGTATTTGATGATTGTTTTTGATTATTTAAGGAGATGCATGGCTGCACACGGGTTTTCAGAGGACAAACCTCCAGAGAGGAGAGAAGCAGTGAATAACAGGAAGTGTGTGGAAAGAAGAAGTTGTCATGAAGCTTTATATCAATTTTCAAAACACAAAGAAGAAAAACTCCCTGTAGTTATTTGACACAAGCTTTTTTTTTTTTTTTCCATTGGACATTTATTGCAATTGTAAAGTTTGATCTATATGAGTGTGTATCACTGTAATTTTATCTCAGTGTTGAAAAAATCTGGTTTATATGTTTTGTTTTCAGGAAAAATGTAATATTATTCTTTCATTTATCATTCTTAAAAAAATGCTGTTATTTTTTAGAAACTGATGTGAACGTAAATGCATGACTGTAAAACAACAACAAAAAGAGACAACGGAGGAGAAGAAAAGTTTAAAGTGCCATATTTTTATTTTATTTTGAAAGTGTTGTTTTACTTTCAGAGCAGCCGAGAGTATATCAGATGTTTTCTACTGTTGGTTTTATTGTCACATATCATTTGTGTACAGTATTGTTGAACATCAGCTCATGTTTCCGTGACCCATCATGGGCAGGGCTGGGCATCAGCCACAGGTTCACAGCGGTCCACCACGGCCCGGACTTCTCCGATCTGGACTCCGTCGTAGGTCCCGGCGATGGATGTCCACTGAGTCTCTCCGTTGCGGTAGGTGCGGCTGAGACGAGCTGTGTAGGGGATGTCGGCTTTGATCTTGCGTCCCTCCATGCGGACTCTGCAGTAATGGTTTGGTGGGACGGTGAGCTCCAGGGACACGGAGTGGCTGAGTGACTCCACCACTGTGGTTCCTCTGTTGAACTGCAGTGTCTTCTCGCCACTCAGCTCGATGCCTCCGGAGCCAATGAGGGGGATCTTAGCTGTGATGCTGCCCGTGATGCCCAGCATGGTGGCCCGGCCAATGTTCCAAGTGGTCTCCACATCTGTGGTCTTTGAGATGGTGACTGTCTGCACCACCGCCTGGCACTCATTGTTGGTGACCCCAGAGATACGCATGGTCTCAGGAGGGTACTGGAAGATGGCGACATCATCAATGGCGTACTTGACGTCAGTAATGTGCTGGGTGTAGGCGTCTCTGTTGATGGTCAAGACCTGGTAGCTCTTGTACCAGTACTCATCACCTTCCCAGGGCAGGAAGAAGGCCTCAAACTGGGGGACAACCTTCCCAAGGCCATACTTGTTCTTCCCAACGTAGATGCCGACACCTGGGCAGGTCCTGACCGAATGCTGCGGCACTGAACCGTAGGAACCTTCCTTCCACTCCAGGAATTCAAAGTTGTCTTTGTTGGCCAGGATCTCAAACTCAGGGGCGTAGTACTCACGGTCTCCGTAGGGGTAGCGGCAGTAAGGGCCCAGGCTGGGGTTGTAGAAGCCGGCCTCACACTTGTACTTGCAGACGTAGTCGGTGCGCTCAGTGTAACTGTTGTAGATGGACACGGCTCCATTGGGCAAAGAGCCGTCCCAGGTCAGCCACTCCAGGTTTACATTGTCTGCAAACATGAAGGATGAAGGAAGATCCTGCTGCTGCTCCAGGTCGGCAGGAGTCAGAGGACCAGACGCCACAGCATTACCAGTGGGTTCAGGCTCCAGGTCCTCCAGCTCTGGGTTCAGTAAGGACACTGTCAAAGATACACACAGAAAGTTTACATATTAAACCATGTAACACCTCACATCAAACAATGTCTTTAAAACATCAACTCCAGAACAAAAGTATGAAACATATGAATCACTGACCTTTTCTGAACTGTGAGCTCTTCTTCACAATGTCCTGCAGAAGGGCTGAGGCCAGACCCAGCAGGGCCGAAAGCAGCAACACTGACACCTTCATCTGGAAACCAAACACAAGAGGTTTCAGTTACAAACCTTCAAACTCAACATGTGCAATATAAACCAATACATTTGTAGGTTCTGCTCCAGACAGGTGGTCTTGAAAAAGGATCTGATCTTTGGACAACATTACACCTAAGTATTCCAACCTATCTTCATCCAAATACCAGACAGGTCTGACTGAAGGTGAAAAGAGACGGAGCTGCACTCACCCTTGACAGTCGCTCCCCCACTGAGTCCACCTCCTGTTACCTCTTGTGTTATATACACCAGTTTATGACTGAATCATAAAACACACTCTGTTTGGATCTGACTTTGACCAGTAAACACAAACTGGTGCAGCGGGTTGGTTGACAGCTGATGAGGACACTTTGAGACCTGTCAAACATGGTGGACAAGACTGTGATGGTGCAGACTCCTGGGACGGTTTCTCCATTTTTGATGACATCTTGTTGTTTTTAGTGCAGCGGCTCAATGTAATGGTTGTGAATCTATTTGAACAAATATATCAGTTACAGACAGTAGTTCTTTGTTGACAGAAACGATCCAGAAATCTAGAAATCTTGATCTGCCAGTATGTCCAGCAAAGACCAGTCCGTGCACCAGTGTGTAGCCAGCAGTGTTGGGCACGTTACTTTTAAAACGTAATTAGTTACTCGTTACTTTCCCCAAAAAGTAACAGAGTTAGTAACTGAGTTACATTATAAAAGTAACTAATTACCAATTGCATTATTTTTTAATGTCAAATTACTTGACTCGCCTCCCTGCATTTGAACTTGCATCTTTTTCTGTCCATTACAATCTTGCTGTGCAACCACTTATGAAATGAGTGCAGATAAATCCAAGATAAGATTCAGGATTATTAACACGTAAAAGAAAACAGACTGATAACGAGACGACTTATCAGTTAGCTCTGTCCTCCAAACGATCACCATACCAATGAGCTGCAGTGAATCAGGCACTCGGTGCTTCTGATGAAGTGGCCATTCCCTGTAATGAGTGAGACTCTTCACATTAAGCCAACCTGTGAATGAATACTCCACCTAAAAGGATAATAGCTCAGTCAGCTTGTGTTCACTATAGATAGATAGATAGATAGATAGATACTTTATTCATCTCTCAAGAGAAATTCACAGTACCAGCAGCTTACAGATGTGGGAACATGGGGCATGCAGGGTTTAGAAAGTATGAAGGAAATAGTACTGGATTACACAGTACCGTTTTAAAGAATATATTAAGAGTGCAATATAATAAGAGTGCATGCAAAGTAGAATAAAGTATAAATTGTAAAATATAGTCGAACTCCACTCTTTTGCAGTTGTGCAAGGTGGTGGTGTGTACAGCATATGTATTTATTGTGCATTTTGGATTTAGTGCATATTTAAGAGTCCATCTTGTTGATGTGTGTGTGGTAAAGTGCACGTGTGCCTGTGTGTGTGTCCTGGGGTGTATGGTGTGGGTGTGCAGTCCAGGGCTTAGCGTCCGTTATTGTTGTTTCCCCCGAGAAGTGTTGAAGAGTCTCATTGCATGGGGGAATGATTTCCTGAGTCTGTCAGTGGAGCAGGACAGTGACAGTAGTCTGTCGCTGAAGCTGCTCCTCTGCCTGAGATGGTGCTGTGCAGTGGTGCTGTGGATTGTCAATGATGGACAGTAGTCTGTTAAGTGTCCGTCGCTCTGCCACAGATGTTAGGCTGTCCAGCTCTGAGCCGACGACAGAGCCTGCCTTCCTCACTAGTTTGTCCAGGCGTGCGGTGTCCTTCTTCCTGAGGCTACCCCCCCAGCACACTACAGCGTACAGGAGGGCGCTCGCTACCACAGACTGGTAGAAGATCTATACTGCTGTCGGCTGTATTTCTTATTTAAATTGATAAATGTGAACTTGTTCCAGGATATTATATATGTAATATATAATTTTGATGATTCGTTTAACAATCTACATTTGATCTTTCCTGTGTCTGTAGCAGCTAGTGAGCTGGGCACTGTCATGCCACCTACAATCTCCAATCATGTAGTGCCATCTGCTGGATTTATTAGATACTGCAGCTCAGCTGTTACTCATCTGAATTGTGTGCAGTGTTGTTGCTCAATCCAAGCAGGTCTGCTTGAGGTTATTTTGAGGCCTTTATTACAGATGTCCCAAGAGCTTCAGGCAATGCAGCTTAATGCCAGTAAAGAAAAACATACACAAATTAAGACAACTTCTCATGTGCTGCAAATACTGTCACCGCAACAGAAATGTTTCCAGTGGGACATCAGGAGGTGATGAACCTGGCTGGGACACACTTGTTGTTCAATG
Source organism: Caranx ignobilis (assembly GCA_021432705.1). Classification (NCBI taxonomy): domain Eukaryota; kingdom Metazoa; phylum Chordata; class Actinopteri; order Carangiformes; family Carangidae; genus Caranx; species Caranx ignobilis. The sequence goes on along the minus strand of JAFHLA010000330.1, from coordinate 94,270 downwards.
ACTTGTGACTTTTGAAGTTAAAATTATTCAAATACATCATACATGTGTGTTGAGCTCCCGGGGCCACTGTACTTCATTAGTAGTAGACACTGGACAGGAAACCAGGGGACTTTATTTATTTAGAGGTATTAAAAAACAATTAGGAAAATGAAAATCTGTTGCCAAAATAAACAGTTACACTCAAAATTTTCAGATTTAAAACATTTAGAAGGGTATTACAAAACTGGTCCAATGTTATCAGAAACCAGAAGGCCAACACTATGGGTTCACATTAGGGTCAAAAAGTACAGTTCTTTTTTCACAGTGTTTTTGTGTAACATCAAAACCTGTATTATTTGTTCACAGCTTTTATCCACAATCTCTTTTTTGACAAATCTTTTTTTTTTACAGATCACATTTCATCATATTTTATACAAATCACATACATTGATAATTTGATCATTTAAAGTGGTGAGAGGAAGTTATCTAAAATTATAACTTTTTTTCTTTTTAATTGGTAGGACCGGTCCCAAAGATTCCCAACATTTTGGCAGATACAATCAGTCAGAAGTTAACTTCTATTTCATCTGTTTTTGAAGGCTTTGATTTGTAAAAGCATCCAGTAATTCATTAGAAGACACATCCTGACACCTTGACTTCAGCGGCAAGGGCTGGCATATGGCACAGGTGTACAGCGATCTGCTGTGGCACTAATTTCTCCAATAAGAACGCCACGGTACGTCCCAGTTATGGTGGTTTTCTGGGTCAATCCGTTGTGGTAGGTGCGTGTAAGAGTAGCTGTAAACGGGATGTCGGCCTTGTACCTATGTCCCATCATGCGAACTGTGCAGTGGTGGTTGGATGGAACAGAGATCCCCAGAGAAACAGAGTGTGTGACTTCTTTTGTTGTGGTTTTCCCATTTGAGAAGTCAAATGATAGCGCAGGACCTATCTCAATTCCAGCCCTGGTGACAGAGGGGAAAGCGGTGTTGATGGTGGCACCCAGAGAGATGGAAAAACCAGTGTCCCACCTATGCTGCACCGAGCTCGTCTTTGAAAGATGGACTTGTTTTTCAGCGTCCCTGCATCCATGGTTGGTGATGGAAGAGCTTCTTATGGTCTCTGGGGGATACGGGAAGATATTACTGGCTGGAATTTTATACTTTAAGTCAGATAGGTGCTCACTCTTCACACCTCTGCTCAAGGTCAAGACTTCATATTTCCGCTTGTACCAATATGATTTACCTCTCCAGGGAAGGAAGAACGCCTTCCTTGCAGGTTGTACCTTCCCAAGACCATACCTGTTCTTCCCTACATACATGCCGCCCCAAGGACAAGTTGCGATCGAATTTGCTGGCATTCGACCATAGGAACTACTCTTCCATTCAAGGAACTCAAAGTTATCTTTATTCATCAGGATCTCAAATGGAGAGCCGCGATACTCTTTTTTTTTGTAGGGATAATAGCAGTAAGGACCGAAACTAGGGTTGTAGAAACCAGCCTCACACTGGTATTTGCAAACATAGTCGACACGACGGGTATGACGATTGTATATTGATACAGCACCTTGAGGAATATAACCACGCACGGTTGACCACTCCATTTTAGTGCCTGCAAAGTTAGAAGGCTGAGGTTGACTGTTCCTTTTGGCAAGCTCCAGCGGTGAAAGGGGAATGGCTTCTTCTGGTAGCATCGAGTCGTTAGCAATGAGCTCAAGAATCCTTTCGCCCAGCTCTGGGTCCAGGTATGGGTCCAGGTGTGGTTCCAGGTTTGCATCCAGGTCTGGTTTCAGCTCTGGCTCCAGGTTTGGATCCAGGTCTTGGTCCAGGTATGGGTCTGCTGACAAGAGAAGATGGAGGTAAGACAACGACAAGTAGACTAACAAAGCTTTTTAAGGTACTCTGTTTTATAGCCAAAACTCATATATTGTCCTCATTTGAACATCAGAAAAATATTAGACAAATGTCAACAGTCTGCCATTTTCTCTGGCAACAATCTTGATCAGTTCTCCTCTTTCTTTTCTTTTATGGCTGGAGGATTAAGCTTTGATATGTTTCTTAAAATAGATTCTTTTACTTATTCTTTTTTTATGTCGCGTCTGTAACAACATGAAATGACGGGTTCAAACTTTCCACCTAGTCCAGTCTAGACAGGACAGAATGATATTGGCTGGAGATTTGTAGATTTATCACTTAGGGAAATGAATGATCAGTATTTACCATTTGCCTCCTCTGTGCTGTTCACACTGTCAGGTAGACTGGCCGAGGACAGAGCCAGCAGGAGCGACAGCAACAACATCGACTGTTTCATCTGGAAAATCATATGACACAAACAAACAAACAGTTAGTCCTACTGTACGAACAAATCCTGTTTCCCTCATGCTGGTAGCACACATTAGTCTGTTCGGTTTTCTTTGGTGCTATGTTTCTCTTTATTCATGTGGCGGTGAAATCAGTTTTAGATTCATTCAAAATAACATTCAATAAAATATAATAAAACTTGTAAAGTATTATTAACTTCTTAGTAAGTGTTAGCTGAGTTTGCATGTTTGACTTAATCATCTAAAATGAGCAAAATGAATCTGGTAACATTAAGAAAACAAAGAACCTGATATCAAAGAGTCACATTTTAAAGATTACTGGTAAATATTTGATGGGTTGTGGTTAATTGTTAAAAAAAATCTAATATATTTTACAATTTCAAAACATATTATAATCACAATTACACTAATTGTATCACTAGTGCTGGTTTACACTTTGATTTCATTCTGTAAATTTACTTTGTAAATAAAATACTAAACACTAAGAAAAGAAACTCACTCACCATCTCAGCTTCAGCTCCAGCTTCACATGGTCCAGCTACAGTTTGTTCCATATATATATACATGGCTGCAGGTGGTAAATGGTTTCACTTTGTTTCAGAGATTAACCATTAATCACTTTTGTCACGTTTCTGTTCATCAAGGTCATTTTTTAACCCTTCCTTATCTGTTTGTTGGTCTGCCAACAAGAGATAAAACACAGATATGGGTCATCAGGCCCAAACATGGAGGAAAAGGATCAGTGAGTAATAATAAAGAAAAAGTCCAAATCAATGCTCCATGTGACTAAATCAGGTTTTAGTGAGAATATTCAAATTGTTGAGTGAAGGAAGATTCATTCAAAGTGAATTTTTCATCAACTGCACGTCTTCTGGAAGAAACCAGATGTTTGTAAGAAATCAAGAAACCTGAATCTTTCTTTTCTACATGAACTCTAAAGTCTCAATTTTTTTTAACTCACCAGAAATATTAGTAGTTTTCTAACTTGTAGTTTTCATATACAACTGATACTTCCTGAGGAAACGTTGCCTTTTAGCCTCTCAGACCTTCAGGGAGACGATGAAAACATGATCATAAATGATAAAATGTAAATGTAAACAAACCTCTACTTCCTTAAGAGACAGAAATGGCCCTTTATAAACTACAGGAACATGAAACAAAGGCCGGACGGTTCATCTAATAAAGATAAAGAATTATTATACAGCACTGAATCAGTGATCTATTTTGTTTCCTCATGACTTCCTCTATAGCTGGGATTTGCCCTTTCAAAATAAACTCACGTGTCACTTGATAACCACAATCAATAAAACTTTTTTCAAATTAATGGCCATACAACATATAAGGAACTATTTGTTGACAGTTTCCCAGCAGTTTTTCTGTATTTGTGTTAAGCTAGGCTAACACCTCCAGAAGCTAATGCTAAACTGCGACAAAATAAAAAGTTTGATATTGAAAATCAGGTTAACTTTAGGAAACTAAGACGACACTGACTAGGTTAAGGTTAAGGACAAAAAAATATAGAATACGAATAACAAATAGTAAAAAGGTGCATAAGAATATTTAGTTTAGCATGTTAGCATGCTAAGATGTTAACTAGCTCCAAACACAGCACTGCAGCTGAGGCTGATGGGAAATGTCATTTGTTTTTCAGGTGCTTGATCGTCAGTAAGAGGAGACGTCTCAGTCTGGACCAAGAAGGTGAAGCTGATTTTTATGTATTAAAGGTCGTCAGCCAGATAGAGATCAGGGATCAAACAGAAACCAATCAATTCTGATAAAACCACAGGATGATATGATTTATTAGTATCATACAAGTGTTGGTATCAATAAGTCAATCAATCACACAATATTTGTTATCGCAGTTATAAATCTCATAAATTTATAGGAAGGACTTACTGAAAACTGAAAATCAAAGATAAAGATGATAAAATAATAAAATACTAAATGAGGTTGTAATAAAAATGAAGGGTATCACTAGTAAGTCTGGTCATAAAAACTCATAACAATACTGAACAGAAAGTGACTTACCAGTGAAAACAGCCCAACAGATGGAAGAATGAATCAATTAAATGTAAATAAAGCCAAGATTTTCTTCTTCTTGTGTTAATTTATGATCATGTGTCTAATGAGGGGCTCAAACCTGAGATGTGTTTGTGCAGAGAACCTTATGAAGATGGTTAAACATCTTTCACATGTCATTTAACCAACATCATCAATATGAGTAATAGATAACTCAGAAATAATAATAATAATAATAATCTAGAAACACAACACGGTCTGACCTGCAGCTTCTGAAACCAGCCTCAGAGCTGAAAATCTATAAAACAGCTTCAACATTAACTCGACTACACTACAACTACTGTAACTACAACTGTGTGATGAGCTGGACAGTTTAATTTTGCTCATTTTGAAAGAAATTATCTTTACATATAGAAAGGCACTGCAGCACAGCTGTAAGAGTTTACTGACAGAAGTAACTGAGACAAATTAGCTCATGTTTTGAACAGAGTCTTTGGTCACTGTGAAAGAAAACACAACATGAAAAGAAAGATTCACATCAATGAAACGGAAACAGTAATGATACTGAATAAAAACTGAATGACTGTAAAACAACTGATCAGAAAATAATGAAACAATCCAAGTATTGATCAAAGGATCAAAAAGAAGCAGGTTGGCTGTAAAGTGTGATGATGAGTTCAGAGTTTCATGAACCTCAAACCATCATGACAGAAAAAACTGACGTCCCTGAACGTCACAGACTGATCTCAGTGGGACAGATTCTGATATCAGTGGTTTTAGCTTCACCAGATTTTCCAACACTGAAATATGGGAAGAGTTTCTCAGTGAAAGTGTCTCTGTGAGTGTAGATGTGAGTCATGTCTTCAGGGTCGTAGAAGGACACCTCCCCCATGTCATAGTCCAGCTGGACTCTGATCCTCTGGAGACTCTTCTTCACTGTCACAGGCTGACCAGCACCACTGGTGTATTTTCCATCACCATGACATAAACACCAGACTCCATATTTTGGTGAAATGTATTGTTGTCCCTTCCTGTTCATTGACTCTTTAACCAAACCCACATACCAACGAGGATGATCTCCCACCTCCACCTCCCAGCTGTGTTTCCCTGAGCTGAAGCCCTCAGAGCCCAGAACAGTGGGATACTTAGTGTTTCTCTCTGGATTGTCAGGAAGCTGCTGCTTTGTGTCTCCTTGTCTCACACTGGTCAGATCTTTAGACAGATGGAGATGGGGATATGCAGTGTTTGGGTCCAGGATGACAGGAGTGAAGTGGAGCTTCTCCTTGATCTTCTCCCAGACTCTGAAGGACAGGTTGCCCAGGTGTTTGGCCACATCTATCAGAGCTCCTGAGAGCAGCTGTGGATCTGACACTGAGCTCTGGGCTCTGGCTCTGGTCTGAGTGGCTTTATAACTGCTGAGGAACGCCACCTTGTCTTTCTGCAGCTCTTCTTCAACAGCACAGATACTGGCTGACAGAGAGGAGATCTGCTCCTCCATCATCTTCATCTCTCTGCTCATAGTCTTCCTCTTCTGCTCCTCTTCCTCCCTCAGAGCTGCCAGTCTGGACTCCTCTTCCTCTTTCAGGAGCTGCTGGAGCTTGTTGAACTCTGCTCTGATCTGCCTCTCTGTGGACAACAGCTGCTTCTTGGAGTGTTGGATCATGTCATTGTATGTTTCCTTCACTTGTTTGTATTTGTTCTTCTTGTCCTGCAGAGACTTTAAGTCAGATTTCAGCTGCTCCTTCAGGTCATTGACTGCTTCTTCTACAGGAACCACCTTGTGACTCTGGTGGAGAGAAAACTCACAGACAGAACAAAAAGCTCGATCTTCGTCCTTACAGAACAGTTTAGTTTCTTCTTCATGTTTACTACAAACCACCGTTGGTTTTTCATGTTGCTTTTCAGTCTCTGATCCAGATTTCTGTCTCCCAGCAAAGGAATCAGCCAGTTCCTTCAGTGCAAAATTCACCTCTAGATCCTCTTTTGAAGATTTCCTTTTACAAATGGGACAGTTCTTGTTTTTAGCTTGTTCCCAGAACTGTTGCAGGCAGCTTGAACAGAATCTGTGGTTGCAGCTCAGAGACACAGGATCTCTGAAAGTCTCTGAACACACGTGGCAACTCAGGTAACTCTCAAAGAGAGCAGCTTTCTCAGCCATTTCATTCACAACTACAGCAACAAAACTCACCGAGTCACTGAGTCCTTCACTTTCCTCTTACAGTCCTTTAACGTGTGTTTTCCAGTAAAGATCTCACACCCTGTAATGGCATCTGAGCTCTGATCGACAGTGTCAAAGTTACTTTCGTTTCATTAACCTGAGGCAGTGATTATCACACTGTCATGTTGTGTTGTCACCAGCAGGTGGAGCTATGAACACGTCAACTGGAGTTGAACATTTTACTTGACTCACAACTTCATTTCCTTGTTGATCAGTTGTTGTCAAGACAAAACCAGTGACACCTCATGTTTAATCTTTAACTCACAGATGATTTTAAATGAGACACAGAAGAAGCTCTGTGGTAGTTTAGGTGTGAACACTGAAACAGCCCGACTGACACTGAACCAGTTTGACAAGGTTTTTATTTCTCTGTCGCTGTAGCAGGAAACATGTCCAGCTTGTTTATCTGCAGCAGTTTTTACATTGTTGTTTTATTCACTGTATTTATATATTGACTGGTTTAACATTTTTAAACAACATCAGACTAAATACATTTGAATATAACATGAAGAACAACACAAGGCAGGAGATTCACATGGATGAAGCAACACACAGAGAGAAGATTCAAACATGTCGGACGCTTTATGGAAATTTACTTTTCACTGTGAAAACTGTAAATAACAAAATAAAAAGCTGTACTATATTACAGCATCTGTTTCCAGACTGTAAAACAAATGATCAGAAACTAATGAAACAATCAAAGTATTGATCAAAGGATCAAAAAGAAGCAGGTTGGCTGTAAAGTGTGATGATGAGTTCAGAGTTTCATGAACCTCAAACCATCATGAGAGAAAAAAACTGACGTCCCTGAACGTCACAGACTGATCTCAGTGGGACAGATTCTGATATCAGTGGTTTTAGCTTCACCAGATTTTCCAACATGAAAATATGGGAAGAGTTTCTCTCTGAAAGTGTCTCTGTGAGTGTAGATGTGTGTCATGTCTTCAGGGTCATAGAAGGACACGTCCCCCATGTCATAGTCCAGCTGGACTCTGATCCTCTGTAATGATTGAGACTCTTCACATTAAGCCAACCTGTGAATGAATAGTCCACCTAAAAGGATAATAGCTGTTGCTTGTACAGCTGTTGTCTGTATTTCTTATTTAAATTGATAAGTGTGAACTTGTTCCAGGATATTATATATGTAATATATAATTTTGATGATTCGTTTAACAATCTACATTTGATCTTTCCTGTATCTGTAGCAGGTAGTGAGCTGGGCACTGTCATGCCACCTACAATCTCCAATCATGTAGTGCCATCTGCTGGATTTATTAGATACTGCAGCTCAGCTGTTACTCATCTGAATTGTGTGCAGTGTTGTTGCTCAATCCAAGCAGGTCTGCTTGAGGTTATTTTGAGGCCTTTATTACAGACGTCCCAAGAGCATCAGGCAATGCAGCTTAATGCCAGTAAAGAAAAACATACACAAATTAAGGCAACCTCTCATGTGCTGCAAATACTGTCACCACAACAGAAATGTTTCCAGTGGGACATCAGGAGGTGATGAACCTGGCTGGGACACACTTGTTGTTCAATGACTTGTGACTTTTGAAGTTAAAATTATTAAAATGCATCATACATGTGTGTTGAGCTCCCGGGGCCACTGTACTTCATTAATAGTAGACGCTGGACAGGAAACCAAGGGACTTTATTTATTTTTCTCAGGGGTATTAAAAAACAATTAGGAAAATGAAAATCTGTTGCCAAAATAAACAGTTACACTCAAAATTTTCAGATTTAAAACATTTAGAAGGGTATTACAAAACTGGTCCAATGTTGTCAGAAACCAGAAGGCCAACACTATGGGTTCACATTAGGGTCAAAAAGTACAGTTCTTTTTTCACAGTGTTTTTGTGTAACATCAAAACCCGTATTATTTGTTCACAGCTTTTATCCACAGTCTCTTTTTTGACAAATCTTTTTTTTTTTACAGATCACATTTCATCATATTTTATACAAATCACATACATTGATAATTTGATCATTTAAAAGTGGTGAGAGGAAGTTATCTAAAATTATAACTTTTTTTCTTTTTAATTGGTAAGACCGGTCCCAAAGATTCCCAAAATTTTGGCAGATACAATCAGTCAGAAGTTAACTTCTATTTCATCTGTTTTTGAAGGCTTTGATTTGTAAAATCATCCAGTAATTCATTAGAAGACACATCCTGACACCTTGATTTCAGTGGCAAGGGCTGGCATATGGCACAGGTGTACAGCGATCTGCTATGGCACCAATTTCTCCAATAAGAACGCCACGGTACGTCCCAGTTATGGTGGTCTTCTGGGTCAATCCGTTGTGGTAGGTGCGTGTAAGAGTAGCTGTAAACGGGATGTCGGCCTTGTACCTATGTCCCACCATGCGAGCTCTGCAGTGGTGGTTGGATGGAACAGAGATCCCCAGAGAAACAGAGTGCGAGATTTCTTTTGTTGTGGTTTTTCCATTTGAGAAGCCAAATGATAGCTCAGGACCTATCTCAATTCCAGCCCTGGTGACAGAGGGGAAAGAGGTGTTGATGGTGGCACCCAGAGAGATGGAAAAACCAATGTCCCACCTATGCTCCACCGAGCTTGTCTTTGAAAGATGGATTTGTTTTTCAGCGTCCCTGCATCCATGGTTGGTGATGGAAGAGCTTCTTATGGTCTCTGGGGGATACTGGAAGATATTACTGGCTGGAATATTGTACTTTAAGTCAGATATGTGCTCACTCTTGACACCTCTGCTCAAGGTCAAGACTTCATACTTCCGCTTGTACCAATATGATTTACCTCTCCAGGGAAGGAAGAACGCCTTCCTTGCAGGTTGTACCTTCCCAAGACCATACCTGTTCTTCCCTACATAAATGTCGCCCCAAGGACAAGTTGCGATCGAATTTGCTGGCATTCGACCATAGGAACTACTCTTCCATTCAAGGAACTCAAAGTTATCTTTATTCATCAGGATCTCAAATGGAGAGCCGCGATACTGTTTTTTTTTGTAGGGATAATAGCAGTAAGGACCGAGACTAGGGTTGTAGAAACCAGCCTCACACTGGTATTTGCAAACATAGTCGACACGACGGGTATAATGATTGTATATTGATACAGCACCTTGAGGATTATAACCACGCACGGTTGACCACTCCATTTTAGTGCCTGCAAAGTTAGAAGGCTGAGGTTGACTGTTCCTTTTGGCAAGCTCCAGCGGTGAAAGGGGAATGGCTTCTTCTGGTAGCATCGAGTCGTTAGCAATGAGCTCAAGAATCCTTTCGCCCAGCTCTGGGTCCAGGTATGGGTCCAGGTGTGGTTCCAGGTTTGCATCCAGGTCTGGTTTCAGCTCTGGCTCCAGGTTTGGATCCAGGTCTTGGTCCAGGTATGGGTCTGCTGACAAGAGAAGATGGAGGTAAGACAACGACAAGTAGACTAACAAAGCTTTTTAAGGTACTCTGTTTTATAGCCAAAACTCATATATTGTCCTCATTTGAACATCAGAAAAAATATTAGACAAATGTCAACAGTCTGCCATTTTCTCTGGCAACAATCTTGATCAGTTCTCCTCTTTCTTTTCTTTTATGGCTGGAGGATTAAGCTTTGATATGTTTCTTAAAATAGATTCTTTTACTTATTCTTTTTTTATGTCGCGTCTGTAACAACATGAAATGACGGGTTCAAACTTTCCACCTAGTCCAGTCTAGACAGGACAGAATGATATTGGCTGGAGATTTGTAGATTTATCACTTAGGGAAATGAATGATCAGTATTTACCATTTGCCTCCTCTGTGCTGTTCACACTGTCAGGTAGACTGGCCGAGGACAGAGCCAGCAGGAGCGACAGCAACAACATCGACTGTTTCATCTGGAAAATCATATGACACAAACAAACAAACAGTTAGTCCTACTGTACGAACAAATCCTGTTTCCCTCATGCTGGCAGCACACATTTGTCTGTTCGGTTTTCTTTGGTGCTATGTTTCTCTTTATTCATGTGGCGGTGAAATCAGTTTTAGATTCATTCAAAATAACATTCAATAAAATATAATAAAACTTGTAAAGTATTATTAACTTCTTAGTAAGTGTTAGCTGAGTTTGCATGTTTGACTTAATCATCTAAAATGAGCAAAATGAATCTGGTAACATTAAGAAAACAAAGAACCCGATATCAAAGAGTCACATTTTAAAGATTACTGGTAAATATTTGATGGGTTGTGGTTAATTGTTAAAAAAAAAATCTAATATATTTTACAATTTCAACACATATTATAATCACAGTTACACTAATTGTACCACTAGTGCTGGTTTACACTTTGATTTCATTCTGTAAATTTACTTTGTAAATAAAATACTAAACACTAAGAAAAGAAACTCACTCACCATCTCAGCTTCAGCTTCAGCTTCACATGGTCCAGCTACAGTTTGCTCCATATATATATACATGGCTGCAGGTGGTAAATGGTTTCACTTTGTGTCAGAGATTAACCATTAATCACTTTTGTCACGTTTCTGTTCATCAAGGTCATTTTTTAACCCTTCCTTATCTGTTTGTTGGTCTGCCAACAAGAGATAAAACACAGATATGGGTCAACAGGTCCAAACATGGAGGAAAAGGATCAGTGAGTAATAATAAAGAAAAAGTCCAAATCAATGCTCCATGTGACTAAATCAGGTTTTAGTGAGAATATTCAAATTGTTGAGTGAAGGAAGATTCATTCAAAATGAATTTTTTATCAACTGCACGTCTTCTGGAAGAAACCAGATGTTTGTAAGAAATCAAGAAACCTGAATCTTTCTTTTCTACATAAACTCTAAAGTCTCAATTTTTTCTAACTCACCAGAAATATTAGTAGTTTTCTAACTTGTAGTTTTCATATACAACTGATACTTCCTGAGGAAACGTTGCCTTTTAGCCTCTCAGACCTTCAGGGAGACGATGAAAACATGATCATAAATGATAAAATGTAAATGTAAACAAACCTCTACTTCCTTAAGAGACAGAAATGGCCCTTTATAAACTACAGGATGAAACAAAGGCTGGACGGTTCATCTAATAAAGAATTATTATACAGCACTGAATCAGTGATCTATTTTGTTTCATCATGACTTCCTCTATAGCTGGCATTTGCCCTTTCAAAATAAACTCACGTGTCACTTGATAACCACAATCAATAAAACTTTTTTCAAATTAATGGCCATACAACATATAAGGAACTATTTGTTGACAGTTTCCCAGCAGTTTTTCTGTATTTGTGTTAAGCTAGGCTAACACCTCCAGAAGCTAATGCTAAACTGCGACAAAATAAAAAGTTTGATATTGAAAATCAGGTTAACTTTAGGAAACTAAGATGACACTGACTAGGTTAAGGTTAAGGACAAAAAAATATAGAATACGAATAACAAATAGTAAAAAGGTGCATAAGAATATTTAGTTTAGCATGTTAGCATGCTAAGATGTTAACTAGCTCCAAACACAGTACTGCAGCTGAGGCTGATGGGAAATGTCATTTGTTTTTCAGGTGCTTGATCGTCAGTAAGAAGAGACGTCTCAGTCTGGACCAAAGAGGTGAAGCTGATTTTTATGTATTAAAGGTCATCAGCCAGATAAAGATCAGGGATCACACAGAAACCAATCAATTCTGATAAAACCACAGGATGATATGATTTATTAGTATCATACAAGTGTTGGTATCAATAAGTCAATCAATCACACATTATTTGTTATCGCAGTTAAATCTCATAAATTTACAGGAAGGACTTACTGAAAACTGAAAATCAAAGATAAAGATGATAAAATAATAAAATACTAAATGAGGTTGTAATAAAAACGAAGGGTATCACTAGTAAGTCTGGTCATAAAAACTCATAACAAAACTGAACATAAAGTGACTTACCAGTGAAAACAGCCCAACAGATGGAAGAATGAATCAATTAAATGTAAATAAAGCCAAGATTTTCTTCTTCTTGTGTTAATTTATGATCATGTTTCTAATGAGGGGCTCAAACCTGAGATGTGATTGTGCAGAGAACCTTATGAAGATGGTTAAACATCTTGTTGAGGCTTCACATGTCATTTAACCAACATCATCAATATGAGTAATAGATAACTCAGAAATAATAATAATAATCTAGTAACAACACAGTCTGACCTGCAGCTTCTGAAACCAGCCTCAGAGCTGAAGATCTATAAAACAGCTTCAACATTAAGTCGACATACAAACTTGATTTATGGCACTCGACACCTGTGTGGGTGGATCAGTGGGCAATATATCAGGGCTTTACACTACAGCTACAGTAACTACAACTGTGTGATGAGCTGGACAGTTTAATTTTGCTCATTTCGAAAGAAATTATGTTTATATAGAAGTAATTTGCAGCAGAAAGGCACTGCAGCAGAGCTATAAGAGTTTACTGACAGAAGTAACTGAGACAAATTACCTCATGTTTTGAACAGAGTGTTTGGTCATTGTGAAAGAAAACACAACATGAAAAGAAAGATTCACATCAATGAAACAGAAACAGTAATGATAAAGAATAAAAACTGAATGACTGTAAAACAACTGATCAGAAAACAATGAAACAATCCAAGTATTGATCAAAGGATCAAAAAGAAGCAGGTTGGCTGTAAAGTGTGATGATGAGTTCAGCATTTAATGAACCTCAAACCATCATGAGAGAAAAAACTGACGTCCCTGAACGTCACAGACTGATCTCAGTGGGACAGATTCTGATATCAGTGGTTTTAGCTTCACCAGATTCTCCAACTCTGAAATATGGGAAGAGTTTCTCAGTGAAAGTGTCTCTGTGAGTGTAGATGTGAGTCTCGTCTTCAGGGTCGTAGAAGGACACCTCCCCCCTGTCATAGTCCAGCTGGACTCTGATCCTCTGGAGACTCTTCTTCACTGTCACAGTCTTACTATCACCATTGGTGTATTTTCCATCACGATGCCTGAAACACCAGACTCCATATTTTGGTGAAGTGTATCGTTCTCCCTTCCTGTCAACTGACTCTTTAGCCAAACCCACATTCCAGTCAGGATGATCTCCCACCTCCACCTCCCAGCTGTGTTTCCCTGAGCTGAAGACCTCAGAGCCCAGAATATTGACATACTTAGTGCATCTCTCTGGATTGTCAGGAAGCTGCTGCTTTGTGTCTCCACATCTCACACTGGTCAGATCATCAGACAGATGGAGCCATCTGCTTGCAGTGTTTGGGTCCAGGATGACAGGAGTGAAGTGGAGCTTCTCCTTGATCTTCTCCCAGACTGTGAAGGACAGGTTGCCCAGGTGTTTGGCCACATCTATCAGAGCTCCTGAGAGCAGCTGTGGATCTGACACTGAGCTCTGGGCTCTGGCTCTGGTCTGAGTGGCTTTATAACTGCTGAGGAACGCCACCTTGTCTTTCTGCAGCTCTTCTTCAACAGCACAGATACTGTCTGACAGAGAGGAGATCTGCTCCTCCATCATCTTCATCTCTCTGCTCATAGACTTCCCCTTCTGCTCCTCTTCCTCCCTCAGAGCTGCCAGTCTGGACTCCTCTTCCTCTTTCAGGAGCTGCTGGAGCTTGTTGAACTCTGCTCTGATCTCCCTCTCTGTGGACAACAGCTGCTTCTTGGAGTGTTGGATCATGTCATTGTAAGTTTCCTCCACTTGTTTGTATTTGTTCTTCTTGTCCTGCAGAGACTTTAAGTCAGATTTCAGCTGCTCCTTCAGGTCACTGACTGCTTCTTCTACAGGAACCACCTTGTGACTCTGGTGGAGAGAAAACTCACAGACAGAACAAAAAGCTCGATCTTCGTCATTACAGAACAGTTTAGTTTCTTCTTCGTGTTTACTACAAACCACCGTTGGTTTTTCATGTTGCTTTTCTGTCTCTGATCCAGATTTCTGTCTCCCAGCAAAGGAATCAGCCAGTTCCTTTAGTGCAAAGTCTACAAGTGGAGATTCCTTTGAAGACTTCCTTTTACAAATGGGACAGTTCTTGTTTTTAGCTTGTTTCCAGAACTGTTGCAGGCAGCTTGAACAGAATCTGTGGTTGCAGCTCAGAGACACAGGATCTCTGAAAGTCTCTGAACACACATGGCAACTCAGGAAACTTTCCAAGAGAGCAGCTTTCTGAGCCATTTCATTCACAACTACAGCAACAAAACTCACCGAGTCACTGAGTCCTTCACTTTCTTCTTACAGTCCTTAAACGTGTGTTTTCCACTAGAGATCTCACACCCTGTAATGGCGTCTGAGCTCTGATCGACAAGGTCAAAGTTACTTTCGTTTCATTAACCTGAGTCAGTGATTATCACACTGTCATGTTGTGTTGTCACCAGCAGGTGGAGCTATGAACACGTCAACTGGAGTTGAACATTTTACTTTATTCACAACTTCATTTCCTTGTTGATCAGTTGTTTTCAAGACAAAACCAGTGACACCTCATGTTTAATCTTTAACTCACAGATGATTTTAAATGAGACAAAGAAGAAGCTCTGTGGTAGTTCAGGTGTGAACACTGAAACAGCCCGACTGACACTGAACCAGTTTGACAAGGTTTTTATTTCTCTGTCGCTGTAGCAGGAAACATGTTCAGCTTGTTTATCTGCAGCAGTTTTTACATTGTTGTTTTATTCACTGTATTTATATATTGACTGGTTTAACATTTTTAAACAACATCAGACTAAATACATTTGAATATAACATGAAGAACAACACAAGGCAGGAGATTCACATGGATGAAGCAACACACAGAGAGAAGATTCAAACATGTCTGACGCTTTATGGAAATTTACTTTTCACTGTGAAAACTGTAAATAACAAAATAAAAAGTTGTCCTATATTACAGCATCTGTTTCCAGACTGTAAAACAAATGATCAGAAACTAATGAAACAATCAAAGTATTGATCAAAGGATCAAAAAGAAGCAGGTTGGCTGTAAAGTGTGATGATGAGTTCAGAGTTTCATGAACCTCAAACCATCATTACAGAAAAAAAGTGACGTCCCTGAACGTCACAGACTGATCTCAGTGGGACAGATTCTGATATCAGTGGTTTTAGCACCACCAGATTCTCCAACATGAAAATATGGGAAGAGTTTCTCAGTGAAAGTGTCTCTGTGAGTGCAGATGTGAGTCTCGTCTTCGGGGTCGTAGAAGGACACGTCCCCCCTGTCATAGTCCAGCTGGACTCTGATCCTCTGTGGACTCTTCTTCACTGTCACAGGCTCATCAGCACCATTGGTGTATTTTCCATCACCATGCCATAAACACCAGATTCCATATTTCGGTGAAGGGAATCGTTCTCCCTTCCTGTTCACTGACTCTTTAGCCAAACCCACATTCCAGCGAGGATGATCTCCCACCTCCACCTCCCAGCTGTGTTTCCCTGAGCTGAAGCCCTCAGAGCCCAGAACACTGGCATGCTCAGTGTGTCTCTCTGGATTGTCAGGAAGCTGCTGCTTTATGTCTCCTTGTCTCACACTGGTCAGATCATCAGACAGATGGAGCCATCTGCTTGCAGTGTTTGGGTCCAGGATGACCGGAGTGAAGTGGACCTTCTCCTTGATCTTCTCCCAGACTCTGAAGGACAGGTTGCCCAGGTGTTTGGCCACATCTATCAGAGCTCCTGAGAGCAGCTGTGGATCTGACACTGAGCACTGGGCTCTGGCTCTGGTCTGAGTGGCTTTATAACTGCTGAGGAACGCCATCTTGTCTTTCTGCAGCTCTTCTTCAACAGCACAGATACTGTCTGACAGAGAGGAGATCTGCTCCTCAATCATCTTCATCTCTCTGCTCATAGTCTTCCTCTTCTGCCCCTCTTCCTCCCTCAGAGCTGCCAGTCTGGACTCCTCTTCCTCTCTCAGGAGCTGCTGGAGCTTGTTGAACTCTGCTCTGATCTGCCTCTCTGTGGACAACAGCTGCTTTGTGGAGTGTTGGATCATGTCATTGTAAGTTTTCTCCACTTGTTTGTATTTGTTCTTCTTGTCCCGCAGAGACTTTAAGTCAGATTTCAGCTGCTCCTTCAGGTCACTGACTGCTTCTTCTACAGGAACCACCGTGTGACTCTGGTGGAGAGAAACTTCACAGACAGAACAAAAAGCTCGATCTTCGTCCTTACAGAACAGTTTAGTTTCTTCTTCATGTTTACTACAAACCACCGTTGGTTTTTCATGTTGCTTTTCAGTCTCTGATCCAGATTTCTGTCTCCCAGCAAAGGAATCAGACAGATCCTTCAGAGTAAAATTCACCCCTGGATGCTCTTTTGAAGATTTCCTCTTACAAACGGGACAGTTCTTATTTTTAGCTTGTTCCCAGAACTGTTGCAGGCAGCTTGAACAGAAGCTGTGGCTGCAGCTCAGAGACACAGGATCTCTGAAAGTCTCTGAACACACATGGCAACTCAGGAAACTTTCCAAGAGAGCAGCTTTCTCAGCCATTTCATTCACAACTACAGCAACAAAACTCACCGAGTCACTGAGTCCTTCACTTTCCTCTTACAGTCCTTTAACGTGTGTTTTCCAGTAAAGATCTCACACCCTGTAATGGCGTCTGAGCTCTGATCAACAAGGTCAAAGTTAGATTTGTTATAATTCACCTAAGTTAATGATTATCACCTGTCAGATTACCTGTACACACTGTCATGTTGTGTTGTCACCAACAGGTGGAGCTATGAACACGTCAACTGGAGTTGAACATTTTACTTGACTCACAACTTCATTTCCTTGTTGATCAGTTGTTTTCAAGACAAAACCAGTGACACCTCATGTTTAATCTTTAACTCACAGATGATTTTAAATGAGACAAAGAAGCAGCTCTGTGGTAGTTTAGGTGTGAACACTGAAACAGCCCGACTGACACTGAACCAGTTTGACAAGGTTTTTATTTCTCTGTCGCTGTAGCAGGAAACATGTTCAGCTTGTTTATCTGCAGCATTTTTTACATTGTTGTTTTATTCACTGTATTTATATATTGACTGGTTTAACATTTTTAAACAACATCAGACTAAATACATTTGAATATAACATGAAGAACAACACAAGGCAGGAGATTCACATGGATGAAGCAACACACAGAGAGAAGATTCAAACATGTCTGACGCTTTATGGAAATTTACTTTTCACTGTGGAAACTGTAAATAAAAGAACATCAGAGGGTGAAAGTCTTCATATTAAAACAAGACTACAGACCATCTGTTTCCAGGGCAGAAAACAACAGGTCCCAAACTCATCAAACAATCAAAGTATTGATCAAAGGATCAAATGAACTCATGTTTTAACCAGAGTACTTGTTCATCACAAAGAAAACACAACATGAAGACAAAATACAAAGAGGACAAAGACTCTTATGGAGGAAACAGAGACAATAACGATAAAGAATAATTACTGAATGTGTCTGTGACAGTTCATGGAAATTTACATTTCACTGTGAAAACTGTTAATAACAAAATTAAAAGTTGTCCTATATTACAGCATCTGTTTCCAGACTGTAAAACAACTGATCAGAAACTAATGAAACAATCAAAGTATTGATCAAAGGATCAAAAAGAAGCAGGTTGGCTGTAAAGTGTGATGATGAGTTCAGAGTTTCATGAACCTCAAACCATCATGAGAGAAAAAACTGACGTCCCTGAACGTCACAGACTGATCTCAGTGGGACAGATTCTGATATCAGAGGTTTTAGCTTCACCAGATCCTCCAACACTGAAATATGGGAAGAGTTTCTCAGTGAAAGTGTCTCTGTGAGTGTAGATGTGAGTCATGTCTTCAGGGTCGTAGAAGGACACGTCCCCCATGTCATAGTCCAGCTGGACTCTGATCCTCTGGAGACTCTTCTTCACTTTCACAGTCTTACTATCACCATTGGTGTATTTTCCATCACCATGCCATAAACACCAGAATCCATCTTTTGGTGAAGCTGAATACTCTCCCTTCCTGTTCACTGACTCTTTAACCAAACCCACATTCCAGCGAGGAAGATCTCCCACTTCCACCTCCCAGCTGTCTTTCCCTGAGCTGAAGCCCTCAGAGCCCAGAACATCTGCAAAGTAAGTGCATCTCTCTGGATTGTCAGGAAGCTGCTGCCATGTGTCTCCTTGTCTCACACTGGTCAGATCATCAGACAGATGGAGCCCGGGAAATGCAGTGTTTGGGTCCAGGATGACAGGAGTGAAGTGGAGCTTCTCCTTGATCTTCTCCCAGACTGTGAAGGACAGGTTGCCCAGGTGTTTGGCCACATCTATCAGAGCTCCTGAGAGCAGCTGTGGATCTGACACTGAGCTCTGGGCTCTGGCTCTGGTCTGAGTGGCTTTATAACTGCTGAGGAACGCCACCTTGTCTTTCTGCAGCTCTTCTTCAACCGCACAGATACTGTCTGACAGAAAGGAGATCTGCTCCTCAATCATCTTCATCTCTCTGCTCATAGTCTTCCCCTTCTGCCCCTCTTCCTCCCTCAGAGCTGCCAGTCTGGACTCCTCTTCCTCTTTCAGGAGCTGGTGGAGCTCGTTGAACTCTGCTCTGATCTGCCTCTCTGTGGACAACAGCTGCTTCTTGGAGTGTTGGATCATATCATTGTATGTTTTCTCCACTTGTTTGTATTTGTTCTTCTTGTCCTGCAGAGACTTTAAGTCAGATTTCAGCTGCTCCTTCAGGTCACTGACTGCTTCTTCTACAGGAACCACCTTGTGACTCTGGTGGAGAGAAACTTCACAGACAGAACAAAAAGCTCGATCTTCGTCCTTACAGAACAGTTTAGTTTCTTCTTCATGTTTCCTACAAACCACCGTTGGTTTTTCATGTTGCTTTTCAGTCTCTGATCCAGATTTCTGTCTCCCAGCAAAGGAATCAGCCAGATCCTTCAGAGTAAAATTCACCTCTAGATCCTCTTTTGAAGATTTCCTTTTACAAACGGGACAGTTCTTGTTTTTAGCTTGTTCCCAGAACTGTTGCAGGCAGCTTGAACAGAAGCTGTGGTTGCAGCTCAGAGACACAGGATCTCTGAAAGTCTCTGAGCACACGTGGCAACTCAGGAAACTTTCCAAGAGAGCAGCTTTCTCAGCCATTTCATACACAACTACAGCAACAAAACTCACCGAGTCACTGAGTCCTTAACTTTCCTCTTACAGTCCTTAAACGTGTGTTTTCCGCTAGAGATCTCACCCTGTAATGGCATCTGAGCTCTGATCGACAGTGTCAGAGTTACTTTCGTTTCATTAACCTGAGTCAGTGATTATCACACTGTCATGTTGTGTTGTCACCAGCAGGTGGAGCTATGAACACGTCAACTGGAGTTGAACATTTTACTTGATTCACAACTTCATTTCCTTGTTGATCAGTTGTTCAAGACAAAACCAGTGGCACCTCATCAACCTCTAATTCCTGATACAGTGTAGGTGTGAACAGTGAAACAGCCTGACTGACACTGAACCAAGAAGATCCCCTGTAAGACCACACATCCTCAGCTCTGCTGCTCATCCCACATGTTCCTGTGGCACCGTTTAAAACAGAAATAAACAGGCTTTCCACTGACATTAGATTTATTGTCAAGAAACACTGACACAACAAAGGAATAATTTCTCCAAACACAAATTTTCTTACTTTCTGTGCTGTTCTTTTTATAGTATAATACCTCCTTTGCCCGCTGGGGGGCGTCACTATATCTATGTCTATGGGCCTCACAGCCTGACAGACTCGACTCTGGAAACACTCTCCCTCGTTTCGTCTCCTTCGCGATGCATTGTGGGACTTTATGTAAACCCAACATGGCAGCCGCCTGTGCCAGAACACTGGGTAAGGTCGGCTGGTCTCTTCTGGAGTCTCCCGCCGCCCGCCGGCCCGGTACCGTGTCGTACCTGGTGGGGAATGTGGGCGCACACGGGTCCAGGAGAGCCTTCGGTACCGGCGGCACCGGGGCTCGGTCCAAGCTGCTCTCCTCTCTGCGGGCAGGAGGAGCGGGAGGCAGGGCGCTGGGCTGCGCCTTCCTGCTCGGTGGAGGTCTGGGTCTGTACCAGACCGTGAAGTTCTCCCTGCAGCAGCACCTGGCCGAGGAGGAGACCAAGGTGAGTCCTGTCCAGCTCACCTGCATGTCCGCCAGGTGAGACGCGTCACCCCCGGTCCCCGGTGACACTGTCCCACTGACGGCAGGTACCCGAGTTCACGTGCAGATGGGTCGCAGGTCTCCTGACAGCCATGATCAAAGTGATAACATTAACAGTTACGAGGGTCCGTGAAGGCATCATAAAACAAAGCCTCCAATATGAATGAATGGATCCAGTTTGAGAGCAGTGGGTTGTTTGCTCTTCCAGGTGTTGTCCAGGTGTTTACGGAAAACACTGCCTTTCACATTAAAAGCCCGATCGATTAACTACCTCACCTTCTATTTAGGATTATAGATTTAATTTAAAACAGGTAAATAAGAAGAAGCCAGTCCACACCTTGCACCTGCCTCTTCATTAAAAACTCCCAACACAACAGGAAGTGTTTCTGGGGGACACAATAACGTGAGGGACCTTCAGTTGTTCTTCTTCTTGACTTCAGAAGTTGTGCAGACGGCTACCTGTTAGTGGGGTTTGACAATAAGCTGAGTTTGTTTGGTTTATTACAACGTCAATATCACATGATTCACATGGTGTTGATCACATGGGCTGTTAGCTTAGCATTAGCCTTTAGCCTGGTCCATAACTTTATTTCGTGTCCCCTAGAGACAGTTTTTGCAGCTCATGTGTTGTTGAACTGATGTTTTCTGCTTTTGTAGCACATTTGTGTCTTTGGGTGTTTCTCTTGAGTTGTAGTGATTTGAGCCCTCAGGGCCACCGTACTTTCTTCCATACCTCTATTTCTTCATCTATCTAATCTCATCTGCTCTTATTTCTTTTTTATCAAAAACAAACCTCCTTGTCACTTCCTGGTTCTGGTCCTGGATCTGGTCCCAGGCTCCGGGTGGAGGTCCGAAGTTGACCCTGTACCAGTACAAGACCTGCCCGTTCTGCAGCAAGGTGCGCGCCTTCCTGGACTTCTACGGGCTGCCGTACGAGATCGTGGAGGTGAACCCGGTGATGAGGCAGGAGATCAAGTGGTCGACGTACAGGAAGGTTCCCATCCTGATGGTGGACGAGGACGTGGTGAGACGCCCCAGACACATGAAACATTATATACACACAGATATTCTGGCTTCTTGTTATCATGGTAAACTCAATATAGTTGGCTTTTTTTATTATTAGTAATTGATGCTATACATGTTTCCTCTTTTCTCAAACCCTTTGATTAGTAGAAATGAAGATCTGCTTGAATCTTCTCGATGTGTTTTTGATTTTTTTCTCTCTCGCGTTGCAGCAACTGAACGACTCGTCCGTCATCATCAGCTCCCTCAGGACGTTTTTACTCAGCAAGTAAGTTACAGCCTCTGATACATGTTGTTATTATTAGTCTCATTAAATACCCTGCCCCTGAATTAAATACCCTGACCCCATGAAACTTGGTTTTATTATTGTTCTACTGCAAAAGTAGTGAAAGTGTTACTGAACCTGTGACCGTCTGTGGATCAGGGAGAAGAGTGTGTCTGAGATCCTTCGCTGTTACCCAGAGATGAAGTCGGTGAACGAGAGCGGGAAGGAGGTGACGGAGTACAACAACAAGTACTGGCTGATGCTGAGTGAGGACGAGACGACGGCAGTGTACCCAGAGAAGGGGATGCAGAAGTGAGTCCTCACCCCGGGACACTCAGGCAGGAATCCTCCAGGGGTTTTCCAGGATGTGTGTGAAACCAGGAAACTGTAACAGTTGCTTATTTTAATACCTGCTTATATACTACAAATATTATACAAATATACATCAGGGGGAAAAAGAGGGAGTAAAACTAAACATTACACAGCGTTTGCTAAAAATATCCAACAACATTATCCATCATTGGACAAAAAAGTCAATAGTAGCTAACATTAGCCAGCATTAGCTTACAGTTTTTCACATTATCAGAAATTTGCCAACATTGGCATCATTAGCTAACATAAGATAACATTAGCCAGATATAAGTCATTATTAGCCATCATTAGACATTAGCAATCATTAGCTACCTTCAGACAACAGTAGCCGACATCCGCAAACATTAGCCAACAAGAGCCATCATTAGCTAACATTAGCCAACAGCCATAATTAGCTAACATTAAACAATGTAAGCTAATATTAGACATTGGCCATAGTTAGCTACCATTAAAGGCCCTACAAGGAACTTTTAACTTAACAACAGCAGATGAAGCCATCAGTGGGAAGCTGTGTGTAACTCTTTACCTTCGGGAGGCAGAGGACGGGTCGGTCCACGGGACGATGAAATGATGTACGGCACTCAGACCGAGGAGACGGCACATTTGATGAGGCGATAAATTAGCATTGAGTTGTTGCTATGAGTAAAAATCGAGCTCAATTTCATCGCTTTTCATTCGATTTTCGTCATGGCTGATACTGAGACGGGATCCAAAAAGAGAAACCTACCTTTTTTTGTCCACGGGGCGCCAAAATCAACACAAAATGACAGTTCATTGTGGGAGCTAATATTAGACTTTAGCCATAATTAGCTATCATTAAACAACATGAGCTTATATTAGACATTAGACATAATTCGCTATCATTAAACAATGTATACTAATATTAGATATTAGCCATAATTAGCTATCATTAATAAAGGTAAGCTAATATTAGCCATAATTAGCTAACATTAGCCAACAGCAATCATTAATTTACATTCAACAGCATAAGATAACATTAGACAGTATTAGCCGAAATTAGCTAACATTAAAATATCTGCTAACACGTGTCTAAATAATTTTCTGACACTTTATAAAAGGTTTGAACAACTGGTTTGTTACCGTTATGACATTTGACTTGACCTGAATCCATCATATGTGCGTGTATGTTGATCATTACAGTGTGAAAACACAGAGTCGTGGCTCAGAGCTCCTGCAGGTGTAGGCTACTTACTGGACAACCTCCTGCTGTGTTTGCAGGGAGGAGATGAAATGGCGTCAGTGGGCCGACGACTGGCTCGTGCACCTTATATCTCCCAACGTGTACCGGACCACCGCCGAGTCCTTGGCCTCCTTCGACTACATCGTGCGCGAGGGCAAGTTCGGCACCTTCGAGGGTTTCTTCGCCAAATACGTCGGCGCGGCGGCCATGTTCCTCATCTCCAAGAGGCTGAAGAGCCGGTGAGTTCAAACAAAACACGGTCCTGTCTGATTGGACGCGTCGAGACGAAGCACGTGGAGGACGTGACGTGAGTCGTAGTGACGTCCTCCCTTTTTTTTTTTTGACCCTCAGACACAACCTGCAGGATGACGTCAGGCAGGATCTGTACAAGGCCGTCAACGACTGGGTGGCCGCCATCGGCAAGAAGAGGAAGTTCATGGGCGGAGATCATCCGAACCTGGCCGACCTGGTGAGAACACACCTGCAGGTTTTACCTGTGGATTACCTCATTGTGAGACCTTCTGACGTCAATGCATCAATCTCACCATGTTAGCACGTGGACTAATTAGCATGAACCAGCTAACATAGCTTTCCATTCATTTAGTTAATGGTCTGGTATATGATATGGATATATTTAAGTATTTCCATCAGAGCTCAGTGTTAAGGTCAAAGGTCAAAGTCTGGCGACCTTACTCTAAAGGTTTTCTCTCTCTGTGTGCAGGCGGTGTTCGGCGTCCTCAGGGTGATGGAGGGCCTGCAGGCGTTTGACGACATGATGGAGAACACCAAAGTCAAATTCTGGTACAGACGCATGGAGAGAGCGACGCAGAACCACGAGGGCCGATACTGAGGCCGTGGAAGCACCGAGCGCCGCCGCCGCCGCCGCCAGCCTCAAACAGACTGAACAGTTAAAAAAAAAAAAACCTCCAGGAAGTAGAGTGACCAGCATCAGGAAGCAGCAAGTCCTGGGAACGGTTCGAGAGCAGTCAGCGCCACCATGATTGATGTCCTGCTCCACTCACACGCACACACACACACAACCAGTTTAAACCGGTCAGTTCATCAGAACGAGTTCAAAACACTGTTGTCAGATATTTCATTTGAACCTTTGATCATCAAGCTGCTTTGTGGAGGAATCGTTGTTTGATTTATCAATTAAGGGAGTCTGTGGTGTTTACTGACATCTAGTGGTGAAAAGTTTGAACTGCAACAACATTAATAAAAACCTGCTGCAGCTTTTCTGCCCAGTTTGAGCCACTCAACCAACTCAGAGGAGCCAGACAGTGAATTTACAGCATGAGGAACAATGATGCAGCAGATTAATGACATTTACTTTGTGTTACAGGGGAGTGAAAATCTCATTCATTGATGCTTTAACGTTTCTTACTCCACAGGGTTTCTGTGCAGGTTTGCAAAAGGTTTCTTTTTGCCCCTTTATTCATCATTTATATAAACGATTAATTTGGAAACTCATCCTTATGAAGCTTCTTTGAGGATCTATGTTCTGTTCAAGGGGAGATCAGGTCGCCTCTGTATTTATTTCAGATCAGTGGTGCAGGATCAGTCTTTCAGTCAATGAGCTGCTCTTTCTCTCTTCTGGGCTGAAATGAAATGAAATGAAAGAGGAGCTGCTGAGCTGAATGTTTGAATGTATTATATATGCAAACTGTCGGCTGCAGGTTAATTAATTCCTTAATTAATTGTATTGAAGGCGACACAATGTGCATAGTTGTAAAAAGGTCAAATAATAAAAAAAAAAACAGGAAACCTGAGGTTGTGTTTGTTGTGTTTTATAAGTACTTCAGTTATCCATCATTGCAGCATTAATGTTTATAAAATATCTGTTTAAATGTCTAAATTATATCAGACACTGTGAAAATACATCATTAGTTTTTCTCCTTTTGAAAATACACAAGAAAAAACTTCCCAGTAAAGTGTCGATGAGGTTTTATTTCAGACGTCTGATGGGTTTTACACAGATTACATTCAGTCTGGTTTCTGTTCAGTTCACCTGTTATCGTCAGAACTGGAACAAAATGAATCCTGATGAATTTCACATTAAAAGCTTCAGTTTTAAGGGAAAACCTGAAAAGGATGACTCTCAGAGCTCTGACAGCTTCGTAACGTCTCCGTCTGTGTTTTCTAACCTTCAGGAAACTTTATTCACAATGATTCAACGACAGCTCATTAAACCCACGAGGTCTCTGCTCCACATGGTGGATTCAGAAGAAAATAAATAAATAGCAAAACATTCAAATCCATCGACACAGTTGTAATTTGTACAGCGACTGTCAGAGGAGTAGTGATGATCAAATTTCATAGCCACGCCCCCTTCCTCCTCCAGACAGGAAGTACAACAAACTAAGAGTAAAACTGGAACAAACAGCTTTAAACACTCTGATCGTGGAGGCACTTCAGCGTCATTATTGCATGTTCTCATTGACTGGCTTTTTTTCTGTTGCTCACACATGAACGACGAAGCAGAAAATCATTCGTGCACAACAGACACATCTGGACGAGGACACCCAGTGATTCATCTGAACAGATGTTGGCAGGACGGATGTCAATGTCACTGTTTTTTTCCCCCGATGGATAAATATCTTGTTAGCAGTTTAAAACATTTTACTAAAGCTGCTGATGAATGTCTCATAGTCTAAAAGTGAAGCGTCGTCCACCAGCTGCTTCCTGATCAGCTCTCGGAGCAGGTCGACGACCTTCCTGACCAACAAGTTTCCCTCCAGCCTCAGAAGAGCTTCCTCAACGTAAAGACCACACCCCTCTCCTCCCGGATTCTGGGCCTGAACATGGCGTCATGCAGCGACGTCCAACACGTGTCCTCGTCCCTCACGACCTCCAGAACATGGAGGTGAGCTGACCTTTGGGTGGACTGATCTGTCGGCTCTGCAGAGACGTCTGGAGACGGAGAAGACAAAACAAGCCATTAGTTAACATTCGGCAAAATTAGCCACTGTTAGCCAGTTCTATAAAAGAATAGACAACGTTAGACATCAGCCAACATCCATTCAATACTCAATATTCATTATTCGTGATCATTAGCCAATATTAGTCAATATCAAGCAACATTAGCAGTGAGTCTCTTACCTCTAGAAACTGTTTGAGCCTGATGACGGAGCCCATCTGTCCACTGCTGGTCACTGCCTCGATCCTGGAGCGGCGACACATCAGAAGACACAGAATTGAGTTAAACATCTGGAGACAGCTGTTCGTCCCTGTGCTACAGGATCAGACTTTAAAATCTAAGGAGACGTGTGTGTGTACCTGGGGAAGTATTCCTCCTTCAGCAGAAGGATGAGCTTCCAGAACTGAGCCTGATACTGTTTCATCAGAGCGTTACCACAAACCTGACACAGACACAAACATCCGGTGAGATCGAAGAGGAAACCTGACTTTAAAGTCACAAAGAACTGGACTGTGAGATGATGGAGTATCAAACGCTGCAGCACTGACTCACCTCCAGGAAGTCAAACAGCAGCGTCGCTGTGATGTCGGCCAGCGGCTCCATGTTGAGCATCTGGGCCAACCAGCGCCAGCCGTGGTTCAGGCCGTGAGGGACCGACTGTAACGTGTGGAAACGTGTTTTAAACACTTGAATCTTCTTTTCAAAATAAAGTTTAAAAACACGAGAATAAGAAAAAGGTAAAAAGATAAAGTGCAGGTTTTACCCCCTGCTTGGAGCCGTACGGCCACCGCAGCTGGATCACGGCGGCGTACAGACGGATCATCCCAGACATCCTCTTGAGGAAACTGTCCTGACCTTCCACCCCAGAGTCGTCGACACGGTAACCAAGGATCCTGGAGGAGGTGAAAATATAAAACCTGCAGCAGCATCCTGAGCAGACAGGAAGGAAGTGGCGTTCCAGAGTCACTCACCTCTGATATTCCTCCACAGGCGTGCCGTCCTTCATCGGGGGGTAGTGCGGGACTGCGTACGGACATTTCTTGTGCAGGTGGGCGAGGATGAGGTCTCCCACCCGAGGGTGCAGCTCCCACACGCCGGAGGCCACCACGGCGATGGGGAAGGCGGCTTCGTGATGAGCCGCCACCTCCTCCTCTCCTTGTTTCTGTCCAGAGGAGCTCAGATTGAATTTGGTTTGTTGTGTGGATGTGGTTTAACACGTGGTGGCAACACGAACGAGCCAAAGAGTTTAAACTTGTCGAAAAGTAAAAAAGTTGTTCCAGAGATTTTAAAAGTCCAGGAAATCATCATTTCATCAAATCAAACTGACTCACCACAAACTTCTCAGCCAGTTTGTAGCAGACGAAGTCCAGGCCCTGAGGATGCTGGGAGGTGGAGACGGACCTCCCCCCCGACACCACCGGCCGCCCCGACAGCAGCTTGTCGATCTTGTCGAAGATTTCTCGGAGCTGTGAGCCGGAGTTGCTGGCAATCTGACTGACGGGGATGGTGGCGGCTTTCTGCAGCTCCAGCTTCAGCTTCTTGGTCTGTGAAGAGAGAGAGAGAGGGAGAGACAGAGAGAGAGAGAGAGAGAGAGAGAGAGAGAGAGAGACAGAGAGAGAGAGAGACAGAGAGAGAGAGAGACAGAGAGAGAGAGAGAGAGAGAGAGAGCGATTCTTCAGTTTGTTGAATTCTTCTCTGATCAGAGAGTTTTTGTTTTCTGCTTAATGAAACATTCAGGTGAAAACACACTGAGTATCACTGTGGGAATGTTAGTGCTGAGTTCAGGTTTAATGGGATTTCACAGCTACATCACAAACAATGATGCAGAGAAGAAGAAGAAGAAGAAGAAGAAGAACTGACCTGGGCGTCTTTGGGGGAGTTGAGCTCTTCGAGGGACTGAGCGCACTGACTGGCCGTGTCCTGCAGCTCCTTCAGCCACTTCAACGTGCTGTCCTCGGCGCTGTTCTGCAGCCCTGCAGCAGGTATCACACATTAACACATTAACATGAATTATAATGTAATGACTCAAAAACAAACATGTTTCTGTCCCAAAGGTTTTTCCTGCTGCAACAGCTGAACCCACTCTAACACAGCAGCACTTAAACGCATCACTAACTCCGTTGGTTTAAATGTTAAAAACGGTGTTTGGTACAATTTATTTCCTTTACAGGGCACAACATGAGTCAAACCAACAGCTGCTCCTCTGGTCGGGTCGTTGATCTGTTCATCGAGCACCAGGAAATAAAATCAATAGTTTTCTGTCTCTTTTCACTCGTTCACCAACACACGCTCCTCACATATTTTATATGATCGTTAATTAAATGAAAACTTTCTGGTTCCTGTGGTCAAACAAAAAATGTTCTTCTTCTTCTCCTGCTGCCTCTCTCTCACCTTTCCTCTGCGCCTTCTCTTTGGCCGACTGCGCCGCCTTCTTCTGCGCCTCCTGCTGCACCTGCAGCTCCGCCTGCTTCCTGCGCGCCTCCTCCTCCTCCTGCTCCTTCTTCTTCTTCTCCTGAACCTTGGTCACCTCCTCCTGCATGAGGCGGATCAGCGCCCTCATCTCGTGGAGCGCTCGCTCGGCCGACGTCATGTCCTCCACGCTGGGGAACTCTCCCTGGAGAAGACAAAGGACACAGGATCAAGATCATTTTGTTGTTTATGTTTGTGTTTGTCTTCCACCCTGAGCTCCACCGGTGACCTCACACTGACCTCCGCCGTCTTCCTCACCACCTCCGACACCTGGGAGCACAGCTGGTTGCCGCGGGTGCTGAAGGAGCTGAGGCTGGCCGTGGGGAGCTGGCTGTTGGCCTGGGTGGTGGACGGCTCCAGCAGCTGGTTGAGCTGCAGGATCTCCTCCTGGATGGTGTTCAGGTTACGCAGCCGCTCTCTGCCCTCCGCCTGCCGCTGCCGCTCAAGCTCCGCCTCCCGCAGACGCTGCTGCTCCGCCTCCCTGAGCCGCAGGTTCAGGATCTGAGAAACAAGGAAACTTCATTCAAATTGGCTTCATGAAAACCAGACCTCATGGTTCATGGTACTGATGTTCGGACCTTCATCCTGTGCCGCTGCTCCTCCTTCAGCTTCTCCTGACGCCCGATGCTCTCCTTCGTTCTGAGGTGGACAGAGAAGAAGATGACATCATTCTGGTCACATGTTAGACATTTACAGCAAAGTGAACCAGCCACCATGAGATCTCCATCCTCACTCTCTGTCCATCATGTCCCTGATCATCTGACACTCCTGTCTCTGCTTCAGCTCCATCAGCTCCTCGAAGCGTTTCAGCTGCTCCGACTCGGCGCTCGCCACCGCTGCCAGCTCCTTCTCCTGCATCTCCTGTCTCTGCCTGAGCGCCACCTGGACGTCAAAGATTTAAACAGGTGAGATGATCATCACCTCACACAGCTATCGTCTGTAACATCATCTGGGACAATCGCAGATCACCGTCTCTGACCTTGGCCTTTTCCCGACACAGCTCCTCAGCTTTGAGGATGCAGCCGGCCGTCTCCATGTCTTTGGGCGAGAGCAGCGAGATGGCAGGAGGAGACGTGGGACTGGGCACAACGCTGATATCTGCCTCAGCATCTTCATCCTGCAGCTCGTCACTAACAGCCTGCAGAACATGAACATCAGAAAAGGACGGTAGGAAATGATTTTTGTTAAATGTGGATGTGGATGATCTGTTTCCTTCAGTTTCCAGATTTTAATCTGTTCATTTGATAAATGAATGGAAGGACATATCATTGGAGGTTGGACTTACCTGCTCACGCTCGGCCTTTAAAGACGAGGCCGTGGACAGCGTGATGAGCTTCATGGTGCAAGTGGTGGTGGTGGTGGTGACGTCAGGGACGGATCCCGTGGAGGAACCGTTACCGGAGGCTGGGGTCTCCTCTGACAGGCCAGGGCTGGAGTCTCTGGAGCTGGAGGCCAGAAAGGCAGATCTCTGCTGCAGGCGTGAGGAGCTGAGTCGCTCCAGTATGATGCCAGAGCCCGAGGACAAGCTGACGACCTCTTTACAGCCGGCCATGATGTGCTGCAAGACACATTCAAACCACACTCAAAACACACAGTAATATAGATATGAACAGCAGGAGTGTGATGTGATTTGATTTGACACCAACAACAACAACAACATTTGTCACTGAGGCCCAAACAACAACTGACATTAGACCATATTAGTTCAACTATATGAGCTTTATTAGCTTTAATTATAACTTTTAACATTAATTAAAAGAAAACATTAATAAACACCTGTCATGTTTCTGAAGACACACTGTTACTGTCTGTTTTATAGTTGTTTACATCCTTTAGTTAAGTAAACAGTTGTGAAACACAGTTTTCAAAAGTGTTATACAAACAAATACTATCATTATTAAGTAACATAGAGAGTACTCCACCCGTGTTTTTGTATGGTACAAGTACTTAGTAACAGAAAGTAAAGTACCTCACTGTACAGCTGTTCACCTGTGTGGCAGGTAAACACACTACACACAGTCAGTGTAGGTTAAATAAACACGGTAACACGTTTTACAGCTCATTCAGCACTGTGTTTCTTACAGTATCATTTCAGTGTTTTGTATTTGCTCACTGTTGTTTTCTGAACTTATTTATGGATGTTTTGTGTATAAAAACTTAAATCTTTATTTATATGTAAGTGTGTTTACAGCAGGTTTGACACTGTTCTTAAATAAATGATGTTTATTGGCTCAGTTTGGGTAAACAAGCAGCGGCGGCTATCTTAGCTTAGCCTTAGCTTAGCCATTAGCCGGGCTGCCGTTAGCGGTGGCCGGCCGTTAACTCACCTCGCCCCGGTCCGACCAGTGCGGGTCGAACGTGACTTTCCCCTTCGGTGAGTTTTTTAAAGCCTCGAGAACTTCCCATTTCTGTCCCATGGTTTCCGCGGGCATCCCGGCGACACACGGCGGCACAGAGTCCGAGTCCAAAAACTACAATCTAACGAAAATGTTCAGCCCAAAAATTTCGAACCGCCAGACGAGGTCACATTAATTACAACCCGACAAGAAACGCGACACAGAACAGAGGCTCTATGGTTCCGGGTGCGATATCCGCTTATATTTATACTTTTAAAAATGAAATAAACTATAACTTATATTCTATTTTATTTACAGCCTCTTGTTACTGGTTAAACATACTGTATTTTTACTGTTATTTTGTTTAAAAATTATTATGAATATCTTGAATGACCAAAGTTTTTAACTGAGAATTGTGTAAGTCTGTATATCTAACATTGTCACTCAGATAGTCTTCCTATAGGAACTTTATGTATATTAAAGCACTTAATAGATATGACTATAAGATAATTTAAATCTATGGCATTTCTAATTTGCAAAGAAATAAATGACAGGAATCCTGTTAAAGGAAATTAAAACTTTGTGTGTTTGTTTTTTTCACATAGTAAGGGACAAGTGCAATCACAATGAAGAGGTGTGCAGGAAACAAACAAAACATGTTTTCCATAAAAAGAAAGCTTTATTCACTTCATAGATAGTATAAAACTCTTTTAAGTTAAAATCACATACTTAATAAATGTAATTCATCTCTACTACATTGTTCTGGGAATGGATGGATGGATGGATGGATGGATGGATGGATGGATGCTGGTCTGGTTAAAGTGTCTTGCTTTCAGCTTGCGAGCAAAGAATCACCGAACACGTTTCCGTAGGAGGTTTTGAGGAAGTGGACGTAGTTCTGCAGACTGCGGTTGGTGGAGTCGGCCTGCTCCAGTCGGTCCTTCAGGTTCTGCAGCTGACTCTTGAAGCGACGCTCCATCTGAAGAGGAACCAACATGTCTCCAACATTAAAACTCATCATCAGCACCAGGTTAGTTCTTTTTTTTTACTCAGGGAAGTAACAAACCTCATCTTTGCTCCGGTGCAACTGACACAGCTCTGTTCTGGCTCGGCTCAGCTGGCTCTGCAGGTCCAGAGCCTTCGACTGCGACGCCCTCTCTTTGGCCAGAACCCTCTGCACGCTGTCGTCCACCTGCAGGAGACAGAGGGTGAACTTTAGTTTTGGTATCGAAGCCCACTGCACACGAGGTTTAGAAATGAGCACAATCCTGATAAACCTTCAAAGACGAGACACAACAACGCGACACAACAGTCACTTCACACCTGTCTCTGAACGTCGTCCACAGTCTGCTGCAGTTGTCTCGACAGGATGCTGCACTCGGAGCTTTTCTCCTCCAGCTGCTGCTGAACGCCACGGATCCCTGCTTCCTTGGAGCTCAGCGCATGAGACATCTCCTTGTTCTCCACCCTCATGTCCTCCACCTTCCTGCAGTACACAGCACAAACCCTCACAGTTTGGACAATGGATAGAGTCTGCCAGTGTCCACAGTGACGATGCAGCGAGTCCGTACCTCTCTAAGTTGTGTATTTTCTCCTTGAGGACGTTGTTCTCCTCCTGCAGCAGCAGGTTCCTCTGCTGGAACGTCTCCAGCTGAGCTCCTTGTTGTTCCACCTGAGAGAAGAGCAGATAGATCGTATCAATATCCACAAGAACCGAACCATAAACATAAACACTTCCTCTTCTGTGATAAAAACAAATAATCTCTTTGTTTGTCTTCTGTGAATCCTTCAGTGTGAGAAACCAACACGACCTCCTGCTTTCCTGCCCCCTGCTGGTCAGTGTGGAGAATGACATCATGTTACTGAACTGACTGATGGACCATGCTGTCTGCAGCTGCTCTGTGCTCAGTGTCTATCAGAGGCTGACTTCAGGTCAGTTGTGATCATTTGCATCATTTCTACTTTCTACTTCTCTACTGGGAAGTTGAATCCAACTGGAACCATATGGTCTGGATCCTGAGAGGACACGGTGCTGCATGATGAATCTGCTGGTGAGCAAACTCTTTGCTACTTTGACCAGCTGATGCTCAGTTTATCAGAGGATTTGTAAAAGTAAACTCCTGTGAATTCAGCTTTAAAAACTGTTGTTGATGTGACATGGTCAGAACTGATGAGAGGAAACACCACGTGGATTCTGTGTTTTCACATTAACGTGTTCAGGATTGTGTTTTTTGACTCTCAGTATCCTCCAGACTGTTCACTACCTTGTGTCTGACGTCAGAGAGGGCGGAGCTCTGCTCCATGCTCCTCCTCTCATGGGCGTTGGCCTCCTGCTGTGCGTCTCGGAGCTGCTGCTCGCTCCTCCTCAGCCTGTCGGGCAGCGTCTCCAGCTCCCTGAGCCGTCCCTGCAGCTCCCTCCTCACCTGCTCCTTCTCCCTCTCCAGGCTCACCTGCACCTCCACCGCCTCCCGCTGCGTCACCTCCAGCTTCAGGCGGTCCTCCTCCGACTGGAGACGAGCCTGGTGCACCTGCATGGAGACGGAGCGAGTACAAAAAAAGAAGTTACGTGTTTCAAAAAAATCAATCACAGTACGTATAAACACAGATAACTGGTCTGGTTTGAGCCCAGCTGTCGGGTACGTGTCCCTCAGAGTCAGACTTCACCTTCTTCTTGTATTTCTCCAACATGTTTTCATACTTTCTGATCGATAACTTCAGCTGACGAGCTTCAGCCTGAAGACCCCTGAGCTTCTCCTCGGATGACGTCGACTCTCCCTGAACATTTATGAAACACACAAGAGATGAAACGGTCGAAGGAGAAACTGTGAAGTCGTCTGGTGTCGATTTTCCCCTGAACGCACCTTGAGTCTCTGGTTGTCCAGCTTGGTGGAGGCGTTTTCAGCACTAAGCTGTTGGACCTGATCCCTGAGCTCCTCCCTCTCTGCCCGACTCTTCTCCTCGGCCGAGCGCAGCTGAGAGTTCAGCTCCGTCACCTGGCTGCGGTGGAGAGCCAGAGAGAGAGAGAGGGATAGAGAGAGAGAGAGAGAGAGAGAGAGAGAGAGAGAGAGAGAGAGAGAGAGAGAGAGAGAGAGAGAGAGAGAGAAAAGGTCAAAACTAAACTAAAAGTCCAACGTCGTGCTTTTTTTTGGGGGAGGGGGGGGTCTAAAAGCAACAAAACTCACAGTTTAAGGGCAGAGACCTCCTCCTCCAGCTGAGCTTTAGCAACTGCTTCTTTAGAGTGGCGGAGGCACCAGTCACTGGAGGTGGACAGAGCCTGGGCCAACTGGGCTTCCTTCAACACAGAGATTAGTTTCAGTAACACTTCAGATGTTCTTCTGTTTGGTTCAAGTCCAAACACACATCTAGGCTCTTAAGGATCTGTGTTCATGGACTGATCCAGCATCAGTGATCCAGTCTGTGTTCACATGAAGAACCAGAGACACTCCTGGCTGTGGAGAACCGCGTGCAACAGAACAGAGCTGGTTTCTGTTTGCTACGTGTGAAGATAATATCTGTTTATTTTCTATTAACCTTTATTTAGACGGTGTCTTATATGCAGGAACATCCTGTTACAGTGTCGACAAGGTTTTACTGGAACGATGTCTGAACTTCTCTTGAACCTGATTTGCATAAAAGCCTCTGAGTCATCACCACCACCACCGATAGAACAACTGATTTGCATGCAGGTAAAACCACAGACAGGTCTGTGGACCGGCCTTACTGTACAACTGAACACAACAACCACACCAACCTTCTCCCTCAGCCTCTCCGCCTGCTCTCTGGCCAACTCCTCGGCCCGCTTGGCCTGCTGGGTCAGCCGGGTCAGAGCCTCCTGGTCCCGTCGGCCCGGCCCCACGTCCTCCTGGTCCCACTGCTGCCTCTGAGCCTGCAGCTCGGCCTGCAGGCCCTGGAGCTTCTGCTGCTGCTGCTCCTGGCTCTGCTGCATCCTCTGCACAAACCACACAGCCAACACCTTTACAGAGCCTCATGTACACATACATGCAACTTTTTCTCAAGTCACCTCCATCTCTGGAAAGACAGTAAAATAAAAGCTGCCTTCAGCTACAGCAGGACAGGAGGTCTCTTCACCGTTTAGATATTTAGATAAGTATATTTCTGAAAGAGCGTACGAGCACTTGTTTTTATCGCTCCTTTGTTTTTGTATAATATGAATCAGTGGAGGATTCACACCTCGTGAAAACACATTGTTTCCCATGTGGGTTGAGCCAAATGTCTGGGCTGAACAGAAAAGAAAGTGTCTTCTGTGTCCACAGACCTGGATCTGAGCAGCCAGCTGGATCTTCTCGGCTTCGGCTCGGCCCAGCTGAGACTCCAGATGGTCGCGTGTCGACTCCAGGATCCTGGAAAGCTCCTCCGTCGTCTTCACAGTGTCCTGCTGTGACGGACGGAGGCAGACGACGGTGAGATGAGAAGCTCTGTCTCACATTCAAGATAATTATGACGTTTATATATATTAATTTAAGTCTTCACCCTCTCGAAGTCCAAGTGCACGGCCAGCTTGGACGCCTCTTTCTCCTTGTGCGTGAGTTTGGCCACAAGTCGCTGCAAGAGAAGCACAGGAACAAAGACAAACCTCCCCTGATGTTGTTGTTACCTGGCAGCAGGTGAACATCTGGATGAAGGTGGAAACAGCTCGTACTCACAACGTTCTCTGCTTCGCTGTCGGTCAGCCTCTTCTTCAGGGCGTCTCTCTGCTCTGACCACAGCAGCGACTCTCTCTGTGGAAACCAGCAGGCGTGTTGTTGGCTGCTGGATTCACTTGTGATTTTTTTTATATGTTGTGTCTCAACAGAATCCACAGCTCTCAGTTTTCATTATCTTGTTTGATAGACTTTTAATTTGTCGTCTCTGGTTTCATTTCAGAATAAAAGACTTCATTATTGTAGCTTAATCAAGTTAATGAAATGACTTTTTTCTCACCAGCTGTTCAGGATGTTTCATTTACAGTGAATTAAAACAGAAAAGCACAAAATCCTCACATTTACAGATTAAGATTATCGACTGTTTGCAGCTGGATCTGTGGGAGAGCTCCTGTACCTCGTGCTGACTCCACTCTCTGAGCAGCTCTCTGAGGCTCTGGTTGGTGTTGTCGAACATCTCCATCTTCTCCACCAGCAGCTCCTGCTGCCGACCCAGTGAAGCCGCCTGCAGCTTCGACAGCCGCTTGGCCTGAGGGATAAAAGAAGAGCAGAATAAGGACGTGTCCATCCCTCATCCTCTTCCTCCCTCACTGTGTATCCATGTGCAGCTGATTCACTTTAGTGAGGCTGTCGATCGTTTCCTTCAGGGCTGTCAGCTGATTGGCCACCGCCACGCCGTCGATCTCTGCTTCCACCAGCGCCCGCAGGAGCACGGCGGTCTGTCTGTGTTGAGCCCTGGTGTCGGACCTGGAAGTAAGATGGAATAAAAATCTCACTTTTGTTTATGACAGTTAACTGCAGCAGAGAGAAGCCTCGTCCAAACAGGTAACTGTCATTTCATGTAGATTTCCTCAGGTCCTGCACTGACAATACACACGTTTATGTTCTTATACACTGTATTTATTTGTTGCATCTGAGTCTGTTGTCACTTTATATGCATGTGCTGTGCTGTTTGTAAATGTAAATGTTAAGGCTGATTCACTGCAAACAAAATTTACCTGAGGGGATAAATAAAGTAACCTTTGACCTTTGACGATTCAAAGATGAAGCCTGAAGCGTTCATATGTCTTACTTCTTTAAGCGTCCGGCGTCTTCTTGCTCCTGGAGCAGGATGCTGAGGCTGGTGGGCGCTGTAGCCGCCCCCGGTTCCTGCTCGTCTCTGTCGCCCTGACGTCCTGGCTGACGCTGCACTCGGCCTCTCTGCTCAGAAGACACAAACAAAACACACAGAACTTGTGCTCAGCAAAACACACAGAGAGACGGCAGCAAACTTATGGTCCTCCTTCACTGTTCCTTCTGTTTCCTTCATATCCTGTCTGCCCTGTTATGGGAGGATAATACATCCCTTCCTCCCCTCAGTCATAGGTGTTTTCCAGCGTATTTACCACCTGTAGTTGAAAGCCAAGAGGCCAGAGATAAACAGAACAGTGTAAAGAGACCTGGCACTTGTATGAGCCCACATCTCTTCGGCAGGACAGTCTTCCAGGAGGAATCCATGGCGACCGGGCCTTTGACCTCCCTGTGTCTACCTTCACCTGGGCATCTTTGGTCCTGTTCTGCAGAAGGAGACAGATTCCACAGGTAAAACACACACAACTCACTGCAAAACAATAGTACATTTAATTGTAATATTTGTGAAAATGAGGTGTAAAAATGGTAAAATGACAAGGTACTGTCACCCCTGTTCTTACAGACGATTACCAATGTGTTTTTGAGTTGTTTTGCATCTGTATGTGATTGTGTTGTGTCTCTCTATGGACGTTTTTACTTCTTCGTAGTCTTTTTATATCTGTACGGTCATTTTCAGAGTCATTGGTCACTTCTAGTGTCACTGTCATAACTTTTTAATGGTAATTTGCGATCGTTTTGCTTCTATTTATGTCTCTTTGACACCATTTTCCCTCTCTTCATCGATATTTTGGGCCTTTGTTGACGTTTGGCGTGTCTTTAAGATGATTTTGTGACTTTATGTTGATGTTTTGCACCAGTTTGTGATAGTTTCAACACTTTTCGTTCAGGTTTTGTGTCTCTTTTGATGTAATTTGTGTGTCTCTTTCACTGACGTTTGAATCCCGTGAAACCCTGGGCGTGTCGCCGGTAGCTAATCACCTGTAAACAAACTAATAAATCACCGCAGCTTGAATCAGGTCACCTGACTGGTGAATTTAACGTGTGAACTAATAAATAAGTGCACGAGGGATGTTTAAACTTTGATCGACACGTTTCTATCAGCAGTAAAAGTGAGCCACGGAAACGTCGATGCGTGTTTCCAGTGTAATAAACCGGGGTAACAACCTGTGGGGTGTTGCTGGGACTCCTCCTCATATGAACATGTACAGGTGTGGTCTCCGGTACGTGGACGTGAACCGGCGGCGGCGGCGTCGGTGGTGATGAATCCCGGGTTTTCATCCCTTCGAGACGTTACAACAACATTCAAACCGTGTGTCGATGTAATTTAAACGGGCCAGAGCAGAATTACAGCCGGGCAGCGCATCGTTAGCTCGGTAAGTTACATGTTTCCGAGACAAATCTCGACTTTTGTCTGCGTAGCCGGTTGTTTGGATCGACATACGAGCCCGCTGATTGGCTCGTTTGCAAGATCTCGCTCTGTGATTGGTGGAAGCGAGTTTTCGATAAGCGTCGCGTAGTAACCATTGAGGGTAACGGGCGATGCTGCGTTCACGGAATGTCTGCAAAAGCAGGGGAAGTACTCAAACGCTTTGCTTCGTTAAAAGTAGCAGTACTACACTTTACAAATAATTATCCATCACACGAAAAACTTGTTCTACGAAAGAAAATACACTTGAAGCCATTTACACTTGAAATCCAACTTCAGCGTCTATTTTCACTGATCTTCGCTGTTTGTAGATGAATTTTAGATGAAAAGATAACAATTAGAGTACGTGAAGCATAGAATAAGATTAGATACAGACGGCAGACATTTTGTACATAATGACATAAGACATTTGAAGGCATCACCTTAGACTTTTTTTTTTTTTTTACTATAGAGCTTATTAATTAACCAAGAATATTATATAATGATCAAAACTCAACCATACAACAATGTGTGAGCATTTCTCTATTGTAGCTGGTCGTTTAAAACATATATGACATGTGTAAAGGGAGGTGGATAAAGTTCTGCTAAAATAAACTGTATTTTCTTTCTTTTAATGAAATATTTTGTGAATTATTGTTAGTTTATCCTCTTTGTCTGAAATGTAATATATATATATATATATATATATACATAGCTATACAGTTCACTGTCTTTAAATGTCCACTCCCAGCAGGTTAATAGTCAGGGTAAATCAAAAGTCACCTAAAACCTGTTTCATGAACATGACTTCAGTACAGTTCAGTCTCAACCGACCTTGGACTTAATCTCACCAGACATAAACTCCTTCATTTATTTATTCTTTTTCTTATACAAACAATTATGTGACATGTGCTAATGCAATTTGGACAATGCAAATTTAAAACTCACATACTTACATATTTCTTTAAATATTGTATTTCTATTTTCTTGTATACAGGCATATTATATTTTTAAATTTTATGCAGACATTTATCTTGTAGATTTAAATATGTATATTTTCATCTTTATCTTTACAATTCTCGTCATACTCTCTATTCTTTCCTAAGGAAGCAAGTGTAGTCTAGTTTCCTACCTTAGTAGCTTGGTAGATCAGGAAGCATCATCAGACATTACTACCATAAGTCTTTTTATTTATTTACTAACCTGGAGTATGTGTAGTATGTGATGTGTTGCAGTTTTAAAACTCATACACTTATATATTTAATGCATATTGTGTTTAACTTTTCCCTTAATCTTTATAGTATAAAGTGATTTTATATTCCGTAATTACTTATCTTTCTAACTAATCGTCTTCATATTTGCTAATCTTTGCTCAGGGAGCAGCTGTTAATTCAGTCTAATCTCCTGAGTAAACACCTGTGTGTACAACAGGAGACCGGCAACGTCAATGTGCAGCCGCCAGATCTGCAGATCTGATGTGACACTACAATGTCAACTTGGGAAAGTTTCCAACATTTTGTGTCATGAACCCAGTGTTGATACTGGTGGGTGGTGCCTAATAAAGTGATCATTGAGAAGGCCTATATGTAAAACGTTCCTATACAAAACAAACTGTAAACAACTGATAGTATGTGTGTCACCTTAACGCCCTTTCCACTTAAGTAAACACAAATTTAATGGTTATGTAACCGCTGAAGTGAAATGTTCGCAGTTAGAAGAGGAAATGGTTGAGATGACTGCACTTCCTGTTTCTTTCCACGGCACTTCCGGACGTTAGTTAGCCTGCGGAGCTAGCTGCTAACGCTCAACTCATCAGCTATTAGCCGCGGTTTATGTTCACAAATCACCACAAGGCGTGGCGGTATATTTATGCTGCATGTTAATGACCGAGTTCAGACACTGAAGTAATAAATCTGATCTGCCTCTGATTGGTGTTTTACAACTTAGACCATCGCTGCACCGCCTGAGCTAAAAACAAAGCTGCTAGCTTTAGCCGTCCCATGTGCGTGCGAAACAGCAGCGATGAGATGCACTCGGAGCCTGCGGCTGCTGGTGGAGCAGCTGGAGAGGTTCATCATACTGATACAGTATATCTCCCTTGTGCTCCTCTGTTATCCCGCTGCATACCAGCCCGGTGAGGCGTGTGCTGCCGCCGCCGCCGCCGCCGCCGCGGACGAGGTGGGGACCAGCACCGACACCCTGCTATTGTGCAGGGCGTGCGGACACGAGCTGGCGGTCGGGGCGGACATCCACTTTGTCCCCAGCCGGTTAGCGCTCTCCAGCCGCAACGACACGCTGGTCGGGGGCCGAAGGGTTAACGTCCAGCTTTTTGAAAACCCCCACGGGCACCAGTTCGAGGTGATCACGTTCAGAAAAGCGGACGTTACCCAGCACTGGCCGGCTGATAAACACTTCTCCTGGTTCCCGGGGTTCTCATGGACGGTGGCCACCTGTCCTCGGTGTAAAACTCATTTAGGTGGGTATGAACCAGGGATAGTGACAAACACGACTGATAAAAGAAAACAATAAAATAAAATAAAACTAACATGAGTGAAGGCGTCAGTGTGAACACAGGTCTGTGCACTGGGAGGTCAGTTTTAACCATCAATGAATAAAATATTCTACAGCAAATACTGTGATTTAAAAGTCCTATTAAAAAATATACTAAAATGTTGAAGAGCACAAGTCATTAAATGAAAAGTATCTGCACATTTGTTCAAATGTGAAGTTTGCATTTGTCTGTTACAAATCAAGACTTTAATTTTAAAATCAGAGCTGAAGACAACAGCCTCC
Organism: Caranx ignobilis; assembly: GCA_021432705.1. Lineage (NCBI taxonomy): Eukaryota > Metazoa > Chordata > Actinopteri > Carangiformes > Carangidae > Caranx > Caranx ignobilis. Next base: position 53,108 of record JAFHLA010000330.1, on the reverse strand, counting down.
TGACCTCTAAATAAAGACTCATGCTGTCAGTTTTATGAGGCTTCAGCAGTAATTTTATTTATGTTCTGATTGTGGAGCAGTTAATTTGAGGAAATCAAAATATAAAGAAAAAAAAAAGTCTTGTAATATTAATCAAGTTATGTTTTTAAACTGGTATAAATTCTAGTTAGTCACTTCAATTATGGAGCAAATGACTTACAGCAATACAGCTTTAGTGGTTAACCAATAAATGTCAATAAATGATTTAACAACTATGTTGATATTTTTGATGATTCTTAAAAACTAAAAATAATAATAAATAATAATTTAACAGATTCCAGATTGAAAAATTGTTAAGATCTGATTTTTGGACAGTTGTTTTGTGATATACAAAACCAGATTTCACCATCTCATACTAACACAGACAAAACAATAAAACCTTTCAACTTGTGCAATAACTAAATTAATTTTGGATTAATATTCTCACACACCATCTAACTCATACATTTGTTACAGTCTGGATTGAGTTTAGTTAAATTGTGTCATTCCCTGGAGTCCAATCACATCTCTGATTTTAGGATTAAATAATAACCTGAACTTGACCTGCTGCCATGTGCTATATTTTAATGGTATCATCTGGTTCCCACTGTTAACCATCTCAACAGGTGTGTAACTAACCATTGCTTTTTTTTGTGTGTGTGTGTGTGTTTCTCCCTCCAGGTTGGGCCTTCCAACCCAGCGACTGGCCAGATACGATCACAAAAACCAAGTTTGAGTCCTCGGAGCGCACCTTCTTGGCTTTAATCACCCATCGACTGTTAAGAGAAGACTTTGCGTCGAGTTTGCTAATGACCCCAAAATCCTTCACGAGTTGATGGACTATTCCCACTGTACGAGTCAGGTGCCTTCTGCTGCTACCTATTTTTTTTTAACAAAATAAATACGTTTCTATGCATCCCCTTGGTTTGAAGACTCCCACACGTGTATACACAGTAAGTTTTATTATTGTAACAAAGCAAGTTGTACACCTCAAATTTAAAACAGTTTCTTTTCCCCCCAGCGGAAAAGGAGAGGGTGATTAAATGTAAATTCTATGAGATAACAGGTTTTTTTTTTAACCCATGAAGCAGTGGGGGCCAAAATTTACAAGCTTGTTTTTTTTTTTCCATTTTGTTCTTTATTAAAAATGTCATTTCAAATCTCATGGATATCTGTAAAACAATACAATGAAAAGAAAAAAAAAAAAGTCCCATAGAAATGATGTCAAAATAACCACTCTCCCCAATAACCAACATAGTACTCCTGCCCCCTTTCCAAGCTTACCCAACCCCCCCACCCCCAGCCCCTAAACATTACAAGTCAAAGGAATGAGCTGGTACTCGTTAACCACATAGGGGAAAAATAACAGTTTTTTTCAAGGGATCAACGCCCCAACTGAAAAAAAATATTTTTTAAAAAATGTATGGGAAAAAAAAAAAACAAAAAAATATTGAGGTCTGCTAGCGCTAGGTCACTACACCATGGCTTTAGTCAATTTACCACACAACCTTTAACTGAAGGAATTCTGTGTGAATTGTCTTCAAATTCTACTCAGGATGCCGTGCTGATTCTATTTTTATATATTTTTTTTTTTTTATTATTTTTTGAGATGACCTTGGGGATGGTACTCACAATTCAGGGCAAAGTGCCATTGGCCTTAGATGAATCAAAGGAGAACATAACATGGCACCAACAGGTGAAGACGCTTCAGAATGGAAAATGAAGCACACGCAAAAAAAAAAAAAAAAAGTAAAAAAAAAAAAAAAAAAAAAGTTTAAAAAAAAAAAAAAAAAAAAAATTAAAACCTTTGCTCCCGAACATGAGTGGAAAAACCAAACAGGGAATTGAAGGTTGAGGGTCTGGGTAGATGATGTTATGTCTTAGTCGTCTTCTCCCTCGTCATCCTGTGAGGAGAAAAGACATCACACAGTCAGCGAGTGCTGAAAAAGACCTGCAAACAACAACTGTTCATTTGACTTTAACCCTTTACCTCGCCATCTTCTCCATCGTCCTCTTCATCCTCCTCTCCATCTTCATCTCCTTCCTCATCAATGTCCTCCAGACCCTCCTCATCCTCTTCGTCGTCCTCACCTTCGCCCTCTTCGTCATCCATGTCGGGAACCTGGGAATAACAATCACACTCAGTACTTTACAGTTACAGGTGTTGTGTTCTGGCACAACTGTGAGTTTCATAGGAATCTGTTTTAATCAGCTAGATTCAGTTCTTGAACATTCACACCAATCACATTTCAATCAAAGCACAGATTGATTAAACATGTCTGGTTATTGTTTGAAGAGGCATCTTGGGAAATAAATACGTTGCAAGCACAAATACATTACGCGTTCTAATAACCAGTGAATTTGCTGGTCGTAAACGTACCAGGTAGTACTGCAGAGGGTTTGGCCAGATGTCGTCCTTGATGACCTCCCCTAACTCATCTGCACCAGCATCAGCGTGATCAGTGAACCAAGTGAAGAAGCTCTCTGGCTCTTCATGTTGCCTCTTCCTTCCTGCTTTGTTCTGTGTCTGGCTGGAGCGCTTGGTCAGGTCCTACGAACACATGCGGACAAATGACATGATTACCTGTTGAAGACTTACTCTATGCAAACTCAGCATCAGGTCTGCTCAGCTCATGATGTGATGTGATCTGATGTGTCAAGCTGGAGACTGCACACACCTTTCCTGATTTCCATTTAATTTCTGTTGACTTTGAAGATGGATCTCCGCTCTCGTTCAGATGGAACTCTTTGGAAAGTACTTTGTTTTCGAAGTACGGATTTTCGTCGAAATACTGCAAGACAAAAGGCACATGAGTAAGAGGACAAGAAACAGCTTGCATCTTCCTGCGGTGTTCGTGTACACACGAGAGCACAATACTCACAAAATCTATTCTGTAGCCTGACTTGATGTCTTCAAACTCTGTCACCTCCACTCGGCTCAGGTAGTGAAGTGCTTCTTCATCTTCCTCCCCCAGTAGGGCAGATACTGCAGGGAAACACACAAATTTTACAGACCAACAATGACTCCGTTTTGGGTTTGCTGTCATGCACACATCATTGGACTATAAAAAATAGCTCATGCTGAACTGCTCACCTTGTGGATGGTTGACAAACGTGGTGACCCAGAAGTTTGGGATTTTGGCGATCAGTTCTGACCTCTTCTGAAAGAATGGCTGACGGAGTTTGTTGTATTTCTGTTCTACTTTGAGGATCTCCTCACTGGCTTGCTCGTTCAACCTGAGGGGCAGATAAATAATACATTTACAAAAGTTCGTAAAGTTTGAATCGTGAAAAACAAATTCTCGCTCATTATTCAAGCGAGTGTTTCTTATGTGGTGCACCATGGCACTCAGGGATGACAACATCTGATTTCACTATTTAGTTCCTCTTTCTTTACCACTTCTTAGGTATCCAACATTTTCTCATGGAAATTCTCAGCTTTACAATGACAAAATGTGGCATCCCAAATCTATATACTGTTTGTTTTTCTTGTTTTTTTTTTAAACAAATAAGTGTTACCTGTCAATTTCATTTTGAACTTCGTCAATGTGTTCAATGGCTTCTTGCTGCTCTTTTTCTGTGGGCGGAGAAAAAAAAAAGAAATGTCACAAATTTATTATAATTATTAACATTCAATGGTCTATAAATAAATATATATATTAAAAAAATGTATATGGCAGTTTCAAAATCTGGAAATAATTCACATTCATAAAATTGACATACATATAAATAACAAATTTCAGTCTCCGTGTGTTGTTTTTTAATCCACGGAACTAAGTTTTCGTGAACTACTGAGGTCTGCGTGGAGGTTTGTTTGGCTTTCCCAATCATTTCCGTATTCAGAGTGAATAATCCACCGTTAGTTTGCGGTAAATAACGGTAGTTGTCAGGTTATCTGGCAGACTAACAGTCGGGCTCCCCCGGAGGTTAAGGCAATGTGAGCGGCCAATAGCTGCAGCTCTAGCGGTTCAGACACTCACCGTTTCCTGCCGGCTGCTACCGACAAGGCCGCGTGGTTTAAATGTGGGACATCAGACTGCACACACAGCCGCGATAACGTGAGACACCGAGCTAGAGCAGATGCCAGAGTGGAGCACCGAAACTGTCAAAGCTTTGCCCGTACAGCGGGGTCCCGGGTCCACTTTAGCAACTATTAATAAATAGCTAGTTTGACTGAATACGGGACTGGTGGATTTAAATGCATCTTGGCCAGTAACAAAACACAACGTCGTCAGCTAGCGTTAGATAACATTACAACAACAACAGTAGCTGGCTAACTGCTAATGCTCAAATGAAAGGGGGCAACTATTCCCGTCGTTGTACACAGTAAGAGCTAGGATAGCGCGAATAGGGCAGTTTGTGGTTGTTTTACATCAGCGGGCGGAACAAATGATGCTTCGGCATCACATACGGCCACTCGGTCAGTGGCCATCGAGAAAACTGGCCACGCTGATGATGCTAAATTAACTAGCTAACATGGCCTCTCAGCACCGGTCTGAACTGAACAACAGCAGGCTGGAGTAGCGGCATGCTAATAAACGCGTTAGCTAGCGAGCTAGCTGCTGTTAGCGAAATGTGAATACACGCAGCAGCCGTCGCGGTCAACCACAAAGGAGCTCTAGGGGCGTGAAGCAAAATCAAAGCAATACAAAAAATAATTATTAACATTAATGCACCCTGTGGCAATGCAAATTATGTTAGAGAAGAAAGTGAAAATGGCGGTGAACAGGAGGCCGCCATTCCCCCTTACCGGAGGTTTCGTCCGCTCCGTCATGGTTCGAGTTCAGCTCCTTTTTACTCACTTTTGCCGCCGAGGCCGACATGTTTTCGCAAGCTGGGTTAACTTACAGACGTCTGAGAGAATAGCTAGTAGCTTTGAATCTGGTTTCTCCCCGAACAGGAGAACGTTAATTCGGCGTAAAGTTCAGCGTGGAGAAGCCAACAACGTGCTGCTTTCCACACAATGTAGCTGCCGAGGAGCGAGGAAGTCACAGCAACCGCCGCTCACGCGCTCCTTTCATTACGAACGCGCCTCGCCGAATGGAGCAGAGAAGAGCTCCGCCTCTCAAAGTAGGTCTCACTACTCGGCTCCAATTTGCTCATTTACTCCTCTCTCTTCTCTTAAAATCACCCCCAAAATGGACCAAACCTCGAATTATCACTTCTACCTATCCCCTAAGTGATTTCTAAATTAATAAATTTTTTTTTTTGTAAATTACGTGTATTCAGACCAGGCCAAAGCTTCAGTTGGACCGACTCGCACTTGCGCACTTAAAAAAAAAAAGATACTGAATGTCAGTTGAAGTTGAAGCCCCCCAATCCCGGCGGTCAGTGCTAATTAGTCACAGTTTGACCCGAGCTAATTGTTTGTTTTAGACCAGAAAAGTCCAAACAAACCGAGTTTTATTATTGAACTGAACGACAAGTCTAATAGCTTCAATTTAGGCTATTCATTGAGAAAGACTGTCAAGCTAGTGGATGCTACGAAGACTGTGAAGCTAGTGTAATTAGGCTAGATTAGCATAGGCTAGATTAGCCTAATTACAGTAAATGTAAAGCTATATAAAATGTATGTATGAGGCTAATATGTCCATATATATCTCATATTTTAATGGCTTCCTCTCAGCTGAGCTCCATTGTTATTTCACAGGGTAACAAACAAGCCCAGAAGAGGACAACAACAACAACAACAACAACAACAGCCACAGAGTTGTCATGATATATGCTAGTATGCAGGCAACACAAAGTGTAGGTACCACAGTGCTGTGTCCAGGACCATGTTCAGGGCACCAGCAGCTGCTCCTTGATTTCCCACCCCCTGCGTGTATGTTGACTACTTTAACTATGGTTATTAATGTCTCTTGCACCGTCTCTCTCTTGTCCCGGCAGGTTAAATAAATCTGCTAAATGCTGCAGGCTGCTCTGTGCCTTGTCCCGAAGAGAGCATCAGCAGCAGCAGCAGCTCTGTGTTTGTCTTTTGGTTGGTGACAGCACAGGAACATGTGGTCATGCAGCGGCCAATGCCGAGCCCAGAGCAGGCAATCAGCGCTGTCAGACTATCAGCAGCAGCAGCAGCAGCAGCAGCAGTAGAAGCATTACTGGCACTGGAGAAGAAGTCTGCCATCCCCCTGCAGAGAGATTCCCCCCCCCCCTCCCTAAAAGAGAGAGCGAGAGACTGAGAGAGAGGAGGGATTTGGTTACAGAGCAGAGGATGAGGATGCAGCGTGAAGGGGATGTTGCAGAGGAGGCTGCAGGGAGGCAAAAACAAACAGGAGGACAGGCTGCGTGATCCAGGTCTCAAGATGTAGGCGCTGCATCAGAAGAGCCCTCGGTCAGAGTGAGTGAGTGAGTGAGTGTGTGTGTGTGTGTGTGTGTGTGTGTGTGTGTGTGTGTGTGTGTTGTGAACGCACCATAACATCAGGGGACTTGTGCTTCAAGGATAGTGAAGGTGGAGAGGCGCAACCTGAGAAATCCCCCCTCCTCCACCTCCACCTCCACAGAGGATGAATTAGTCCTTATTCAGCAAGGAGCGAGAGCATCACTCTGAGGTTAGTGAAGCGCAAAGTCATACTGTCTCCAGCTGATCTGAACATGCTGTTCTCACTTCAGTCCTGCTCCCTCTTTGGCACTTGTTTTTTTTTTTTTTTTTCTGCTCCCATTAGGAAACGAGTTATGTGTGACAGATGATGTCCTCACGTCCTGACACTTGTTATGGTCAACTAAGGCTGCGTTCACTTCTGTGTGTTTTTAACGTGTGAAAGCAAATGAAAAAGCAGAAGCGTGGTGATGAAGTGAGGCATCTTGTCTCCTGATGTGATGTCGTTATCCAGGATCAGATGTTGTCCACAGCTCAACAGATGCTGCAGGATAGCCGCTCCAAGATCGAGCTGATCCGACTGCAGATTATCAAAGTCACCCAGGCTGGCAGCGGCGGCGGCGGCAGCAGCAGCAGCAGCACTGGCGGCGGTGGTGGCGGTATTGGCAGTGATGATGGTGGCAACCATAACAGCTCCACTCACAGAGGTCAGACGTCTACACCATGGCTCTCTCATATGGTCAGAGAATGATTCACTGTGTCTGTGAGGTTATTTCTACATTTACCTTTTCCATGCACCAGTGTCTGAGCTTCTTCTAGTTTGTCAATTAAATCCAAACGGGCGTGAAATTATCCATGACAGTCATTAAATTCTGTCTGTCACCAGTGGCAACTGCAACAACTTCACTCATCTTCGTCACAGTGTCTCGTCCCGCTGATTGTAAACACTCTGATTTTCTGAAGTGCAGACGAGTGATCTGCCTCAACAAAGCAGAAATCCATCAAAGTGGAAACACAGCAGAAACAACAGTTGGAGAATTGGAGGGGACACACGTTTAATTTGTTATTGAACCAATGAAACTGTCATAGCTGGAAATTGCCTGCATGCATCTGGCAAAGGACTCACTGAGTGGCTGATGTTGATTACCGATTCTGTCACTTCCTGCAGAGTCTGCACGTACGAAACCACATGGTTGTTTATTTTACAGATCTTGTTTTTCCTAAGTGGAAAAAAAACTTGTTCGTGTCGCTTCAAAATTTGTGGTTCAGTGTGTCTTTTTTTTTTTTTTTTAGTTGTAATCTGGCTTCTTTCCTGCTGATGTTAATCCATATGTGAAACTTCTGTGCTAATGAATGATTTACTTTAATCATAGTCGGTCACATGAGGGAAGGTTTTAAAAGTTGAGATCCTGTAAATAAGCTGGAAGTTTGTTTAATTTTTAGTTTCAGTTCAGTTTTAACGCCCCAAAACCGTTGATGTGATGCTTCAGAAGAATTTCCTTTGAACAAGAACAGCTTTTTTTTTTTTTTCTTGGTCAAAAAAGGTCACGTTCAGAGACCCGGAGGAACAAGAGGATATTTCAGTTCGCTTCAGCTCAGGGAAAATATCAGCGCTGGTATCAAGACCCATATTGGTTGAGCTGTGCTTCCTGCCAACTGCCATCTTTTGTGGGTGTTATTTGTATAATCCAGAAAATGAAACCACTCTGACAGCATTAATAGAGACAGAGTGAACGTGACATTTAATTCTGAACCGGGGAACCGTGCCCACAAAATGTCCTGATAGTAAAGAGTGTGAAACACAAGACCAGTCTCTGTAACTGCCTCATTGCCTCGGCTCGTGTTTCACTGTCCCTGACTCTTGACCTCCTTTTTGCGCTCATCGATTCCTTATGATGCCGTGAACATCTGCAGGCCGTTTAATTCAGGCGTCAGCTAAAAACAAAGCAGACAAACAAAAAAAAAAAGGTATATTCACTGCTGATTGTCATCGCTAAAAAATAACTTGATGGCCAATCAGAGATCAATATGTTTCATCATCTCCGTAACAGTGTGACTGTTCCTCTGCCGTTCATCCTCTGGTTGACAGCAATGATCCTATGTGCAGAGATGCCACATTCAGCAGCTCATTGATGACTACAGCTCCACCAAAGCAGATGAAAGAGGACTGATCTGCATTTGGCCACTTGGAACAAACACTGTGTTGTGTGTTAGTGGCGTCTTACTTTAGAAACAGTAGAAAGAAAAAAACCCCACAGCATTTTATACTCTTTCTCATACAGGTGACCAGTACAGTGTTAAAATGAGACACTGAAGAGGAAACGTTCTGTTCTGAGTTTTCACACATTTCAGCGAAGTGTCAACTAAATGAAACAAACAGCTGTGTTGAGACTTTTGCACGGAGACATTTTAGAGGAAGGAGCTTCATAGACACTGATTACAGGAATGAACAGAGCGCTCTCCCTCTCCTCTCTCAGGGATCTCTCCGCTCGCCGTCGGCCCAGCGGAGGCTCGTCTGGCTGAGCTGCAGCACTACATGCAGAGGGAGGCGGACGCTCTGGTGCTGGCCAAGGATGTGGTGAAGCAGCTGGAGGGGATCTCATCGCTGGACCAGAAGGCGCTCGCTGAAGTAGGACTCTCCAAGACACTTTGTTTTAAAGGAGCAGAGAGCGCTGGGCTTATTGGAAGTGATTTATTTTCCGGGCGAGAAAACCTTTGAAACAGTTAATGATAATAATAATGAATGTGGATGATGTTAATAACTTTCCTTTGCTCTTTAAAGTTGTGCAAACTTTACCACTCTCTGTTGGATCCTGTTGGTTTCGCTTCACTTCTGCTGAATATAAAAAACATTTTGCAGACTCTCCTCACACTTACTTTAGTTGTGAAATCAGATATTCAGTGTTTTTTTTGTTGATAATGTTGTTTAAATCTGGATTAATCCAAAAAGGCTGCTCTGTTTTACCTCAAAATGCTGGCAGCCTGGAGCCAGTGAAAACAATAATGTTAAAAAAACCAAGCTTCATGTTGGCTTTTTGATCCTGTTTTGTGGTTAAATGTCATATTTAATAAAAAAGCATGAAATAAAAGCTAAAGTCTTCAATCCTGGTCAAAGCCTGGAGTTTGGGGAGCATGTTTTAGTTTGAAGTGGAGCGGCGTAAACCAGAACCCAGAATACCAACACAGCACATATGTTTAAAAAGACCAAACATAACACACAGTGTTTATCTTCCCCTCAGGCTCAGGCCCGGGTGCAGGAGTCCTCCCAGAAGCTGGACCTTCTGCGGCTGTCCCACGAGAGGTGCCTGAAGGAGAAGAACCAGGAGCCGCCGCCACCACCACCACAGCAGGAGCAGGAGCAGGAGGAGGAGCAGCAGGAGTCTGCAGGGGAGCTCCACCCGTCACAGGGAACCGCGTCCTCTCCCCACAGCTCCAGACCTGGATGTCCTCTGTCCTCCTCCCCGTCCGTCTTCTCCATCAGACCGGCCTCTTTAACTGGTAACAACACACTTTTATTTCATGTGTGTGGAAGTGAAACTTTTCCACAGGATGAATATTGATAATATTCAGGCGCGTTAGATGAGTGTTTCTGCAGCAGTGATGACACGCGGATGTCTCCTGTTTGTGTCTGTCTTATTTTTAGGCCAGTGATTCTTCTTCTTTTCATCTTATCGATAATAGTTTCCTGAAAAGAGCCGTACATCGTGTCACTAATGTCACACACAAACACAAGTAAACAGTAAAAATTCATTCTACAGACTTCACATAACTCAAACTGTCAAAACAAAAGTAATAACTGGTTAATCGATTAAATCAATCGTTCAATAAATGAATTAAAACTAAATTTCCCACTTCATTTCATTTAATTGCTTATTAATAATGAACTTGTGTTTGCATTTGTCATTGTTTTCCCTCTGTGTTTTCTTTTTGCATCTGTTCTTTCTTTGCTCTTCTGCTCCAGTATGTCAGTGTGTGGCGTTTTTTCATCATCGTGTGTGTGTGCGCTGATTGAACAACATCTTTTGTCACTTCGTCATGTTCTGTAATGTTTTCTAAAACACTGCAGTTTGATATGTGTTAGTTGATTCTCCGTCCTCCATACAGATGCTCTCAGCGTTTGAACACGATTCACCATATGCTGATCTCTGACCTCTGACCTTGGATAATCACGGCTTGTAATCTGTTGGTTTTGGACCGTTCACTTGTAAGCCAGCGGCCTGCTGCATGAGGCAGAATAAGACCCAAAAAAAAAAAAAAAAACCCTTTTGATGATGTAACACGGAGACAAATCCTGGAGTTGCTCTGTTGGCAGCAGCGACTTGTGAGCACCAGAGTCCCAGAGGTGGTGAAGTCTGTTAGTGCAGCAGTGAAATGGAGAAAATGAGGATGTGAGCTGCAGCAGATCAGACCACACCAGAGGCCTGACTCACACCGATTGATTTATTCATGCTGACAAATCAAGGCTTTTATTTTGAAATGCTGGGTCCACTCTCCGAGATTCATGGCTCTGCAGTAGAAACACACCCGGTCAAAAAACAAATAAGATCATGTGTAACCGAGCAGAAAATCATCATGTGCTGTCACTTTCACGTTTTGATAGCATCATTTGTTTAATTTAGAAACAGACGTTCATCGTAAATTCAGTCGGAAAAAAAAAAAAATCTTTGTGTTTTTTTTTAAGGCAAACTTGAAGTCAGGCTCCTGGGATGTGAGGATCTACTGAAACCTCAGGAGGAGGTGGAGGAGGTGGAGGACGGTTCACCAGCAGCTCACCGGACAGATGGACCGACTGGTAAATGGACATTTGTCGTCTTTGGTTTTTACATTTGACTGTGTACAGAAATATTACATAACATCACTTTTTTATTTCAAAATAAAAGCATTTGTTATTCTATTATCTTTAACACATAGGACGGGATCTGGAAGCAAATGTTTATTTTTAAGATCAAAGAAAACAATGAAAAATATTTACAGTGGCCACATATTCATTTCATTTCTTTGAGAGTTTTGGAAAAATGTAAATAGAGCGAGTTGTGTTTCTAATAATACATGAATATGAGGTTGAACTTTGAGAAAAATCACTTTAAAAGCTGCTAAACTGAATCGTTCTGTCCAGAAAACCTCCTGAGAAATAAAAAGAAAATAACAATTGATAAAATATTAAAGTTTAGAAAATATGATTTGACTGAATTTGAGTAAATTAGACAGAGTTGTTGCTTACAGATATTAAAATGTTGTAAAGTAATAAATGTTCGTGTGAAGGTTAATCTGATATAACTCTGCATGTGCTCGTTGTATTTACTGACATTACATCGTCTGCGCTGACGTCAGACACAGACAGTCGTTTTCTAAACGACCTGACATTTACTTGATATTTCCTCGAACCTCAATCAAGACAAATGACAAACAAACAAACCTGACCTCAGACATTTTGGAGCCGACGGACATGAAGCTGCATGAAAGTGATGTGATGTGTCGCCATGTCGAGCTGCTGTGTCAGTAACTTCCTGTCTGGCTGCAGCAGGGGTCGGCGCGGTGCTCCGGCTGGACGGCAGGCTGGTCGGCCGGACGCGGTGGGCGGCCGTCAGCAGACTGACCTGGGATCAGAAGTTCTGCATCCAGCTGGAGCGGGTGAGTCCGAACACAGACCTGAGGACAGTTTCAACAGATCTTTGACATTATAATCCTCCGACATCAGACATTAAACATTAGACCAGTGGTTCCAGCCTTTTCCAACGCTTGAACACTTGAAAATCTCAACAATCTTTGCAGCTCACCTCTGACCACATAAACCACACACAGGCCAAATAATCTGTTCTCAGACCTTTTGTTATTTTAATGACAAAGACAGAACATCAGGACTAAACTGAAACATGTAGGAAGCTCCACAGTCACTATAAAGTTTAAGGCGTTGCTCACAAACAAGGGAGAGAGGCCGACCATGAACAGCGTTACAGTCATCCTGGGCAGTCTCCTCTGTTTTTATTCTTATATAATTGCATTTTTATCTTTTTTTTTTTCACAAAAACCATACTATTTTAAAAATGGTTTAACAGCCCACTTGCAATACTTTAGCAGCCCACCAGGAGGCCACGGCCCTCAGGTTGGGAATCACTGCATCAGACGATTGAGCCAAACGGCCTGACCACACCTGCTTCGTTATGCAAGTGAAGGACTTTCACCTGTTGGCTTGTAATTAACTGGGCGAGCGCTCGTTAAAAAGTGTTTCACTCTCTGTATCAAAACCAAATCAAATTCTCCTCAGGACGTGTCAGAGGGAATCTGGAAAAATGAGGAAAATGCAGATCAATAAGATAGAAGGATCCTGCCCAGCACCGCTCTGTCATGTTCTGTAAATATCTATAACGTTTACTTTCAGGTCACTTTTTGCAAATTGAGGTTTTTTTAGTTCAACATGCAGTTGGTGCTGGTTCCCAGTCTGGTCATTCTCATCGGCTGCTGCAGTTCTGACTCACTTCAGGCCACAACACAGTCGAGAAGTATTTGCACAAATAACCATTTGTGACAAGCCTCAGATCGTCATCATGCTAAATCCGTCCCAGAATCTTTCCTAAAATCATCAACTCAGCCACATTCGCTGCCAAACAAATGACCTCAGAGGTTGAGAATGGGCCCAGTTTGGTTTCACCATGTCTCCTCCTCCTCCTCACCTTCTGCATCACCACTGAACTCTGAGGCTTTATTCCTCCCGACCTTTGGGAGCAGCACACCTCCATCAAGGAATAATCATCCACTCCTCAGCTTCTCCACAGACTGTGCCTCAAAACAAAAAACCAAACAAAAGCCTCTATTGTCGACTAAACTAAGCACAGACAACGGAAAAGCACCGAACTTCCTCCATAACGAGGCAGCTGTGTGAACTGAGCAGTCAGTCAGTCCAGAGGCAGAGGGAGCTCCGCTGTGGCGTCCCTGAGGCTCAGCCATCAGGATGTGGAACAACAAATGCATATGTGGAGAGCTTCGCAGGCCAGAGAGGTGATGAGGCCGATCAATAAACGTCAGTCAGTCAGTCTGTGCGCGCTGCAGTTTTCCTGCCAGCTTGCACAACGGTGGGGGAAACACCCAGGGCAGCCCCCAGACGTGACGCAGTCAGAGCTCCTCAGCGAAACACGACGGCTGCTCAGGTGTCAGGAGGGAGGTGCTGCGATACATGTGTGATGTGTGAACGGGTGTCATTTAGAGAGACATCGTGTTTTTTAGTTTTACTGATAAAGGACGATCAGGCGCTGAGACGAGAGCTGCACCATGTGCGAAAACCATCATCATCATCATCATCATCATCATCATCATACCAAACGTGTTTTTTAATGGGGTATAAAAAGGCAACATGAAAAGTGTCAGACCGCTGAAGGGTTAAAAATATAAACGTGATGACGTGGTGTTGGTCTTACACCACACCGCCGTGTCCCTTTAGGTGCTGAGTTTGACAGTGAGGAACAAAAAGCTCCCATCTGGTGTGCCGTCACTTGAACGCCCCTCTCCTCAGGCCCGCTGCCAGCAGTGTGTGAGTCATTTATTCGTGATCGTCCTGATCCACGCCGCCCACCTTCCCTTCCTTCCTCCCCTCCCTCCTGCGTATTTTTCACCTCCCTCAACGATCGTCAACCAGTGCAACCCGAAACGAGCTGAGTAACAGAGACGAGGCGCCGGTGATTTACCGGGGTTAAAGAAACCAAGATGGAGGCCGGTGTGTGTGTGTGTGTGTGTGTGTGTGTGTGTGTGTTGTTCAGGATGAAGGTGCTGCAGGATTCTGGTGCCTCTGTGTGTTTGGTGCAGGTTTCAAACAGCATCAGCATCTTTCCATGCTGCAGTAACACTGCTGCTGACACACATGATACACACACACACACACACACACACACGACCTCAGAGATTATAACAAAGGGCACTGAGCAGGACGCACTCTCACGCCAACATGGTGGTGGTTTCTACTGCCTCAGTAAAGTCACAGTAGAATCATGTTGTTCCTTTTTTTTTGCTTCTTTAAAAAAACAAACAACAGAAACGTATGTAGATTAGATTAGACTCATCTTTATTGCCCCTGAGGGGCAGTTTGGTTTGTACAGTTAGACAATGAACAGAGTCATAAAGCCGTCTGACGTCCAGCAGATCTCTTCATTATAAATCACATGTACATTAAACTGTCACTGTTTAACAACTGCAGCGAAAACGAGGCCACAGGCTTCTTTTATAATGATGCCGAGATGACCTTTGACCTCTCAGCTGCTCTGATCTGATAAACATAGGATATACTAACAATATAACTAACTAACTAACAGATTCATGGTATAAAACAGAAGATATGAAAATCATCTATATATGTTCATAAATGTGTTATTTTTTAGTTTAGTCCATCTTTTCTAAACTCAACAGGTTCTGGTTTTGTCAGTGAGCAGCAGGGGGCGCTGTGGTGTCGTGCCCTTCAACCTACTTCTCTGAGGAGCTGCACTGCTTTCAGGATGTTCACAAAAAGTCTTATTGTTGTTGTAGTTCGCCCTCAGACCAGCAGGTGTCGCCCTCACACTGACTCGCCTGCTTCTCAGCTCAAACTATAAAGTCAGACACAGACTCAAGTCGACTGTTGTTAAAATGACCATTTCCTGGCTTCAGTCCCGGGAGCTGGAGGTGTGTGTCTTCTGGCGGGACCGGAGGGCGATGTGTGCCGTCAGGTTCCTGCGTCTGGAGGAGATGATGGAGAACCTGAACCAGGACCAGGGTCTGAGCCTGGAGCCGCAGGGCCTCCTCTACGTCCAGGTACACGCACCACACATTCAGCTGCTTAGATTAATGATGCTGGTCAAATATATCAGGTTAAAATCTACTTTTCCTTTCATGTGTCTCATTCAAAGCTCGTCATGTCTGAAGCTCGTCCTCTTTGTTTATGTCTCTGTTTGACTTTTTGTAGCTGTGTTGCTCATTTTAAGCCTTAAAATAGTTTCATTGTTCATCAAAACTTTATTGCAAAAGGTCGAAAGTCACCCAAAATATTTAATGAATGTTTCCAAACCCAGGTTTTATCACCAAAGAAGTTGTTTTGTTGTTATTTGAGTCAAACTGGTCAAAACATTTTAAGATGCATTTTCACAGTTAGATATAATAATACACGTCCTGACTTTACTGATTCATCTTGTGGTTTTTCCAGCTTCGATTCATCGACACTGTGGTGGAGCGGCAGCCGAAACTGAGACGCCAGCGGTGTATATTCACTAAAGAGAGAGGTCACTGCAGAATTCAGCGTGCGCTCAAACACGTCTCTGTTCACAGTCTGACGTCTGTTGTGGCTCATGTCTGATTTTGTTTTGTTTCGTACTTCAGGGAAGAACTTCCTCCGAGCGGCTCAGATGAACATGAACTTCGCCACGTGGGGTCACCTGATGATGAGCATCCTCCCTCGCTACAGCTCCTTCACCACGTTCAGCTCCACGCTCTGCACCACCCCTGAGCCACGCCCCCCTGAGAACGAGGCTCCACCCACCACTGCACTGCCAGGGTCAGAGAGAGCACCAGCAGCAGAGTGTTAAGTGTTGACTCAAGTGATGTGTTCAAGGACCGTTTTAAAATGCTTGAATTTCACTTGAGCCTCTGTGGATGTTTATACGAACGTCTCAGTGACGAAACAGCGCAGCTGGTCGAGTCTGTAGCATCTCCAGAGTTAGATCTCAGCCTGAGCCCGACCTGCTGCTCAGCAAATCACACAGGACATGTTTCTACAAGTGTGATTCATCATCTGCCTCAACTATAGCTGAACCCTCCTTCTTCTTCTTCTCTCTTTCTTTCTGTGTCTGTGCAGTGAAGCTCCTGTGATCAGACTGAGCATTGCTGAGGAGCAGCCCCCTCCCACCAGCGTCACCCAGGGAGACGACCCCCCCACCACCACCACCACCATCATCACCACAGAACAGAAACCCTCCTCTGTGTCTTTGCGACAACAACAACAACAACAACAACAACAGGTAAACAATGACCGATGACCCCAAAGACACAAAGGACGATTCAGGCCGTTTTATTCTTCTCTTTACACGTTCCACGTTCATCCAACGTCCCAGCTTCTTGTATTGGTTCAGTTATTATTGATTATTCATTTATTATGGATCAGGAAGAGAAGAAGAAAAATTTATGATATAATAATCAAGTTTGTTTCTGTTTGCAGTCGTCCATGAACAATACAGAGGGAGGTGAAGATCAGCCTGTTTCTGCTCTAAAGTACACACACACACACACACACACACACACACATTTACACACTGACACCATCTTATTAAAGGTGAGGGTGAATGGTGGCCTTCACTTCCTGTTTCTCTCCCAGGATGCACATGGACGACTTCAGGTACATCTCGGTCCTGGGCCGAGGACACTTTGGGAAGGTAACACACAGCTTCAGGCTTTTTAATGGAGCTCCATATAAATGTCATCTTGTGTGTGTGTGTATGTGTGTGTGTGTGTTTGTGTGTGTTTGTCCTTAGTCGGTTGTGTTGATGTTTGGTGTCCAGGTTCTGCTGGCAGAGTTTAAGAAGACGGGGAAACTGTACGCCATCAAGGCCCTGAAGAAACGAGACATCGTGACCCGTGATGAGGTGGACAGGTGTGTGAAAGACACACACACACACACACACACACATTGATATATGTGATGTGTCCAGTATATGAACTACAAACTGCTCCACAGTCTCATGAGTGAGAAGAGGATCTTTGAGATGATCAACGCGTCCAGACACCCGTTCCTGGTCAACCTGCACGGCTGCTTCCAGACCAGCGACCACGTCTGCTTCGTCATGGAGTATTTACCAGGCGGCGACCTGATGATCCACATCCACAACAACGTCTTCACCGAGGCCCAGACCAGGTTCATACTGGTTCTTTCTCTTGTCACTCTGGAGGTCAGTCCCATAATCCTCCACCTGAGACCTCTTGTTGTTGTTGTTGTTGTTTACAGGTTTTACTCGGCGTGTGTCCTGCTCGGTCTGGAGTTCCTTCATCTGAATAAAATCATCTATCGGTGAGTCCGACCGTCCACATTCACCATGTCGCTGCTGTTCCACCTGAAGCCTCCGGCCTCATGACGGTGTCTGGTGTTTTCCCTTCAGAGACCTGAAGTTGGACAACCTGTTGATGGACAGAGACGGCTTCATCAAGATCACAGACTTTGGACTCTGTAAAGAAGGTGACTGGATTCATCGCTTTTTTTTTTTTTGTGGACATATGTACGGTGGCCCTGAGGGCTCAGCACACTGCAAGACACAACAGGAAGTGCTGCGACTTGTTTGTTTTAAAAACAACTGAGGGCGACTCAGATGGTGTGTCTTTGTATTGGGCCTTCAGGGCCACCGTACTCACCGTCTTTTCTTACAGTGACACAGGACTGAACACTAACGAGACAGAAAAGTCATCATCTGTCACACAGACCATTGATCAACGAGCTGATCGTTACAGATGTGATAAAACAGGAGCAGCTGAGCCTCCGACCTCTTCTACAAAAACCAATTTGTCTGATAATTAATAATCATCTCTATAATTATCTCAGTGTTTCATTCGTTTTCAGTTGCTGCTTTTTATGTGTCATCAATAACCACGCATCACTGGATTTATCCCTGTTTCCATGACGACCATACCGTCACAGCCTCTGACAGCGTTGTCGTTGTTTCGGCAGGGATGGGTCACGGAGACCGGACCTCGACTTTCTGTGGGACCCCGGAGTTTCTGGCCCCTGAGGTCCTGACTGACGACAACTACACCCGGGCGGTGGACTGGTGGGGGATGGGCGTCCTCATCTTCGAGATGCTCGTGGGAGAGGTTTGTTATTGTTCCTGATTTTTTTTTTTTTTTTTTTTTTGTCCTGTTCGTTTTCAAAACTTTTCCAAACACTTCCATGTCTCTAACGTCCGGCCTGTCAGTCTCCGTTCCCTGGGGAGGATGAGGAGGAGGTGTTCGACAGCATCGTCAACGACGACGTGCAGTATCCCACCTGTCTTCCTCCTGATGCTGTCGCCATCATCCAGAAGGTAAGCGACCTCTGACATCTACGGTGGCCCCGAGGGCTCAACTCACTGCAAAGAGATGGAAATTAACCACGTGGCTCTAATGTCACATATTAACATCCTAAATGTTCATCAGTACGTTTTGTCCCATTTTTAAAATAGATAAATCATTCATTCAACTTTTAGAAACAACTTCATCAGTTTGATGAGTTTGAGGGTTTTTAAGTTGTGTTTTAGAAAATAAAGAGGCTGTTTGTGAAAACATGGACAAACCTTCATCATCTGTCTGCAGCTGCTGAAGAAGAACCCTCTGAAGAGACTCGGAGCTGGAGAGAGAGACGCCAACGAGCTCAAAGGAGAGAAGTTCTTTGAGGTAAATCATCAAACACATGAACTGTTCAAGTCCTCTGATGATGTCATCACGAACTCTGACATCACCGTCATCTCTGTGTAACCCTGTAGACCATCGACTGGGAGGCGCTGCTCGCCAAGAAGATGACGCCTCCGTTCCTGCCGTCCGTCACCGAGTCTGTGGACGTCAGCAACTTCGACAGCGAGTTCACTCGGCTGCAGCCGGTCCTGTCGCCGCCCTGCAAACCCTTCAGCCTCTCCGCCGAGCAGCAGGAGGCGTTCGCCGACTTCGACTTCTGCGCCCTGCACGGGTGAAAGGATGAACTGGAAAAGACCGCCGCTGCACAGGAAACGACTGTTCTGAGGCCACGAAGCTCGGTAACGTCTCCATTAACCCACATCCCAAAATACTCAAACAGTAAAGGCTGAGTCGTGTTTAACTCCTCACAGCTTTGGCCTTCAGCTCAGTGCTGTTCTGATTAATCAATCAATCTGTCAATTATCAACAAATCAGTCATTACAGACACAAACCAGAGCATTTCAGCTGTTTTATTTATTCTAACGACCGTCAGCTCATCGATTCAGTTGATTTATTTATACAGTAAAGGTTGAATTTATGCAGTAGTCTGAGTCCTGGATGCTGCTGTTGATCAATAATCAAATAAATCAACAGAATTACATAATGATTTCAACCCTCTGAGGTCAGTTTACACAACAAGCTCGTCAAAACAATGTGGCTCAGACGCTGAGAAACTGAATCCTGATCGACGTATGATGACGTATGATCTCTGAAGAACATGTGAGGGAAAGTGGAAGCATAGAAACAGAGAAACCACACGTCTGCACTTCACCAGTTCATCAGGAGACACATCGTCCACCTCAGAGGGTTAAACTTCTTCATACAGTTATTAATGAGGTCTGGATGAGTTTCTGTAGCAGATGCAGGATCTACACATTTCTAATTAACACAAACATAATAAAACAACAATATAACTGAGTCAAACCTTATAAAAGCCTTTGTGTAGTTTCTGTCAGATTTTCCCTTTAAAGAGAAACTAAACGATTCTGCTTGGTTTGAGTGTAGAGGCCAGAAACCTGAGCTCCAGGCTCCGCCCCCTCATTAGCTAATTAATTAACAATCCTGATTAATCAGCGACCCTTCAGATCTCTGATGATGTAATAACATGATCACTTCCAACTGCCACATGAGGATAAAGTTTCCCGCCCTGGTCTGGGCGACGCCACAGTTCATACGACCCCATGGCTGACCTCGCCGACTGTTGTCGCTCTCATCCGACTGTCAATCAAACTCCCCGGCAGCATTTTTTTTTTTTTTTTTTTTTTACCGAGCAGAGACAGTGATTGTAGCCCTTTATATTTCTACTCTGACAGTGACTGTGGCTGTCTGAGCTCATTTACAGGAGCTGAGGAGGTGAAACGTTCCACAAACAGAGGAGGACGTCTGAGGAGGCGACACCACCGCCGTCACCTTGTCCTTCGTCGTCCGTGGAGTTTAAAGGTCTCCTCCTCAGGCGTCCTGTGTGCTGGAGACAGACTCGGCTTGCTTTGTGGCCTTTGCTTATTGTATTAATTTCTGATATTTATCCTTTGGAGGTAATAGCACGTGCTGCCGTCTCTATGCATCACTGTGACAGGCTTCGCCCACTGCCTTGACCAGATGGAAGGAAAATGAAACGAGTGAACCCAGTTTCTGGTCACACGTTTATTTTTAAAACAAACAAAACAAAATGGACAAAATGAAAAGTTGTCAAATGTTTCATCTATTTGTCGACTCATCCTCTCATCGCAAAGACAGTCACATATCAGTCTCCTCCAGACCAGCTGTCATCAGTAGCAGTGCATGGCACCGTGGTGAACTTGTGCACTAGAAAATCCTATAATCACTAGTATACTGGTATAAAAGAAGCCATAGAAGATCTAATATAGCCATAATAGTGAGAAAATATCTGTATTTTGAATTTAGCAAATCATATTCTGTGGTAACGGAGCTCTAATGATGTCAGTGCAATAAAGAGAAGAAGAGGAGGAGGAGGAGCGGCAGGGACAAAGGTGGAAGACACACTCCCCCTTTCTGTTGAAACACACCAAAAAATATGTTGATAACACTTTATAATAACTACACACTTCCTGCATTGAAACTAATTAGTGTGTAATTTATAAACACAAGTTTTAAAGGTTAAACTCTGGATTAATTAACGCATGAGTAAATGATTAACAAACTTAACCTACAAGTTAGCTAATGTTAGCCAGTGTTAGCTTATGTTGATTAATGTTAGCTAATGTTAAGGTTATGTTTTTTAATGTTAGCTTATGTTGGCTAATGTTATGCAACAGTGACTAATGTTAGCTGATGTTGGCTAATGTTAAATGTTAGCTGGTGTTGGCTAATGTTAGCTAATGTTGGCTAACATTAGCTAATGTTATCTAATGTTGGCTAATGTTAGTTAAATGTTAGCTAATGTTGGCTAACGTTAGCTAAATCTAATGTTGGCTGATGTAGGCCTACGTTAGCAGGTGTTAGCTTATTTTGGCTAATGTGAGCTGATGTTAAATAATGTCTAATGTTATCCACTATTGGCTGATGCTGACTAATTGGCTAATGTCAGCAGATGTTAACTAATGTTTGCTGATTAGCTGGTATTGTCATTAGTTTTTATAAAGTGTTACCACTATTTCTTTTCCAAATCAATATGTAGAGAAGCCGTAAACTAGAGCTGGGGGGTGACGGGGTGTTGATTTATCTGTTGTAGCACTTTAAGTTCATGCTGCTGAGTATTTATTACATGTCTGTGTCTGTACTGTATTTATGTCTGTGAAGCATCCTGACCAGGAATGTCAGTCAGTGTGTACAGATGTATTCTATAACAACTTGCACCCTGTATATCATCAGTGTTTTAATGTATTACTTGTTGTCAATAAATACAAACAGAGCAAATACAGTAAAAAAAAAAAAAAAAAAACATTTGTAAAATATCTGGTTCCATCTCAAAGGTAAAAAAACAATGTGATTCAGAATATAAACATGAAATAAATAGTTGGTAACACACTGTAATGTAGCTGTAATGTGTAGTAATCATATAAAAACTATTTACACACCACACATTAATAAATACAAAACACGGTGAAGGTCTTTACAGCTGCTTACACCTACACCACTGTGTTAAAAACAATTATCAAATGTTTGTTAGTACTTTAGAAATAGTACGGTGGCCCTGAGGGCTCAACTCACTGCTGCCTGAGAAAACACATGCACATGTGCCACAGATTCAGAAAACATCAGTCTGACAACACGTGTTTTTTTAAGATGTAGTGATTTGAGCCCTCAGGGCCACCATAGTTTAGCTCATTTAAAAAAAGAAAGAAAGAAAAGAACCAGGAAATACAGATTTTTATGGTACTTGTGGTACAAACAGCTGAATGGGCCCTTTGTAGTAAACTGTCTGTCGTCAAGGCAACGGGCTGCAGCACAAGTGATTTGTTGTCACCAAGCTGTCGCAGTGTTCGGCCGTGTTGCTGCTGTTGTTTAGTGATTAATCATAGACACAGTGCAGTCAGTTAAACTGTAAGAAAAGTTTCTCCCAGTCTCATTTAATTATAAATAATTATTCAAGAATCAGACACAACATAAAAAACCTGTAGTTTTAGTTTCCAGCATTAAACAACATCATCTTTCTTCTTTTTGCTTCTTTTTCTGATTATATAACGTGTGAACCAACACTGGCAGCAGTTTATAAAAGACATTAACCCTCGGAGGTTTCAAGGCATTTTCTCAGTTTTGACATTATTTCTTAAATTCACCTGTTAAAGGGGACGTGCACATGACAGAAACACAACCTGTCACCCCACAGACACACCTGAGATGTTTCGCTTCCTGAATGAAACGAGACTTAAGGCCACGATGACGCTGAGAAAAAGACCCTGACTTTAATTTTAGCCTCGGTCAGTGTGTCTGGGGAAAAGTCTGTGGTGAAGCAGTTGTCAGAAATGTCCCTGGAAACCTCGCGACCCACGGTGAATCCATCTGACCCCGGCCCAGTGAGGTCAGACTGGGTTTGAGGTCCTCCTCTGGTAGACCTGCTCCCACACCACTGTCCTGCAGATGCAGAAGAAATCCCACAGGTTGCAGAAAACGCCACGGTCGAACGGGTTCTCCTCGTTGCCGCAGTTCTTCAGGTACGAGATCCTGTGGCGAGACATGAACTCCCATGTGGTGGAGTTGATGGAGACCAGGTAGAGGTGGCAGCCCAGCAGCAGCACAACCACCATGGAGAAAATGCCAACTACGCCCAGGGCCGCCAACAGGAACCCGTTCACCCGGAACCACAGCTCCCACGTGACGGCAGGTGAGATACCAGACCTGAAAGATTCAGGAAGTCACTCTGTGATGTCACAACAAAGCAGTCACACCAAGCCCCGCCCACTGCCCACTTTTAAGGATTTTGTTCTCTGAGTGTTTTATTCTGAAATCTGCTCTGTTTTTATTGGATCACTCAGAAAACAGTCACCCAATCAGAAGAGAGGCTCAGAGCCTCCTCTCTTCTGATTGGCTGACACCGACCTGAGCTCCAGATACATTAACAAAAGATCTAATGGAAACTTCAGATAAAACACTGACGATGAGTAAAATGTGAGTCCGTTCATTAGTTTGTCTTTAAGAATAAAATGTAATTTTTGCAGCTTCAGTTTCTGGAAGATTCTCGTCTCATCCTGTTTATTACAGACAGAAACAATCTAACTGGTTGGGCTCTGTTTGTCAGACTGGTTGGACTGGTTTGAGGCTGGTTGTGTAGATCGGACGTACAGAGCGATGTGAAGAGCCCAGAGCAGAGCGAGCAGCTGCACCAGCAGGTACACGACAAACCAGCGGTGATTCCTCTCGCCCACGCAGTTCTCGATCCACGGACAGTGGTGATCGAAACGGCGAACGCAGTGTTTGCACGTCTGACAGTGCTTCGCTCTCATTGGCTGCTGCTCATGAGAGAAAGAGAGAGAGACACAGAGTTTTACTCTAAGACGAAAAACTCATTTGACTTGGTAATAAACAGTAAAACTTAACGTGGCTTTAGTCGAATGCTGATCTTTATTTTTTCATCTGAATAGAACTCCAGTAGAAACGGATGTGGAACTGATCACACTGAAACCAGCTCCAGATGTTCCAGATGTTGAGGGACAGAGCGTGATGAGCTCGCTCACCTGCAGCAGACAGTATCCACAGCGTCGCAGCCGAGGGGTCGAAGTCTGAGGGATCATCGACTCCATCTCCTCGTTTGAACCCTGGTCGCCCTGCACAAAACACACACAGATGTGGGTCACACGTGTACACACACACACACACACACAGGTACCTGCTGTGACCTTTAATTAATGGACTGTGCAACAGAGGAACACGTGAATTCAACACATGGCTGCGGCTGCGTCAGATTCTACAGGTCAAACACGAGTCGACACATGGACAGAAATTAATCTGATCTTTTTTTTCTTTTTCTGGATGAACTCAGTGTGACTGTTCAGTTGTTGTCACTGTCTTTGTTGGTCCATTAACCAAAGGTTGAAATACCTGAAAACATCTGGTTCATAGAGATCAAAGACACGGAGAAGCAAAAAATATTATATATAACAATACTTTGGATTGTTTCACTAGTGTGTGTGTGTGTGTGTGTGTGTGTGTGTGTGGTTGGAGTGATGAGGGTTTTGTGCTGTTACCTTGACAGTGTCGGACAGAACGAAGCCCGGGTCCATTAAAGAAACCACAAAGTAGAAAAGCACCGACAGGACGACCAGCAGGAAGAAGAGCAGAGGCAGCAGCAGCTCACCTCGCTCCTCACACCGCCGCAGATCTGCACACACACACACACACACACACACACACGAAAAGTGCTATAGAAATGAAGTCATTCTGTCTTTTCCTTCACACAACCATGTGAAGGACAGATTCTCTGTTGTCTGACCTTCTCTTACATCCTGTTTCACTGATCTGTGCATGTATTATTATTTAGTTACAACATGTATGTGTGACACATTCAGAGTGGAAAACATGTTCATTTCATTTATTGTGACTGTAACAACTGTTGATATGAAAACATGTGCTCTGACAGAACCAGAGTTTCCTGTTCGTTTGTTTCTTTTCTCTTTTCTAACAACAGATGAAGTTTAATAACAGTGTGTGTGTGTGTGTGTGTGTGTGTTCTTACCGGTGTCATGTAGGAACAGGACGAGGGTCGTGACCCAGGTCAGCAGAGTGTGTGAGGCCCGAACCAGAAACCCGGTCCGAAACACGCTCTGCACCATTGTATCGATCCTGACGTTAACAATGCATTTCTTCATTAGCACCGCTGCTAGCTACTGGCTAACTGCTCTGCCCCGACAACTACACTAGCTGCCTTTTAGCGACATAGCAGCAGCGGTTACGAAAATGAAAACACACTTTTAAACCACGTTAGGAAATAAATGTGGGTTTTATAAAGCTACAACGTGGTCGGTTGTAAAAGGTAAATGCTGATTTTATGTTTATTTCTCGCTCTGGTTTAGTTTTGGTCTCCCCCGGCGTCTCCACTTCCTTGTTGTGCTACGGGAGGCAGTGTAGGACAAACTGTGCGAACGGAAAAGCGGAGGAGATCCTGACTTCTTCTTCTTCTTCTTCTTCTTTTGTCCTTTTTTCATCTGACTAGTAGTAGTAGTTTAGTATGAAATACACAACAGATTAGATGTTTTAAAGCTGGGGTTGGTAACCCTGTTCAGAAACATGGCCGTCTGGGCCGCGGCCCGGGGGACTCGAGCTTCCAGAGGCCTCCGTCACGTAGTGTTTTTTTTTTTTTTTTTTGAGTAGATCTCATTAAGTGTGTGGTGAGTTATAAATGTATAGCCTACCCGAATTATTTGCAAATAAAAAAAAAAAAAAAACTGAGTGTTTGTTTTGCTGTCTTTGTCCGGGCGATGATGACGGGGACGTCCACACGTAAACACGTACACACATAGATGACAGTAGATGGAAAAAAGACACATGACTGTCGACACAGTTGTAGACTGTACAATTTAAAAAGAGCAACATGGACGTGAAGTTAAAGCGCTGGGAGAGTGGACCCTCTGCATTAAAATCAGAACAGGAGAGGGGTAAACAGAGCTGCCTCATATCTCCAGCTTGTTCACGTCTAACCGCAACATCAGCGACAGTGAAGAGCGGGACAGCTACCCGGCAGATGCCTCCACTTCACCGCCTGAAGTCTCTATCGTTACTGGCAATAGAGTCTGAACTCGTCAGAGACCTGGACTTCAGTGATGTTGTGGAGGAGTTTTCTAGGAGAAAGGCCAGGAAAAAGGTCATTGCATGAGGTACTACTCTAATGTGTGAGCGTGACTTAAGTGAGTGTGTGTATTCCTGCCTCCCGAGTTGTTAATGTAAGTGCAGTGTTTTTTATGACTTGGAAAAACTGTTTTGTTGTGGAGACAGGTTGTTTGATGTTCTGTTCGTGTTTCTGCATATTTGAGTGTTTTAATAAAATAGTCTTGTGACCAATTTATCTACAGTTGTAGATTTTTTCCTAAAATAAGGTGTCGCCAGTCAGTGTGAATCCTGTGCACAGGAGTTTCGAACAACTAGGTCTACACTTGTGCACTAGTAAACCAGTCGTCTGTTGTGTTGGTGCACGTACAAGTGTGTGTGTGTGTGTGTGTGTGTATTGTGTATGTGTGTGCTGAATTCTTAATCCAGCCCTGTATGTATTAAGAAAAAGGAACGACAGTAATCAGTCCTCTGTGGCAGCTGCAGGACTGACAAAACTCCGACCAATCCACGCTCTTAGCACCGAAGAGCAACAACCAATCAGATACCTTCATGTCTAGTTCTGTATCCGCCCCCCTTGATCCCTGCCTCGTACACCTGTGCACAATCTTCAGGTGTCGCTGTTGCCGGAAGAAATCAGCGTACAGAGTTACAGCAGAACGGATTTCATGCTCATTTATGAGCAGTGGCTGAGAAAATGCAGCCCCAGTTACTACTTCCAGCGTTACTTGTAACGTTACTTGTAACGGCTCGCCCCGAGAAAAAGGCAAGGAAGAGAAAGGAGGCTGAAAAGGCTGCTAACAAAAAGGCTCTGGATAAAGCCAGACGTCAAACCAGAGTAAACATCGGTGTTGCTTTTGTGGAGACAACTGAGGGATTTGAAGTGATGCTGAGGTTGCTCTCTTTCTGTTGGACAGGTAATTATATGCTTTGTTATTGTTATGAAATGTGTAACTTTTGCTATATATTACGCCTCCTGCCGCTTCTCATGTTCGTGCGGTGCGCGTTCCAGTTTGTGGGGGCGTGGCTTGGACGTACACACTGACGGGAGGGGGAGGAGGGGGGTGGAACCATGGATGTATTATATGAACTGGATGCCGGATCGAAAATAGCCGCCGTTCATTTCAGTTGGAGTTGCTCGCCTGGCGCATACCATGGATGTATTATATTATATTATATATATATATTATATTATTATATTAGGTCGATGCTGTACCGCGACTACCAGCTGGCCCTGCCAGCCCCTGTCCCTCGCTTCCTGTATCAGCGTGAGGGCCGGCCTGCCCTGTGTGTGTATGTGTGTGTGTGTGTGTGTGTGTGTGTGTGTGTGTATGTGTACGTGTGGCTGAGTCTCTCCGTTCATTGCTATGGCGTGGTGTAGTGTACCGCGACCACCGGCTGGGCCCGGCAAACTCCCCCGCCCCTCGCTTCCTCTATCAGCGCGAGGGCCTGCCTGTATGTGTATGGCCGCCTGGCTATGAGTCTCTCTGTTCAGAGCCGGCGTGGTCAGATCTGCCCCATTAGTTTGACCGCGGCCAGCGGCTTCGCCAACGCTGCTCTGCCCCCGCCCCTCTGCTCTCTGCTTCCTGGTCTGTGTGTAGCCCCGTGTATGTGTATGGGGCTGGCTGCCTCCGGCGTGGTCAGATCTGCCCCATTAGTTTGACCGCGGCCAGCGGCTTCGCCAACGCTGCTCTGCCCCCGCCCCTCTGCTCTCTGCTTCCTGGTCTGTGTGTAGCCCCGTGTATGTGTATGGGGCTGGCTGCCTCCGGCGTGGTCAGATCTGCCCCATTAGTTTGACCGCGGCCAGCGGCTTCGCCAACGCTGCTCTGCCCCCGCCCCTCTGCTCTGCTTCCTGGTCTGTGTGTAGCCCCGTGTATGTGTATGGGGCTGGCTGCCTCCGGCGTGGTCAGATCTGCCCCATTAGTTTGACCGCGGCCAGCGGCTTCGCCAACGCTGCTCTGCCCCCGCCCCTCTGCTCTGCTTCCTGGTCTGTGTGTAGCCCCGTGTATGTGTATGGGGCTGGCTGCCTCCGGCGTGGTCAGATCTGCCCCATTAGTTTGACCGCGGCCAGCGGCTTCGCCAACGCTGCTCTGCCCCCGCCCCTCTGCTCTCTGCTTCCTGGTCTGTGTGTAGCCCCGTGTATGTGTATGGGGCTGGCTGCCTCCGGCGTGGTCAGATCTGCCCCATTAGTTTGACCGCGGCCAGCGGCTTCGCCAACGCTGCTCTGCCCCCGCCCCTCTGCTCTGCTTCCTGGTCTGTGTGTAGCCCCGTGTATGTGTATGGGGCTGGCTGCCTCCGGCGTGGTCAGATCTGCCCCATTAGTTTGACCGCGGCCAGCGGCTTCGCCAACGCTGCTCTGCCCCCGCCCCTCTGCTCTGCTTCCTGGTCTGTGTGTAGCCCCGTGTATGTGTATGGGGCTGGCTGCCTCCGGCGTGGTCAGATCTGCCCCATTAGTTTGACCGCGGCCAGCGGCTTCGCCAACGCTGCTCTGCCCCCGCCCCTCTGCTCTGCTTCCTGGTCTGTGTGTAGCCCCGTGTATGTGTATGGGGCTGGCTGCCTCCGGCGTGGTCAGATCTGCCCCATTAGTTTGACCGCGGCCAGCGGCTTCGCCAACGCTGCTCTGCCCCCGCCCCTCTGCTCTGCTTCCTGGTCTGTGTGTAGCCCCGTGTATGTGTATGGGGCTGGCTGCCTCCGGCGTGGTCAGATCTGCCCCATTAGTTTGACCGCGGCCAGCGGCTTCGCCAACGCTGCTCTGCCCCCGCCCCTCTGCTCTGCTTCCTGGTCTGTGTGTAGCCCCGTGTATGTGTATGGGGCTGGCTGCCTCCGGCGTGGTCAGATCTGCCCCATTAGTTTGACCGCGGCCAGCGGCTTCGCCAACGCTGCTCTGCCCCCGCCCCTCTGCTCTCTGCTTCCTGGTCTGTGTGTAGCCCCGTGTATGTGTATGGGGCTGGCTGCCTCCGGCGTGGTCAGATCTGCCCCATTAGTTTGACCGCGGCCAGCGGCTTCGCCAACGCTGCTCTGCCCCCGCCCCTCTGCTCTGCTTCCTGGTCTGTGTGTAGCCCCGTGTATGTGTATGGGGCTGGCTGCCTCCGGCGTGGTCAGATCTGCCCCATTAGTTTGACCGCGGCCAGCGGCTTCGCCAACGCTGCTCTGCCCCCGCCCCTCTGCTCTCTGCTTCCTGGTCTGTGTGTAGCCCCGTGTATGTGTATGGGGCTGGCTGCCTCCGGCGTGGTCAGATCTGCCCCATTAGTTTGACCGCGGCCAGCGGCTTCGCCAACGCTGCTCTGCCCCCGCCCCTCTGCTCTCTGCTTCCTGGTCTGTGTGTAGCCCCGTGTATGTGTATGGGGCTGGCTGCCTCCGGCGTGGTCAGATCTGCCCCATTAGTTTGACCGCGGCCAGCGGCTTCGCCAACGCTGCTCTGCCCCCGCCCCTCTGCTCTGCTTCCTGGTCTGTGTGTAGCCCCGTGTATGTGTATGGGGCTGGCTGCCTCCGGCGTGGTCAGATCTGCCCCATTAGTTTGACCGCGGCCAGCGGCTTCGCCAACGCTGCTCTGCCCCCGCCCCTCTGCTCTCTGCTTCCTGGTCTGTGTGTAGCCCCGTGTATGTGTATGGGGCTGGCTGCCTCCGGCGTGGTCAGATCTGCCCCATTAGTTTGACCGCGGCCAGCGGCTTCGCCAACGCTGCTCTGCCCCCGCCCCTCTGCTCTCTGCTTCCTGGTCTGTGTGTAGCCCCGTGTATGTGTATGGGGC
The DNA here is from genome assembly GCA_021432705.1 of Caranx ignobilis. Lineage (NCBI taxonomy): Eukaryota > Metazoa > Chordata > Actinopteri > Carangiformes > Carangidae > Caranx > Caranx ignobilis. The sequence goes on along the minus strand of JAFHLA010000330.1, from coordinate 23,379 downwards.
TGGCTGCCTCCGGCGTGGTCAGATCTGCCCCATTAGTTTGACCGCGGCCAGCGGCTTCGCCAACGCTGCTCTGCCCCCGCCCCTCTGCTCTCTGCTTCCTGGTCTGTGTGTAGCCCCGTGTATGTGTATGGGGCTGGCTGCCTCCGGCGTGGTCAGATCTGCCCCATTAGTTTGACCGCGGCCAGCGGCTTCGCCAACGCTGCTCTGCCCCCGCCCCTCTGCTCTCTGCTTCCTGGTCTGTGTGTAGCCCCGTGTATGTGTATGGGGCTGGCTGCCTCCGGCGTGGTCAGATCTGCCCCATTAGTTTGACCGCGGCCAGCGGCTTCGCCAACGCTGCTCTGCCCCCGCCCCTCTGCTCTGCTTCCTGGTCTGTGTGTAGCCCCGTGTATGTGTATGGGGCTGGCTGCCTCCGGCGTGGTCAGATCTGCCCCATTAGTTTGACCGCGGCCAGCGGCTTCGCCAACGCTGCTCTGCCCCCGCCCCTCTGCTCTCTGCTTCCTGGTCTGTGTGTAGCCCCGTGTATGTGTATGGGGCTGGCTGCCTCCGGCGTGGTCAGATCTGCCCCATTAGTTTGACCGCGGCCAGCGGCTTCGCCAACGCTGCTCTGCCCCCGCCCCTCTGCTCTCTGCTTCCTGGTCTGTGTGTAGCCCCGTGTATGTGTATGGGGCTGGCTGCCTCCGGCGTGGTCAGATCTGCCCCATTAGTTTGACCGCGGCCAGCGGCTTCGCCAACGCTGCTCTGCCCCCGCCCCTCTGCTCTGCTTCCTGGTCTGTGTGTAGCCCCGTGTATGTGTATGGGGCTGGCTGCCTCCGGCGTGGTCAGATCTGCCCCATTAGTTTGACCGCGGCCAGCGGCTTCGCCAACGCTGCTCTGCCCCCGCCCCTCTGCTCTGCTTCCTGGTCTGTGTGTAGCCCCGTGTATGTGTATGGGGCTGGCTGCCTCCGGCGTGGTCAGATCTGCCCCATTAGTTTGACCGCGGCCAGCGGCTTCGCCAACGCTGCTCTGCCCCCGCCCCTCTGCTCTCTGCTTCCTGGTCTGTGTGTAGCCCCGTGTATGTGTATGGGGCTGGCTGCCTCCGGCGTGGTCAGATCTGCCCCATTAGTTTGACCGCGGCCAGCGGCTTCGCCAACGCTGCTCTGCCCCCGCCCCTCTGCTCTGCTTCCTGGTCTGTGTGTAGCCCCGTGTATGTGTACGGGGCTGGCTGCCTCCGGCGTGGTCAGATCTGCCCCATTAGTTTGACCGCGGCCAGCGGCTTCGCCAACGCTGCTCTGCCCCCGCCCCTCTGCTCTCTGCTTCCTGGTCTGTGTGTAGCCCCGTGTATGTGTATGGGGCTGGCTGCCTCCGGCGTGGTCAGATCTGCCCCATTAGTTTGACCGCGGCCAGCGGCTTCGCCAACGCTGCTCTGCCCCCGCCCCTCTGCTCTCTGCTTCCTGGTCTGTGTGTAGCCCCGTGTATGTGTATGGGGCTGGCTGCCTCCGGCGTGGTCAGATCTGCCCCATTAGTTTGACCGCGGCCAGCGGCTTCGCCAACGCTGCTCTGCCCCCGCCCCTCTGCTCTGCTTCCTGGTCTGTGTGTAGCCCCGTGTATGTGTACGGGGCTGGCTGCCTCCGGCGTGGTCAGATCTGCCCCATTAGTTTGACCGCGGCCAGCGGCTTCGCCAACGCTGCTCTGCCCCCGCCCCTCTGCTCTCTGCTTCCTGGTCTGTGTGTAGCCCCGTGTATGTGTACGGGGCTGGCTGCCTCCGGCGTGGTCAGATCTGCCCCATTAGTTTGACCGCGGCCAGCGGCTTCGCCAACGCTGCTCTGCCCCCGCCCCTCTGCTCTCTGCTTCCTGGTCTGTGTGTAGCCCCGTGTATGTGTACGGGGCTGGCTGCCTCCGGCGTGGTCAGATCTGCCCCATTAGTTTGACCGCGGCCAGCGGCTTCGCCAACGCTGCTCTGCCCCCGCCCCTCTGCTCTGCTTCCTGGTCTGTGTGTAGCCCCGTGTATGTGTATGGGGCTGGCTGCCTCCGGCGTGGTCAGATCTGCCCCATTAGTTTGACCGCGGCCAGCGGCTTCGCCAACGCTGCTCTGCCCCCGCCCCTCTGCTCTGCTTCCTGGTCTGTGTGTAGCCCCGTGTATGTGTATGGGGCTGGCTGCCTCCGGCGTGGTCAGATCTGCCCCATTAGTTTGACCGCGGCCAGCGGCTTCGCCAACGCTGCTCTGCCCCCGCCCCTCTGCTCTGCTTCCTGGTCTGTGTGTAGCCCCGTGTATGTGTATGGGGCTGGCTGCCTCCGGCGTGGTCAGATCTGCCCCATTAGTTTGACCGCGGCCAGCGGCTTCGCCAACGCTGCTCTGCCCCCGCCCCTCTGCTCTGCTTCCTGGTCTGTGTGTAGCCCCGTGTATGTGTATGGGGCTGGCTGCCTCCGGCGTGGTCAGATCTGCCCCATTAGTTTGACCGCGGCCAGCGGCTTCGCCAACGCTGCTCTGCCCCCGCCCCTCTGCTCTGCTTCCTGGTCTGTGTGTAGCCCCGTGTATGTGTATGGGGCTGGCTGCCTCCGGCGTGGTCAGATCTGCCCCATTAGTTTGACCGCGGCCAGCGGCTTCGCCAACGCTGCTCTGCCCCCGCCCCTCTGCTCTGCTTCCTGGTCTGTGTGTAGCCCCGTGTATGTGTATGGGGCTGGCTGCCTCCGGCGTGGTCAGATCTGCCCCATTAGTTTGACCGCGGCCAGCGGCTTCGCCAACGCTGCTCTGCCCCCGCCCCTCTGCTCTGCTTCCTGGTCTGTGTGTAGCCCCGTGTATGTGTATGGGGCTGGCTGCCTCCGGCGTGGTCAGATCTGCCCCATTAGTTTGACCGCGGCCAGCGGCTTCGCCAACGCTGCTCTGCCCCCGCCCCTCTGCTCTGCTTCCTGGTCTGTGTGTAGCCCCGTGTATGTGTATGGGGCTGGCTGCCTCCGGCGTGGTCAGATCTGCCCCATTAGTTTGACCGCGGCCAGCGGCTTCGCCAACGCTGCTCTGCCCCCGCCCCTCTGCTCTGCTTCCTGGTCTGTGTGTAGCCCCGTGTATGTGTATGGGGCTGGCTGCCTCCGGCGTGGTCAGATCTGCCCCATTAGTTTGACCGCGGCCAGCGGCTTCGCCAACGCTGCTCTGCCCCCGCCCCTCTGCTCTGCTTCCTGGTCTGTGTGTAGCCCCGTGTATGTGTATGGGGCTGGCTGCCTCCGGCGTGGTCAGATCTGCCCCATTAGTTTGACCGCGGCCAGCGGCTTCGCCAACGCTGCTCTGCCCCCGCCCCTCTGCTCTGCTTCCTGGTCTGTGTCTAGCCCCGTGTATGTGTATGGGGCTGGCTGCCTCCGGCGTGGTCAGATCTGCCCCATTAGTTTGACCGCGGCCAGCGGCTTCGCCAACGCTGCTCTGCCCCCGCCCCTCTGCTCTGCTTCCTGGTCTGTGTCTAGCCCCGTGTATGTGTATGGGGCTGGCTGCCTCCGGCGTGGTCAGATCTGCCCCATTAGTTTGACCGCGGCCAGCGGCTTCGCCAACGCTGCTCTGCCCCCGCCCCTCTGCTCTGCTTCCTGGTCTGTGTGTAGCCCCGTGTATGTGTATGGGGCTGGCTGCCTCCGGCGTGGTCAGATCTGCCCCATTAGTTTGACCGCGGCCAGCGGCTTCGCCAACGCTGCTCTGCCCCCGCCCCTCTGCTCTGCTTCCTGGTCTGTGTCTAGCCCCGTGTATGTGTATGGGGCTGGCTGCCTCCGGCGTGGTCAGATCTGCCCCATTAGTTTGACCGCGGCCAGCGGCTTCGCCAACGCTGCTCTGCCCCCGCCCCTCTGCTCTGCTTCCTGGTCTGTGTCTAGCCCCGTGTATGTGTATGGGGCTGGCTGCCTCCGGCGTGGTCAGATCTGCCCCATTAGTTTGACCGCGGCCAGCGGCTTCGCCAACGCTGCTCTGCCCCCGCCCCTCTGCTCTGCTTCCTGGTCTGTGTGTAGCCCCGTGTATGTGTATGGGGCTGGCTGCCTCCGGCGTGGTCAGATCTGCCCCATTAGTTTGACCGCGGCCAGCGGCTTCGCCAACGCTGCTCTGCCCCCGCCCCTCTGCTCTGCTTCCTGGTCTGTGTGTAGCCCCGTGTATGTGTATGGGGCTGGCTGCCTCCGGCGTGGTCAGATCTGCCCCATTAGTTTGACCGCGGCCAGCGGCTTCGCCAACGCTGCTCTGCCCCCGCCCCTCTGCTCTGCTTCCTGGTCTGTGTGTAGCCCCGTGTATGTGTATGGGGCTGGCTGCCTCCGGCGTGGTCAGATCTGCCCCATTAGTTTGACCGCGGCCAGCGGCTTCGCCAACGCTGCTCTGCCCCCGCCCCTCTGCTCTGCTTCCTGGTCTGTGTCTAGCCCCGTGTATGTGTATGGGGCTGGCTGCCTCCGGCGTGGTCAGATCTGCCCCATTAGTTTGACCGCGGCCAGCGGCTTCGCCAACGCTGCTCTGCCCCCGCCCCTCTGCTCTGCTTCCTGGTCTGTGTCTAGCCCCGTGTATGTGTATGGGGCTGGCTGCCTCCGGCGTGGTCAGATCTGCCCCATTAGTTTGACCGCGGCCAGCGGCTTCGCCAACGCTGCTCTGCCCCCGCCCCTCTGCTCTGCTTCCTGGTCTGTGTGTAGCCCCGTGTATGTGTATGGGGCTGGCTGCCTCCGGCGTGGTCAGATCTGCCCCATTAGTTTGACCGCGGCCAGCGGCTTCGCCAACGCTGCTCTGCCCCCGCCCCTCTGCTCTGCTTCCTGGTCTGTGTCTAGCCCCGTGTATGTGTATGGGGCTGGCTGCCTCCGGCGTGGTCAGATCTGCCCCATTAGTTTGACCGCGGCCAGCGGCTTCGCCAACGCTGCTCTGCCCCCGCCCCTCTGCTCTGCTTCCTGGTCTGTGTGTAGCCCCGTGTATGTGTACGGGGCTGGCTGCCTCCGGCGTGGTCAGATCTGCCCCATTAGTTTGACCGCGGCCAGCGGCTTCGCCAACGCTGCTCTGCCCCCGCCCCTCTGCTCTGCTTCCTGGTCTGTGTCTAGCCCCGTGTATGTGTATGGGGCTGGCTGCCTCCGGCGTGGTCAGATCTGCCCCATTAGTTTGACCGCGGCCAGCGGCTTCGCCAACGCTGCTCTGCCCCCGCCCCTCTGCTCTGCTTCCTGGTCTGTGTGTAGCCCCGTGTATGTGTACGGGGCTGGCTGCCTCCGGCGTGGTCAGATCTGACCCATTAGTTTGACCGCGGCCAGCGGCTTCGCCAACGCTGCTCTGCCCCCGCCCCTCTGCTCTGCTTCCTGGTCTGTGTCTAGCCCCGTGTATGTGTACGGGGCTGGCTGCCTCCGGCGTGGTCAGATCTGCCCCATTAGTTTGACCGCGGCCAGCGGCTTCGCCAACGCTGCTCTGCCCCCGCCCCTCTGCTCTGCTTCCTGGTCTGTGTCTAGCCCCGTGTATGTGTATGGGGCTGGCTGCCTCCGGCGTGGTCAGATCTGCCCCATTAGTTTGACCGCGGCCAGCGGCTTCGCCAACGCTGCTCTGCCCCCGCCCCTCTGCTCTGCTTCCTGGTCTGTGTGTAGCCCCGTGTATGTGTATGGGGCTGGCTGCCTCCGGCGTGGTCAGATCTGCCCCATTAGTTTGACCGCGGCCAGCGGCTTCGCCAACGCTGCTCTGCCCCCGCCCCTCTGCTCTGCTTCCTGGTCTGTGTGTAGCCCCGTGTATGTGTATGGGGCTGGCTGCCTCCGGCGTGGTCAGATCTGCCCCATTAGTTTGACCGCGGCCAGCGGCTTCGCCAACGCTGCTCTGCCCCCGCCCCTCTGCTCTGCTTCCTGGTCTGTGTCTAGCCCCGTGTATGTGTACGGGGCTGGCTGCCTCCGGCGTGGTCAGATCTGCCCCATTAGTTTGACCGCGGCCAGCGGCTTCGCCAACGCTGCTCTGCCCCCCCCTCTCTCTCTGCTTCCTGGTCTGTGTCTAGCCCCGTGTATGTGTACGGGGCTGGCTGCCTCCGGCGTGGTCAGATCTGCCCCATTAGTTTGACCGCGGCCAGCGGCTTCGCCAACGCTGCTCTGCCCCCCCGCCCCTCTGCTCTGCTTCCTGGTCTGTGTGTAGCCCCGTGTATGTGTATGGGGCTGGCTGCCTCCGGCGTGGTCAGATCTGACCCATTAGTTTGACCGCGGCCAGCGGCTTCGCCAACGCTGCTCTGCCCCCGCCCCTCTGCTCTGCTTCCTGGTCTGTGTCTAGCCCCGTGTATGTGTATGGGGCTGGCTGCCTCCGGCGTGGTCAGATCTGCCCCATTAGTTTGACCGCGGCCAGCGGCTTCGCCAACGCTGCTCTGCCCCCGCCCCCTGCTCTGCTTCCTGGTCTGTGTCTAGCCCCGTGTATGTGTATGGGGCTGGCTGCCTCCGGCGTGGTCAGATCTGCCCCATTAGTTTGACCGCGGCCAGCGGCTTCGCCAACGCTGCTCTGCCCCCGCCCCTCTGCTCTGCTTCCTGGTCTGTGTGTAGCCCCGTGTACGTGTACGGGGCTGGCTGCCTCCGGCGTGGTCAGATCTGACCCATTAGTTTGACCGCGGCCAGCGGCTTCGCCAACGCTGCTCTGCCCCCGCCCCTCTGCTTCCTGGTCTGTGTGTAGCCCCGTGTACGTGTACGGGGCTGGCTGCCTCCGGCGTGGTCAGATCTGACCCATTAGTTTGACCGCGGCCAGCGGCTTCGCCAACGCTGCTCTGCCCCCGCCTCTGCTCTGCTTCCTGGTCTGTGTCTAGCCCCGTGTATGTGTATGGGGCTGGCTGCCTCCGGCGTGGTCAGATCTGACCCATTAGTTTGACCGCGGCCAGCGGCTTCGCCAACGCTGCTCTGCCCCCGCCCTCTGCTCTGCTTCCTGGTCTGTGTCTAGCCCCGTGTATGTGTATGGGGCTGGCTGCCTCCGGCGTGGTCAGATCTGACCCATTAGTTTGACCGCGGCCAGCGGCTTCGCCAACGCTGCTCTGCCCCCGCCCCTCTGCTCTGCTTCCTGGTCTGTGTCTAGCCCCGTGTATGTGTATGGGGCTGGCTGCCTCCGGCGTGGTCAGATCTGCCCCATTAGTTTGACCGCGGCCAGCGGCTTCGCCAACGCTGCTCTGCCCCCGCCCCTCTGCTCTGCTTCCTGGTCTGTGTCTAGCCCCGTGTATGTGTATGGGGCTGGCTGCCTCCGGCGTGGTCAGATCTGCCCCATTAGTTTGACCGCGGCCAGCGGCTTCGCCAACGCTGCTCTGCCCCCGCCCCTCTGCTCTGCTTCCTGGTCTGTGTCTAGCCCCGTGTATGTGTATGGGGCTGGCTGCCTCCGGCGTGGTCAGATCTGCCCCATTAGTTTGACCGCGGCCAGCGGCTTCGCCAACGCTGCTCTGCCCCCGCCCCTCTGCTCTGCTTCCTGGTCTGTGTCTAGCCCCGTGTATGTGTATGGGGCTGGCTGCCTCCGGCGTGGTCAGATCTGCCCCATTAGTTTGACCGCGGCCAGCGGCTTCGCCAACGCTGCTCTGCCCCCGCCCCTCTGCTCTGCTTCCTGGTCTGTGTCTAGCCCCGTGTATGTGTATGGGGCTGGCTGCCTCCGGCGTGGTCAGATCTGCCCCATTAGTTTGACCGCGGCCAGCGGCTTCGCCAACGCTGCTCTGCCCCCGCCCCTCTGCTCTGCTTCCTGGTCTGTGTCTAGCCCCGTGTATGTGTATGGGGCTGGCTGCCTCCGGCGTGGTCAGATCTGCCCCATTAGTTTGACCGCGGCCAGCGGCTTCGCCAACGCTGCTCTGCCCCCGCCCCTCTGCTCTGCTTCCTGGTCTGTGTCTAGCCCCGTGTATGTGTATGGGGCTGGCTGCCTCCGGCGTGGTCAGATCTGCCCCATTAGTTTGACCGCGGCCAGCGGCTTCGCCAACGCTGCTCTGCCCCCGCCCCTCTGCTCTGCTTCCTGGTCTGTGTCTAGCCCCGTGTATGTGTATGGGGCTGGCTGCCTCCGGCGTGGTCAGATCTGCCCCATTAGTTTGACCGCGGCCAGCGGCTTCGCCAACGCTGCTCTGCCCCCGCCCCTCTGCTCTGCTTCCTGGTCTGTGTCTAGCCCCGTGTATGTGTATGGGGCTGGCTGCCTCCGGCGTGGTCAGATCTGCCCCATTAGTTTGACCGCGGCCAGCGGCTTCGCCAACGCTGCTCTGCCCCCGCCTCTGCTCTGCTTCCTGGTCTGTGTCTAGCCCCGTGTATGTGTATGGGGCTGGCTGCCTCCGGCGTGGTCAGATCTGCCCCATTAGTTTGACCGCGGCCAGCGGCTTCGCCAACGCTGCTCTGCCCCCGCCCCTCTGCTCTGCTTCCTGGTCTGTGTCTAGCCCCGTGTATGTGTATGGGGCTGGCTGCCTCCGGCGTGGTCAGATCTGCCCCATTAGTTTGACCGCGGCCAGCGGCTTCGCCAACGCTGCTCTGCCCCCGCCCCTCTGCTCTGCTTCCTGGTCTGTGTCTAGCCCCGTGTATGTGTATGGGGCTGGCTGCCTCCGGCGTGGTCAGATCTGCCCCATTAGTTTGACCGCGGCCAGCGGCTTCGCCAACGCTGCTCTGCCCCCGCCCCTCTGCTCTGCTTCCTGGTCTGTGTCTAGCCCCGTGTATGTGTATGGGGCTGGCTGCCTCCGGCGTGGTCAGATCTGCCCCATTAGTTTGACCGCGGCCAGCGGCTTCGCCAACGCTGCTCTGCCCCCGCCCCTCTGCTCTGCTTCCTGGTCTGTGTCTAGCCCCGTGTATGTGTATGGGGCTGGCTGCCTCCGGCGTGGTCAGATCTGCCCCATTAGTTTGACCGCGGCCAGCGGCTTCGCCAACGCTGCTCTGCCCCCGCCCCTCTGCTCTGCTTCCTGGTCTGTGTCTAGCCCCGTGTATGTGTATGGGGCTGGCTGCCTCCGGCGTGGTCAGATCTGCCCCATTAGTTTGACCGCGGCCAGCGGCTTCGCCAACGCTGCTCTGCCCCCGCCCCTCTGCTCTGCTTCCTGGTCTGTGTCTAGCCCCGTGTATGTGTATGGGGCTGGCTGCCTCCGGCGTGGTCAGATCTGCCCCATTAGTTTGACCGCGGCCAGCGGCTTCGCCAACGCTGCTCTGCCCCCGCCCCTCTGCTCTGCTTCCTGGTCTGTGTCTAGCCCCGTGTATGTGTATGGGGCTGGCTGCCTCCGGCGTGGTCAGATCTGCCCCATTAGTTTGACCGCGGCCAGCGGCTTCGCCAACGCTGCTCTGCCCCCGCCCCTCTGCTCTGCTTCCTGGTCTGTGTCTAGCCCCGTGTATGTGTATGGGGCTGGCTGCCTCCGGCGTGGTCAGATCTGCCCCATTAGTTTGACCGCGGCCAGCGGCTTCGCCAACGCTGCTCTGCCCCCGCCCCTCTGCTCTGCTTCCTGGTCTGTGTCTAGCCCCGTGTATGTGTATGGGGCTGGCTGCCTCCGGCGTGGTCAGATCTGCCCCATTAGTTTGACCGCGGCCAGCGGCTTCGCCAACGCTGCTCTGCCCCCGCCCCTCTGCTCTGCTTCCTGGTCTGTGTCTAGCCCCGTGTATGTGTATGGGGCTGGCTGCCTCCGGCGTGGTCAGATCTGCCCCATTAGTTTGACCGCGGCCAGCGGCTTCGCCAACGCTGCTCTGCCCCCGCCCCTCTGCTCTGCTTCCTGGTCTGTGTCTAGCCCCGTGTATGTGTATGGGGCTGGCTGCCTCCGGCGTGGTCAGATCTGCCCCATTAGTTTGACCGCGGCCAGCGGCTTCGCCAACGCTGCTCTGCCCCCGCCCCTCTGCTCTGCTTCCTGGTCTGTGTCTAGCCCCGTGTATGTGTATGGGGCTGGCTGCCTCCGGCGTGGTCAGATCTGCCCCATTAGTTTGACCGCGGCCAGCGGCTTCGCCAACGCTGCTCTGCCCCCGCCCCTCTGCTCTGCTTCCTGGTCTGTGTCTAGCCCCGTGTATGTGTATGGGGCTGGCTGCCTCCGGCGTGGTCAGATCTGCCCCATTAGTTTGACCGCGGCCAGCGGCTTCGCCAACGCTGCTCTGCCCCCGCCCCTCTGCTCTGCTTCCTGGTCTGTGTCTAGCCCCGTGTATGTGTATGGGGCTGGCTGCCTCCGGCGTGGTCAGATCTGCCCCATTAGTTTGACCGCGGCCAGCGGCTTCGCCAACGCTGCTCTGCCCCCGCCCCTCTGCTCTGCTTCCTGGTCTGTGTCTAGCCCCGTGTATGTGTATGGGGCTGGCTGCCTCCGGCGTGGTCAGATCTGCCCCATTAGTTTGACCGCGGCCAGCGGCTTCGCCAACGCTGCTCTGCCCCCGCCCCTCTGCTCTGCTTCCTGGTCTGTGTAGCCCCGTGTATGTGTATGGGGCTGGCTGCCTCCGGCGTGGTCAGATCTGCCCCATTAGTTTGACCGCGGCCAGCGGCTTCGCCAACGCTGCTCTGCCCCCGCCCCTCTGCTCTGCTTCCTGGTCTGTGTCTAGCCCCGTGTATGTGTATGGGGCTGGCTGCCTCCGGCGTGGTCAGATCTGCCCCATTAGTTTGACCGCGGCCAGCGGCTTCGCCAACGCTGCTCTGCCCCCGCCCCTCTGCTCTGCTTCCTGGTCTGTGTCTAGCCCCGTGTATGTGTATGGGGCTGGCTGCCTCCGGCGTGGTCAGATCTGCCCCATTAGTTTGACCGCGGCCAGCGGCTTCGCCAACGCTGCTCTGCCCCCGCCCCTCTGCTCTGCTTCCTGGTCTGTGTCTAGCCCCGTGTATGTGTATGGGGCTGGCTGCCTCCGGCGTGGTCAGATCTGCCCCATTAGTTTGACCGCGGCCAGCGGCTTCGCCAACGCTGCTCTGCCCCCGCCCCTCTGCTCTGCTTCCTGGTCTGTGTAGCCCCGTGTATGTGTATGGGGCTGGCTGCCTCCGGCGTGGTCAGATCTGCCCCATTAGTTTGACCGCGGCCAGCGGCTTCGCCAACGCTGCTCTGCCCCCGCCCCTCTGCTCTGCTTCCTGGTCTGTGTCTAGCCCCGTGTATGTGTATGGGGCTGGCTGCCTCCGGCGTGGTCAGATCTGCCCCATTAGTTTGACCGCGGCCAGCGGCTTCGCCAACGCTGCTCTGCCCCCGCCCCTCTGCTCTGCTTCCTGGTCTGTGTCTAGCCCCGTGTATGTGTATGGGGCTGGCTGCCTCCGGCGTGGTCAGATCTGCCCCATTAGTTTGACCGCGGCCAGCGGCTTCGCCAACGCTGCTCTGCCCCCGCCCCTCTGCTCTGCTTCCTGGTCTGTGTCTAGCCCCGTGTATGTGTATGGGGCTGGCTGCCTCCGGCGTGGTCAGATCTGCCCCATTAGTTTGACCGCGGCCAGCGGCTTCGCCAACGCTGCTCTGCCCCCGCCCCTCTGCTCTGCTTCCTGGTCTGTGTCTAGCCCCGTGTATGTGTATGGGGCTGGCTGCCTCCGGCGTGGTCAGATCTGCCCCATTAGTTTGACCGCGGCCAGCGGCTTCGCCAACGCTGCTCTGCCCCCGCCCCTCTGCTCTGCTTCCTGGTCTGTGTCTAGCCCCGTGTATGTGTATGGGGCTGGCTGCCTCCGGCGTGGTCAGATCTGCCCCATTAGTTTGACCGCGGCCAGCGGCTTCGCCAACGCTGCTCTGCCCCCGCCCCTCTGCTCTGCTTCCTGGTCTGTGTCTAGCCCCGTGTATGTGTATGGGGCTGGCTGCCTCCGGCGTGGTCAGATCTGCCCCATTAGTTTGACCGCGGCCAGCGGCTTCGCCAACGCTGCTCTGCCCCCGCCCCTCTGCTCTGCTTCCTGGTCTGTGTCTAGCCCCGTGTATGTGTATGGGGCTGGCTGCCTCCGGCGTGGTCAGATCTGCCCCATTAGTTTGACCGCGGCCAGCGGCTTCGCCAACGCTGCTCTGCCCCCGCCCCTCTGCTCTGCTTCCTGGTCTGTGTCTAGCCCCGTGTATGTGTATGGGGCTGGCTGCCTCCGGCGTGGTCAGATCTGCCCCATTAGTTTGACCGCGGCCAGCGGCTTCGCCAACGCTGCTCTGCCCCCGCCCCTCTGCTCTGCTTCCTGGTCTGTGTAGCCCCGTGTATGTGTATGGGGCTGGCTGCCTCCGGCGTGGTCAGATCTGCCCCATTAGTTTGACCGCGGCCAGCGGCTTCGCCAACGCTGCTCTGCCCCCGCCCCTCTGCTCTGCTTCCTGGTCTGTGTCTAGCCCCGTGTATGTGTATGGGGCTGGCTGCCTCCGGCGTGGTCAGATCTGCCCCATTAGTTTGACCGCGGCCAGCGGCTTCGCCAACGCTGCTCTGCCCCCGCCCCTCTGCTCTGCTTCCTGGTCTGTGTCTAGCCCCGTGTATGTGTATGGGGCTGGCTGCCTCCGGCGTGGTCAGATCTGCCCCATTAGTTTGACCGCGGCCAGCGGCTTCGCCAACGCTGCTCTGCCCCCGCCCCTCTGCTCTGCTTCCTGGTCTGTGTCTAGCCCCGTGTATGTGTATGGGGCTGGCTGCCTCCGGCGTGGTCAGATCTGCCCCATTAGTTTGACCGCGGCCAGCGGCTTCGCCAACGCTGCTCTGCCCCCGCCCCTCTGCTCTGCTTCCTGGTCTGTGTCTAGCCCCGTGTATGTGTATGGGGCTGGCTGCCTCCGGCGTGGTCAGATCTGCCCCATTAGTTTGACCGCGGCCAGCGGCTTCGCCAACGCTGCTCTGCCCCCGCCCCTCTGCTCTGCTTCCTGGTCTGTGTGTAGCCCCGTGTATGTGTATGGGGCTGGCTGCCTCCGGCGTGGTCAGATCTGCCCCATTAGTTTGACCGCGGCCAGCGGCTTCGCCAACGCTGCTCTGCCCCCGCCCCTCTGCTCTGCTTCCTGGTCTGTGTCTAGCCCCGTGTATGTGTATGGGGCTGGCTGCCTCCGGCGTGGTCAGATCTGCCCCATTAGTTTGACCGCGGCCAGCGGCTTCGCCAACGCTGCTCTGCCCCCGCCCCTCTGCTCTGCTTCCTGGTCTGTGCTAGCCCCGTGTATGTGTATGGGGCTGGCTGCCTCCGGCGTGGTCAGATCTGCCCCATTAGTTTGACCGCGGCCAGCGGCTTCGCCAACGCTGCTCTGCCCCCGCCCCTCTGCTCTGCTTCCTGGTCTGTGTCTAGCCCCGTGTATGTGTATGGGGCTGGCTGCCTCCGGCGTGGTCAGATCTGCCCCATTAGTTTGACCGCGGCCAGCGGCTTCGCCAACGCTGCTCTGCCCCCGCCCCTCTGCTCTGCTTCCTGGTCTGTGTCTAGCCCCGTGTATGTGTATGGGGCTGGCTGCCTCCGGCGTGGTCAGATCTGCCCCATTAGTTTGACCGCGGCCAGCGGCTTCGCCAACGCTGCTCTGCCCCCGCCCCTCTGCTCTGCTTCCTGGTCTGTGTCTAGCCCCGTGTATGTGTATGGGGCTGGCTGCCTCCGGCGTGGTCAGATCTGCCCCATTAGTTTGACCGCGGCCAGCGGCTTCGCCAACGCTGCTCTGCCCCCGCCCCTCTGCTCTGCTTCCTGGTCTGTGTCTAGCCCCGTGTATGTGTATGGGGCTGGCTGCCTCCGGCGTGGTCAGATCTGCCCCATTAGTTTGACCGCGGCCAGCGGCTTCGCCAACGCTGCTCTGCCCCCGCCCCTCTGCTCTGCTTCCTGGTCTGTGTCTAGCCCCGTGTATGTGTATGGGGCTGGCTGCCTCCGGCGTGGTCAGATCTGCCCCATTAGTTTGACCGCGGCCAGCGGCTTCGCCAACGCTGCTCTGCCCCCGCCCCTCTGCTCTGCTTCCTGGTCTGTGTCTAGCCCCGTGTATGTGTATGGGGCTGGCTGCCTCCGGCGTGGTCAGATCTGCCCCATTAGTTTGACCGCGGCCAGCGGCTTCGCCAACGCTGCTCTGCCCCCGCCCCTCTGCTCTGCTTCCTGGTCTGTGTCTAGCCCCGTGTATGTGTATGGGGCTGGCTGCCTCCGGCGTGGTCAGATCTGCCCCATTAGTTTGACCGCGGCCAGCGGCTTCGCCAACGCTGCTCTGCCCCCGCCCCTCTGCTCTGCTTCCTGGTCTGTGTCTAGCCCCGTGTATGTGTATGGGGCTGGCTGCCTCCGGCGTGGTCAGATCTGCCCCATTAGTTTGACCGCGGCCAGCGGCTTCGCCAACGCTGCTCTGCCCCCGCCCCTCTGCTCTGCTTCCTGGTCTGTGTCTAGCCCCGTGTATGTGTATGGGGCTGGCTGCCTCGGCGTGGTCAGATCTGCCCCATTAGTTTGACCGCGGCCAGCGGCTTCGCCAACGCTGCTCTGCCCCCGCCCCTCTGCTCTGCTTCCTGGTCTGTGTCTAGCCCCGTGTATGTGTATGGGGCTGGCTGCCTCCGGCGTGGTCAGATCTGCCCCATTAGTTTGACCGCGGCCAGCGGCTTCGCCAACGCTGCTCTGCCCCCGCCCCTCTGCTCTGCTTCCTGGTCTGTGTCTAGCCCCGTGTATGTGTATGGGGCTGGCTGCCTCCGGCGTGGTCAGATCTGCCCCATTAGTTTGACCGCGGCCAGCGGCTTCGCCAACGCTGCTCTGCCCCCGCCCCTCTGCTCTGCTTCCTGGTCTGTGTCTAGCCCCGTGTATGTGTATGGGGCTGGCTGCCTCGGCGTGGTCAGATCTGCCCCATTAGTTTGACCGCGGCCAGCGGCTTCGCCAACGCTGCTCTGCCCCCGCCCCTCTGCTCTGCTTCCTGGTCTGTGTCTAGCCCCGTGTATGTGTATGGGGCTGGCTGCCTCCGGCGTGGTCAGATCTGCCCCATTAGTTTGACCGCGGCCAGCGGCTTCGCCAACGCTGCTCTGCCCCCGCCCCTCTGCTCTGCTTCCTGGTCTGTGTCTAGCCCCGTGTATGTGTATGGGGCTGGCTGCCTCCGGCGTGGTCAGATCTGCCCCATTAGTTTGACCGCGGCCAGCGGCTTCGCCAACGCTGCTCTGCCCCCGCCCCTCTGCTCTGCTTCCTGGTCTGTGTCTAGCCCCGTGTATGTGTATGGGGCTGGCTGCCTCCGGCGTGGTCAGATCTGCCCCATTAGTTTGACCGCGGCCAGCGGCTTCGCCAACGCTGCTCTGCCCCCGCCCCTCTGCTCTGCTTCCTGGTCTGTGTCTAGCCCCGTGTATGTGTATGGGGCTGGCTGCCTCCGGCGTGGTCAGATCTGCCCCATTAGTTTGACCGCGGCCAGCGGCTTCGCCAACGCTGCTCTGCCCCCGCCCCTCTGCTCTGCTTCCTGGTCTGTGTCTAGCCCCGTGTATGTGTATGGGGCTGGCTGCCTCCGGCGTGGTCAGATCTGCCCCATTAGTTTGACCGCGGCCAGCGGCTTCGCCAACGCTGCTCTGCCCCGCCCCTCTGCTCTGCTTCCTGGTCTGTGTCTAGCCCCGTGTATGTGTATGGGGCTGGCTGCCTCCGGCGTGGTCAGATCTGCCCCATTAGTTTGACCGCGGCCAGCGGCTTCGCCAACGCTGCTCTGCCCCCGCCCCTCTGCTCTGCTTCCTGGTCTGTGTCTAGCCCCGTGTATGTGTATGGGGCTGGCTGCCTCGGCGTGGTCAGATCTGCCCCATTAGTTTGACCGCGGCCAGCGGCTTCGCCAACGCTGCTCTGCCCCCGCCCCTCTGCTCTGCTTCCTGGTCTGTGTCTAGCCCCGTGTATGTGTATGGGGCTGGCTGCCTCGGCGTGGTCAGATCTGCCCCATTAGTTTGACCGCGGCCAGCGGCTTCGCCAACGCTGCTCTGCCCCCGCCCCTCTGCTCTGCTTCCTGGTCTGTGTCTAGCCCCGTGTATGTGTATGGGGCTGGCTGCCTCCGGCGTGGTCAGATCTGCCCCATTAGTTTGACCGCGGCCAGCGGCTTCGCCAACGCTGCTCTGCCCCGCCCCCCTGCTCTGCTTCCTGGTCTGTGTCTAGCCCCGTGTATGTGTATGGGGCTGGCTGCCTCCGGCGTGGTCAGATCTGCCCCATTAGTTTGACCGCGGCCAGCGGCTTCGCCAACGCTGCTCTGCCCCCCGCCCCTCTGCTCTGCTTCCTGGTCTGTGTCTAGCCCCGTGTATGTGTATGGGGCTGGCTGCCTCCGGCGTGGTCAGATCTGCCCCATTAGTTTGACCGCGGCCAGCGGCTTCGCCAACGCTGCTCTGCCCCCGCCCCTCTGCTCTGCTTCCTGGTCTGTGTCTAGCCCCGTGTATGTGTATGGGGCTGGCTGCCTCCTGGCGTGGTCAGATCTGCCCCATTAGTTTGACCGCGGCCAGCGGCTTCGCCAACGCTGCTCTGCCCCGCCCCTCTGCTCTGCTTCCTGGTCTGTGTCTAGCCCCGTGTATGTGTATGGGGCTGGCTGCCTCCGGCGTGGTCAGATCTGCCCCATTAGTTTGACCGCGGCCAGCGGCTTCGCCAACGCTGCTCTGCCCCCGCCCCTCTGCTCTGCTTCCTGGTCTGTGTGTAGCCCCGTGTATGTGTATGGGGCTGGCTGCCTCCGGCGTGGTCAGATCTGCCCATTAGTTTGACCGCGGCCAGCGGCTTCGCCAACGCTGCTCCCCCGCCCCCTGCTCTGCTTCCTGGTCTGTGTCTAGCCCCGTGTATGTGTATGGGGCTGGCTGCCTCCGGCGTGGTCAGATCTGCCCCATTAGTTTGACCGCGGCCAGCGGCTTCGCCAACGCTGCTCTGCCCCCGCCCCCTGCTCTGCTTCCTGGTCTGTGTCTAGCCCCGTGTATGTGTATGGGGCTGGCTGCCTCCGGCGTGGTCAGATCTGCCCCATTAGTTTGACCGCGGCCAGCGGCTTCGCCAACGCTGCTCTGCCCCGCCCCTCTGCTCTGCTTCCTGGTCTGTGTCTAGCCCCGTGTATGTGTATGGGGCTGGCTGCCTCGGCGTGGTCAGATCTGCCCCATTAGTTTGACCGCGGCCAGCGGCTTCGCCAACGCTGCTCTGCCCCCGCCCCTCTGCTCTGCTTCCTGGTCTGTGTAGCCCCGTGTATGTGTATGGGGCTGGCTGCCTCCGGCGTGGTCAGATCTGCCCCATTAGTTTGACCGCGGCCAGCGGCTTCGCCAACGCTGCTCTGCCCCCGCCCCTCTGCTCTGCTTCCTGGTCTGTGTCTAGCCCCGTGTATGTGTATGGGGCTGGCTGCCTCTGGCGTGGTCAGATCTGCCCCATTAGTTTGACCGCGGCCAGCGGCTTCGCCAACGCTGCTCTGCCCCCGCCCCTCTGCTCTGCTTCCTGGTCTGTGTCTAGCCCCGTGTATGTGTATGGGGCTGGCTGCCTCCGGCGTGGTCAGATCTGCCCCATTAGTTTGACCGCGGCCAGCGGCTTCGCCAACGCTGCTCTGCCCCCGCCCCTCTGCTCTGCTTCCTGGTCTGTGTGTAGCCCCGTGTATGTGTATGGGGCTGGCTGCCTCCGGCGTGGTCAGATCTGCCCCATTAGTTTGACCGCGGCCAGCGGCTTCGCCAACGCTGCTCTGCCCCCGCCCCTCTGCTCTGCTTCCTGGTCTGTGTGTAGCCCCGTGTATGTGTATGGGGCTGGCTGCCTCCGGCGTGGTCAGATCTGCCCCATTAGTTTGACCGCGGCCAGCGGCTTCGCCAACGCTGCTCTGCCCCCGCCCCTCTGCTCTGCTTCCTGGTCTGTGTGTAGCCCCGTGTATGTGTATGGGGCTGGCTGCCTCCGGCGTGGTCAGATCTGCCCCATTAGTTTGACCGCGGCCAGCGGCTTCGCCAACGCTGCTCTGCCCCGCCCCTCTGCTCTGCTTCCTGGTCTGTGTCTAGCCCCGTGTATGTGTATGGGGCTGGCTGCCTCGGCGTGGTCAGATCTGCCCCATTAGTTTGACCGCGGCCAGCGGCTTCGCCAACGCTGCTCTGCCCCCGCCCCTCTGCTCTGCTTCCTGGTCTGTGTCTAGCCCCGTGTATGTGTATGGGGCTGGCTGCCTCGGCGTGGTCAGATCTGCCCCATTAGTTTGACCGCGGCCAGCGGCTTCGCCAACGCTGCTCTGCCCCCGCCCCTCTGCTCTGCTTCCTGGTCTGTGTCTAGCCCCGTGTATGTGTATGGGGCTGGCTGCCTCCGGCGTGGTCAGATCTGCCCCATTAGTTTGACCGCGGCCAGCGGCTTCGCCAACGCTGCTCTGCCCCCGCCCCTCTGCTCTGCTTCCTGGTCTGTGTCTAGCCCCGTGTATGTGTATGGGGCTGGCTGCCTCCGGCGTGGTCAGATCTGCCCCATTAGTTTGACCGCGGCCAGCGCGGCTTCGCCAACGCTGCTCTGCCCCGCCCCTCTGCTCTGCTTCCTGGTCTGTGTCTAGCCCCGTGTATGTGTATGGGGCTGGCTGCCTCCGGCGTGGTCAGATCTGCCCCATTAGTTTGACCGCGGCCAGCGGCTTCGCCAACGCTGCTCTGCCCCCGCCCCTCTGCTCTGCTTCCTGGTCTCTGTGTAGCCCCGTGTATGTGTATGGGGCTGGCTGCCTCCGGCGTGGTCAGATCTGCCCCATTAGTTTGACCGCGGCCAGCGGCTTCGCCAACGCTGCTCTGCCCCGCCCCTCTGCTCTGCTTCCTGGTCTGTGTGTAGCCCCGTGTATGTGTATGGGGCTGGCTGCCTCGGCGTGGTCAGATCTGCCCCATTAGTTTGACCGCGGCCAGCGGCTTCGCCAACGCTGCTCTGCCCCCGCCCCTCTGCTCTGCTTCCTGGTCTGGTCTAGCCCCGTGTATGTGTATGGGGCTGGCTGCCTCGGCGTGGTCAGATCTGCCCCATTAGTTTGACCGCGGCCAGCGGCTTCGCCAACGCTGCTCTGCCCCCGCCCCTGCTCTGCTTCCTGGTCTGTGTGTAGCCCCGTGTATGTGTATGGGGCTGGCTGCCTCCGGCGTGGTCAGATCTGCCCCATTAGTTTGACCGCGGCCAGCGGCTTCGCCAACGCTGCTCTGCCCCCGCCCCTCTCTCTGCTTCCTGGTCTCTGTCTAGCCCCGTGTATGTGTATGGGGCTGGCTGCCTCCGGCGTGGTCAGATCTGCCCCATTAGTTTGACCGCGGCCAGCGGCTTCGCCAACGCTGCTCTGCCCCCGCCTCTGCTCTGCTTCCTGGTCTGTGTCTAGCCCGTGTATGTGTATGGGGCTGGCTGCCTCCGGCGTGGTCAGATCTGCCCCATTAGTTTGACCGCGGCCAGCGGCTTCGCCAACGCTGCTCTGCCCCCGCCCTCTGCTCTGCTTCCTGGTCTGTGTAGCCCCGTGTATGTGTATGGGGCTGGCTGCCTCGGCGTGGTCAGATCTGCCCCATTAGTTTGACCGCGGCCAGCGGCTTCGCCAACGCTGCTCTGCCCCCGCCCCTCTGCTCTGCTTCCTGGTCTGTGTCTAGCCCCGTGTATGTGTATGGGGCTGGCTGCCTCCGGCGTGGTCAGATCTGCCCCATTAGTTTGACCGCGGCCAGCGGCTTCGCCAACGCTGCTCTGCCCCCGCCCCTCTGCTCTGCTTCCTGGTCTGTGTGTAGCCCCGTGTATGTGTATGGGGCTGGCTGCCTCGGCGTGGTCAGATCTGCCCCATTAGTTTGACCGCGGCCAGCGGCTTCGCCAACGCTGCTCTGCCCCCGCCCCTCTGCTCTGCTTCCTGGTCTGTGTCTAGCCCCGTGTATGTGTATGGGGCTGGCTGCCTCCGGCGTGGTCAGATCTGCCCCATTAGTTTGACCGCGGCCAGCGGCTTCGCCAACGCTGCTCTGCCCCGCCCCTCTGCTCTGCTTCCTGGTCTGTGTCTAGCCCCGTGTATGTGTATGGGGCTGGCTGCCTCCGGCGTGGTCAGATCTGCCCCATTAGTTTGACCGCGGCCAGCGGCTTCGCCAACGCTGCTCTGCCCCGCCCCTCTGCTCTGCTTCCTGGTCTGTGTCTAGCCCCGTGTATGTGTATGGGGCTGGCTGCCTCCGGCGTGGTCAGATCTGCCCCATTAGTTTGACCGCGGCCAGCGGCTTCGCCAACGCTGCTCTGCCCCGCCCCTCTGCTCTGCTTCCTGGTCTGTGTGTAGCCCCGTGTATGTGTATGGGGCTGGCTGCCTCCGGCGTGGTCAGATCTGCCCCATTAGTTTGACCGCGGCCAGCGGCTTCGCCAACGCTGCTCTGCCCCCGCCCCTCTGCTCTGCTTCCTGGTCTGTGTGTAGCCCCGTGTATGTGTATGGGGCTGGCTGCCTCCGGCGTGGTCAGATCTGCCCCATTAGTTTGACCGCGGCCAGCGGCTTCGCCAACGCTGCTCTGCCCCCGCCCCCTCTGCTCTGCTTCCTGGTCTGTGTCTAGCCCCGTGTATGTGTATGGGGCTGGCTGCCTCGGCGTGGTCAGATCTGCCCCATTAGTTTGACCGCGGCCAGCGGCTTCGCCAACGCTGCTCTGCCCCCGCCCCTCTGCTCTGCTTCCTGGTCTGTGTGTAGCCCCGTGTATGTGTATGGGGCTGGCTGCCTCCGGCGTGGTCAGATCTGCCCCATTAGTTTGACCGCGGCCAGCGGCTTCGCCAACGCTGCTCTGCCCCCGCCCCTCTGCTCTGCTTCCTGGTCTGTGTGTAGCCCCGTGTATGTGTATGGGGCTGGCTGCCTCGGCGTGGTCAGATCTGCCCCATTAGTTTGACCGCGGCCAGCGGCTTCGCCAACGCTGCTCTGCCCCCGCCCCTCTGCTCTGCTTCCTGGTCTGTGTAGCCCCGTGTATGTGTATGGGGCTGGCTGCCTCCGGCGTGGTCAGATCTGCCCCATTAGTTTGACCGCGGCCAGCGGCTTCGCCAACGCTGCTCTGCCCCCGCCCCTCTGCTCTGCTTCCTGGTCTGTGTGTAGCCCCGTGTATGTGTATGGGGCTGGCTGCCTCCGGCGTGGTCAGATCTGCCCCATTAGTTTGACCGCGGCCAGCGGCTTCGCCAACGCTGCTCTGCCCCCGCCCCTCTGCTCTGCTTCCTGGTCTGTGTGTAGCCCCGTGTATGTGTATGGGGCTGGCTGCCTCCGGCGTGGTCAGATCTGCCCCATTAGTTTGACCGCGGCCAGCGGCTTCGCCAACGCTGCTCTGCCCCCGCCCCTCTGCTCTGCTTCCTGGTCTGTGTGTAGCCCCGTGTATGTGTATGGGGCTGGCTGCCTCCGGCGTGGTCAGATCTGCCCCATTAGTTTGACCGCGGCCAGCGGCTTCGCCAACGCTGCTCTGCCCCCGCCCCTCTGCTCTGCTTCCTGGTCTGTGTCTAGCCCCGTGTATGTGTATGGGGCTGGCTGCCTCGGCGTGGTCAGATCTGCCCCATTAGTTTGACCGCGGCCAGCGGCTTCGCCAACGCTGCTCTGCCCCCGCCCCTCTGCTCTGCTTCCTGGTCTGTGTCTAGCCCCGTGTATGTGTATGGGGCTGGCTGCCTCCGGCGTGGTCAGATCTGCCCCATTAGTTTGACCGCGGCCAGCGGCTTCGCCAACGCTGCTCTGCCCCCGCCCCTCTGCTCTGCTTCCTGGTCTGTGTGTAGCCCCGTGTATGTGTATGGGGCTGGCTGCCTCCGGCGTGGTCAGATCTGCCCCATTAGTTTGACCGCGGCCAGCGGCTTCGCCAACGCTGCTCTGCCCCCGCCCCTCTGCTCTGCTTCCTGGTCTGTGTCTAGCCCCGTGTATGTGTATGGGGCTGGCTGCCTCCGGCGTGGTCAGATCTGCCCCATTAGTTTGACCGCGGCCAGCGGCTTCGCAACGCTGCTCTGCCCCCGCCCCTCTGCTCTGCTTCCTGGTCTGTGTCTAGCCCCGTGTATGTGTATGGGGCTGGCTGCCTCCGGCGTGGTCAGATCTGCCCCATTAGTTTGACCGCGGCCAGCGGCTTCGCCAACGCTGCTCTGCCCCCGCCCCTCTGCTCTGCTTCCTGGTCTGTGTCTAGCCCCGTGTATGTGTATGGGGCTGGCTGCCTCCGGCGTGGTCAGATCTGCCCCATTAGTTTGACCGCGGCCAGCGGCTTCGCCAACGCTGCTCTGCCCCCGCCCCTCTGCTCTGCTTCCTGGTCTGTGTCTAGCCCGTGTATGTGTATGGGGGCTGGCTGCCTCCGGCGTGGTCAGATCTGCCCCATTAGTTTGACCGCGGCCAGCGGCTTCGCCAACGCTGCTCTGCCCCCGCCCCTCTGCTCTGCTTCCTGGTCTGTGTCTAGCCCCGTGTATGTGTATGGGGCTGGCTGCCTCCGGCGTGGTCAGATCTGCCCCATTAGTTTGACCGCGGCCAGCGGCTTCGCCAACGCTGCTCTGCCCCCGCCCCTCTGCTCTGCTTCCTGGTCTGTGTCTAGCCCCGTGTATGTGTATGGGGCTGGCTGCCTCCGGCGTGGTCAGATCTGCCCCATTAGTTTGACCGCGGCCAGCGGCTTCGCCAACGCTGCTCTGCCCCCGCCCCTCTGCTCTGCTTCCTGGTCTGTGTCTAGCCCCGTGTATGTGTATGGGGCTGGCTGCCTCCGGCGTGGTCAGATCTGCCCATTAGTTTGACCGCGGCCAGCGGCTTCGCCAACGCTGCTCTGCCCCCGCCCCTCTGCTCTGCTTCCTGGTCTGTGTCTAGCCCCGTGTATGTGTATGGGCTGGCTGCCTCGGCGTGGTCAGATCTGCCCATTAGTTTGACCGCGGCCAGCGGCTTCGCCAACGCTGCTCTGCCCCGCCCCTCTGCTCTGCTTCCTGGTCTGTGTCTAGCCCCGTGTATGTGTATGGGGCTGGCTGCCTCCGGCGTGGTCAGATCTGCCCCATTAGTTTGACCGCGGCCAGCGGCTTCGCCAACGCTGCTCTGCCCCCGCCCCTCTGCTCTGCTTCCTGGTCTGTGTCTAGCCCCGTGTATGTGTATGGGGCTGGCGCCTCCGGCGTGGTCAGATCTGCCCCATTAGTTTGACCGCGGCCAGCGGCTTCGCCAACGCTGCTGCCCCCGCCCCTCTGCTCTGCTTCCTGGTCTGTGTCTAGCCCCGTGTATGTGTATGGGGCTGGCTGCCTCGGCGTGGTCAGATCTGCCCCATTAGTTTGACCGCGGCCAGCGGCTTCGCCAACGCTGCTCTGCCCCCGCCCCTCTGCTCTGCTTCCTGGTCTGTGTCTAGCCCCGTGTATGTGTATGGGGCTGGCTGCCTCCGGCGTGGTCAGATCTGCCCCATTAGTTTGACCGCGGCCAGCGGCTTCGCCAACGCTGCTCTGCCCCGCCCCTCTGCTCTGCTTCCTGGTCTGTGTCTAGCCCCGTGTATGTGTATGGGGCTGGCTGCCTCCGGCGTGGTCAGATCTGCCCCATTAGTTTGACCGCGGCCAGCGGCTTCGCCAACGCTGCTCTGCCCCCGCCCCTCGCTCTGCTTCCTGGTCTGTGTCTAGCCCGTGTATGTGTATGGGGCTGGCTGCCTCCGGCGTGGTCAGATCTGCCCCATTAGTTTGACCGCGGCCAGCGGCTTGCCAACGCTGCTCTGCCCCCGCCTCTGCTCTGCTCCTGGTCTGTGTCTAGCCCCGTGTATGTGTATGGGGCTGGCTGCCTCCGGCGTGGTCAGATCTGCCCATTAGTTTGACCGCGGCCAGCGGCTTCGCCAACGCTGCTC
>MU270007.1:647418-774558 GCA_021432705.1 Caranx ignobilis | reverse complement strand
TGCGCGCAGTGCAGGAAGGCCGGTTTCTCAGCTGGGATGTGTTTGGGGGTCAATCCCAGCCTTTTCTGTGGCCAACCCGGGCAAGCTGGCAGGCTGCGCTGGGCTTGTGTGACTTTTCCGCTCCTCTCGCTGAGAGAAATGCGCCATTTCTCAAAGTGCTGAGAATGAAGCGGGGCTGTGCACACGGGGCCCGCCTTGTCAGCTCAAATAGTGGATGGCCAGCCCTGCCTCCCCTGGGCCCAAAGTGCCCACTTTGTGCATTGGGCTTGGACGCTGTCACTTTTGCGCTCCGCCGGCGGAGAGAGAAACCAGCGCTTTTTTTTCTTTTTTTTTCCACTGCTGAGGGAATGATGCTGCGCAGTGCAGGAGGCCGGTTTCTCAGCTGGGATGTGTTTGGGGGTCAATCCCTGCCTGTTCTGTGGCCAACCCGGCAGCTGGCAGGCTGCGCTGGGCTTGTGTGACTT
This sequence comes from Caranx ignobilis, assembly GCA_021432705.1. Taxonomy (NCBI): domain Eukaryota; kingdom Metazoa; phylum Chordata; class Actinopteri; order Carangiformes; family Carangidae; genus Caranx; species Caranx ignobilis. The sequence continues at coordinate 774,094 of MU270007.1, read as the reverse complement.
TTCCGCTCCTCTCGCTGAGAGAAATGCGCCATTTCTCAAATGTGCTGAGAATGAAGCGGGCTGTGCACAGGGGCCGCCTTGTCAGCTCAAATAAGTGGAATGGCCAGCCCCTGCCTCTCCCTGGGCCAAAGTGCCCACTTTGTGCATTGGGCTTGGACGCTGTCACTTTTGCGCTCCGCCGGCGGAGAAACCAGCGGCTTTCTTTTTTTTTCCACTGCTGAGGGAATGATGCTGCGCAGTGCAGGAAGGCCGGTTTTCTCAGCTGGGATGTGTTTGGGGGTCAATCCCTGCCTGTTCTGTGGCCAACCCGGGCAGCTGGCAGGCTGCGCTGGGCTTGTGTGACTTTTCCGCTCCTCTCGCTGAGAGAAATGCGCCATTTCTCAAATGTGCTGAGAAGGAAGCGGGGCTGTGCACAGGGGCCGCCTTGTCAGCTCAAATAAGTGGAATGGCCAGCCCCTGCCTCTCCCTGGGCCCAAAGTGCCCACTTTGTGCATTGGGCTTGGACGCTGTCACTTTGCGCTCCGCCGGCAGCTTTTTTTTTTTTTTTTTTTTCCACTGCTGAGGGAATGATGCTGCGCAGTGCAGAAGGCCGGTTTCTCAGCTGGGATGTGTTTGGGGGTCAATCCCAGCCTTTTCTGTGGCCAACCCGGGCAGTTGCAGGCTGCGCTGGGCTTGTGTGACTTTTCCGCTCCTCTCGCTGAGAGAAATGCGCCATTTCTCAAATGTGCTGAGAATGAAGCGGGGGTGCACAGGGGCCGCCTTGTCAGCTCAAATAAGTGGAATGGCCAGCCCCTGCCTCTCCCTGGGCCCAAAGTGCCCACTTTGTGCATTGGGCTTGGACGCTGTCACTTTTGCGCTCCGCCGGCGGAGAAGAAACAGCGGCTTTTTTTTTCCACTGCTGAGGGAATGATGCTGCGCAGTGCAGGAAGGCCGGTTCTCAGCTGGGATGTGTTTGGGGGTCAATCCCTGCCTGTTCTGTGGCCAACCCGGGCAGCTGGCAGGCTGCGCTGGGCTTGTGTGACTTTTCCGCTCCTCTCGCTGAGAGAAATGCGCCATTTCTCAAATGTGCTGAGAATGAAGCGGGGCTGTGCACAGGGGCCGCCTTGTCAGCTGAAATAAGTGGAATGGCCAGCCCCTGCCTCTCCCTGGGCCCAAAGTGCCCACTTTGTGCATTGGGCTTGGACGCTGTCACTTTTGCGCTCCGCCGGCGGAGAAAACAGCGGCTTTTTTTTTCCACTGCTGAGGGAATGATGCTGCGCAGTGCAGGAAGGCCGGTTTCTCAGCTGGGATGTGTTTGGGGTCAATCCCAGCCTTTTCTGTGGCCAACCCGGGCAGTTGGCAGGCTGCGCTGGGCTTGTGTGACTTTTCCGCTCCTCTCGCTGAGAGAAATGCGCCATTTCTCAAATGTGCTGAGAATGAAGCGGGGCTGTGCACAGGGGCCGTCTTGTCAGCTCAAATAAGTGGAATGGCCAGCCCCTGCCTCTCCCTGGGCCCAAAGTGCCCACTTTGTGCATTGGGCTTGGACGCTGTCACTTTTGCGCTCCGCCGGCGGAGAAACCAGCGGCTTTTTTTTTTTTTTTTTCCAGTGCTGAGGGAATGATGCTGCGCAGTGCAGGAAGGCCGGTTTCTCAGCTGGGATGTGTTTGGGGGTCAATCCCAGCCTTTTCTGTGGCCAACCCGGGCAGCTGGCAGGCTGCGCTGGGCTTGTGTGACTTTTCCGCTCCTCTCGCTGAGAGAAATGCGCCATTTCTCAAATGTGCTGAGAATGAAGCGGGGCTGTGCACAGGGGCCGCCTTGTCAGCTCAAATAAGTGGAATGGCCAGCCCCTGCCTCTCCCTGGGCCCAAAGTGCCCACTTTGTGCATTGGGCTTGGACGCTGTCACTTTTGCGCTCCGCCGGCGGAGAAACCAGCGGCTTTTTTTTCCACTGCTGAGGGAATGATGCTGCGCAGTGCAGGAAGGCCGGTTTCTCAGCTGGGATGTGTTTGGGGGTCAATCCCAGCCTTTTCTGTGGCCAACCCGGGCAGTTGGCAGGCTGCGCTGGGCTTGTGTGACTTTTCCGCTCCTCTCGCTGAGAGAAATGCGCCATTTCTCAAATGTGCTGAGAATGAAGCGGGGCTGTGCACAGGGGCCGTCTTGTCAGCTCAAATAAGTGGAATGGCCAGCCCCTGCCTCTCCCTGGGCCCAAAGTGCCCACTTTGTGCATTGGGCTTGGACGCTGTCACTTTTGCGCTCCGCCGGCGGAGAAAACAGCGGCTTTTTTTTTTTCCACTGCTGAGGGAATGATGCTGCGCAGTGCAGGAAGGCCGGTTTCTCAGCTGGGATGTGTTTGGGGGTCAATCCCTGCCTGTTCTGTGGCCAACCCGGGCAGCTGGCAGGCTGCGCTGGGCTTGTGTGACTTTTCCGCTCCTCTCGCTGAGAGAAATGCGCCATTTCTCAAATGTGCTGAGAATGAAGCGGGGCTGTGCACAGGGGCCGCCTTGTCAGCTCAAATAAGTGGAATGGCCAGCCCTGCCTCTCCCTGGGCCCAAAGTGCCCACTTTGTGCATTGGGCTTGGACGCTGTCACTTTTGCGCTCCGCCGGCGGAGAAACCAGCGGCTTTTTTTTCCACTGCTGAGGGAATGATGCTGCGCAGTGCAGGAAGGCCGGTTTCTCAGCTGGGATGTGTTTGGGGGTCAATCCCTGCCTTTTCTGTGGCCAACCCGGGCAGTTGGCAGGCTGCGCTGGGCTTGTGTGACTTTTCCGCTCCTCTCGCTGAGAGAAATGCGCCATTTCTCAAATGTGCTGAGAATGAAGCGGGGCTGTGCACAGGGGCCGCCTTGTCAGCTGAAATAAGTGGAATGGCCAGCCCTGCCTCTTCTGGGCCCAAAGTGCCCATTTTGTGCATTGGGCTTGGACGCTGTCACTTTTGCGCTCCGCGGCAGCTGCTTTTTTTTTTTTTTTTTTCCACTGCTGAGTGAATGATGCTGCGCAGTACAGGAAGGCCGTTTCTCAGCTGAAATGTGTTTGTGTTTCAATCCCTGGCTGTTCTGTGGTCAAACCGGGCAGGTTGCAGGCTGCGGTGTGCTTGTGTCTTTTCCGCCTTTCTCGCTGAGAGAAATGCGCTATTTGTCAAATGTCTGAGAATGAAGCGGGGGGGCTGTGCACAGGGGCCGCCTTGTCAGCTCAATAAGTGGAATGGCAATCCCTGGCTCTTTTTGGGCCAAAGTGCCCACTTTGTTCATTGGCTTGGCCGCCATCCCTTTGCGCTCCGCTGGCGGAGAGACCCGCGGCTTTTTTTTTTGTTGTTGTTGTTGTTCCACTGCGGAGGGAATGATGCTGCGCAGTGCAGGAAGGACGCTTTCCTGGCTGAAATGTGTTTGGGGGTCAATCCTGGCTGTTCTGTGCACTGAAAAAATGGAAGAAGGAGGGTTGTTCAATTTACAAGCATGCATTTTGTATATGCTATACAATTGATTTGTATTTCTCTCCAAAACATGATTAAATATTTTAAAAGCGTTTCAATAGGGGAATTTAAACCTACATGTCTCCATCATTTGAAGAAGAAAGGAAGAAGAGTTTCTTTTGTCAGCCGGAAGTTGAAAACCCCGCCTCCTAGGGGCGGGCTCCTGGACAGAAAACGGTTGCTGAAGACCTGCAAGCGCCGCCATTTTCTCCCTCGCCTTGATATTTTCTGGTGGATTTGGGCTGCTCGGGACACAATAAAGGTAATAAATCAAATATGAACCAGTGTAGAGGCAGAGTGTTTATAATCAAGATTTTGAAAAGGCTTAGCTCTCTACTACTTGCCGGTAATGTCGAGTAAATCCAAGTCAGTCTTCATGCCAACGTTCGGCCATTCAACTGGTTGCTAATGGTGGCGGTCATGCCTGCCTCCTTGAATATCTTTACATTTATTTTTTAGTTTTGTAAGGTTAATGTGTGCACGGCAACTAGTTTTGTATGGGAAAATTCATCGAACATGCGCCGTCTTTTTACTTTTCAAGTCGACACCCGCCGGAGATATTAAACGAGTGTGGGGGATGGTAAAGTAACTCTGACATTGGCCTTGTGAAAACATGGCTGCAGTAACGCCATAGGTAAGGCAGAAAGGGAGAGTATAATTGACTATGGACGGCCAGGACGTATTTCGATACAACAGTGGCTTTCGGTGTTTTCCCGTTAACTAACTCCGCCACAGTCTCTTTCCTCCGCTGCACTCTCTCTCGCGTGGTGTCGCACACACACAGACTTACACACACAAACACTGGCACATGGACAGGTCGCGCCGGACGGTCCGTGAAACCTGTGGGAAACACTGCCTTAACCCTTTATAGGGCAAGTGACTATTTTTGGTAATTTCCGCACCCTTTGCAAATGGCTACCTTCCTGTACCTCAGTGAAGTCAAGAAACCATGTGGTCCTCACTTAGCCAATCAGAAGCGATCACCCAACATCACAGATCACATGGCTGTGGCATTCGACCAATCAGCAGAGACCTGGAGTGCATCTATTTTCTCTCTCCACTGAGGTCGGAAAAAGACGCTGAAGACGCCTAGCTTACCGTACATTTCTGTACAAAACTTCTAAACTAACCATGGTAAGTTGATGAAACTCACACATTTTATAGTTGAATAGTTGTGCTTAGTGATGACATATGTGTTGTTTTGTGGAGGATTTGTGGAAATGAGTGAAATTACGGCATGAAAAATGCAGGCACCATATTTGATCATACGCCCGGTATGGGAGTTCATTAGGAGTGTCCATTTTGGACATATGCCCGATGCACCTACCATGCATGCTTATAGCATTTTCTTAAAAAAAAGCAATACAACTAAGGACATTATGTTTTAATGTTGCCAAAGGTTTTATAATACTATACAGTGATTCAGGGATAATTTAACCGATTTCTAGAAATATTAAAGCTATAGATAGTGAAAATTTGTGATTTTTGTCAGTTTGTGACCTTTTAACGACTGTTATATTGTGTGAAATTTTTAGGCAATGTCTGCCCGGATGTTTTATGCCAAGAGGAGGGAGAGTGTTGTTGTGCCTGCCCACCCTGCCATCATGGATGATGATGAGGAGGAGGAGGATGATGATGTGGCAGACCCTAATTTTTGTCCCACCCACCCAGGACATTCCATGTACAAGTGACAGACCCCTCTGCCAAGAGGAACAGGATCCAACCTGTGGTGGAGGTGCTCCAAGACAATTACAGTGAGGCCATACATAAAGATGTCCTGTGTATGTTATACTGTATCTTATACAGTATATAAAGTTGTACTGTGTGTTATATTGTTATACAGTATATAAAGTTGTATTACGTATGTTATACATGTATTGTGTGTATAATGTTATACAATTATTTAGAAAGGAGTCTGTATCAGCACTTATGTTCTAAAAGTGATGTTCTAATGTGAAACATACATGTTCCTTTCACCTTATAGGTGTTTTTGTTGTATACTTTACGTATACACCTGATGGATTTTTTTTTTACCACTGTAGGGCAAGGAACCAAATATGGTAACTTCGTTTACTTTGGTTTTCTGCAATACAATGGAAATTTTTGAAAATGTTGAAAACAGAAATAAACTCAGGTTATGGCCCCCAATGACACTCTAAAGTTGATTTTTTGAATTTCATAGTATTTCAATGAGTGCCCTATAAAGGGTTAAGTTCATTATCACCTAGCTCTTTTATAATTGATATGTCCTGCCTTCGATGAGTTTAACATTTTTTCTTTCTGTAGATATCCTCCAGCTAAGGCCAATATTTGATGTAAGGTATGTCTCTGGGTGCTGTGTCAAAGGCTCTGTAGTGGTGGTGAGTATTACTATTCAATTGCTTTTGTTGATTTACTGGATGTGTTTAAACAAGAATTTCTCAGCATGATGATGATGATGATGATAATGATAATATTAATGATATTTTTTCAAAATATAGTGAGTAATTATAATTGCTGTAGGTTTTAATGCTCATTTTTTGTTGAAACTATTGTGTAGATGTGTTTCTAATAATTAGTCTCTCAGGATTACACAACAGTTTAACGGCACCACAAACTACACCTTCTGGATTGGCTGTGATTGTAATTTTTTCTAAGTTTTCCAACAATTACTGTTAGGGAGAAATTCTGTGATGATGCAGGAAGAAGAAGCACCGGAGTCTTGGATGTCTTATACTGAAGAAGTTTAATAGACTTGATCGATCAAGGAGAACAGAAGTGTCACCGACACAACTTGAGTGCGTGATGCCACCTCAATTCTGAGGGCCAAGCTACAAAGTTCAGATTCATATACTAGGAAGGTGGACCGAGCCCCAAAGGGAGATGTGCTAACATTCCATTGGCTATTGGGCATAAACATTAAGATAAAGACTCACACCATCTAGGTGACGCGAGAACAACAACAGTCTCTCTCACTCAGAGTGTTATCTGGTGAAGGCGCCAGAGAAATGAACTTGGCCTTGGCATGCCCTAGGAGAGAGTACAGGTCAGATAAACTGTCTCTAGCAATATATCTAAAAGGAAACATCTAATTCTCAACTTTCACCTATAAATGAAGAGGGATTGACCTTTAACTACACAAACTATACGGGGAAGTGAAATTCTTCCCTAACAATTACTAAACTATATAACTATAACTTTTATGATGGTAGATTTTATTGATTTCTGGATTAGACTACATTGGTTTAGGATTAGAGTGGGGCCCTAATAAACTGGAAAGATTATGCATTTTAAAATTATGATAAAATTTGCTCTATTTCTGTTGGATGTGTGTGGGTGAGTTGAACTTCCATTTGTTTGTCTCTCTTTCTCTAGTGAATGTGGCAGTGTAAAGGGTGTTTCAGTTGCAGTGCAAAGTAGGTCTGACTTACTTCACCATTATAAACTCAAACCCCACATTTTGGACGCACCATAAATTATCCATGTACGTATTCTAAATGTCCCTGTACATTTAAGACATGGAATGCTTTAATCATCTCTCAAAGTAGAGTGCATTCCACACAAGATGGTCAGACTCTAAAAGAGTTGTCTATTTTCAGCTGTCACTTATGTGCGTGCAAAAATTTAGCTAATGAAAGGGAGTTTTTTGTTCATATCAGCACACATCTGAAGAGAAATGAAAATGTATCTTGCATGTTTGTTGGCTGTAGTTTTCAAACAAGTATTTATGGAACCTTTAAGTCTCATAAGAGTCGCTGACACACACCTCACATATTAGCTGATTTTCTACCAGGTATTGTAAAAACAACAACAATAGCATCTCCACCATCAGATGATTCGTTTGCTGATAGCCAGGACGAGGAGTGTGTGTTAGAGGAAGTTTCTGATTCTTCACAAGATCAACACAAAGCACTTCCAAGTGCAATTGAACAGCAGCTTGCAGCAGCCCTACTAAAGTTGGAATATTTAGTTCATGTGCCAGGCAGGATGATTTTTTGCAAGAACTTACTACTTGATAAACACAGCATCAGTCACACTATCCAGAGGTGTTGTGGCAGATATCCTTAAGCATCACAACCTACAAGTTGATGATTCTGTAGTTACAGAAATCACCACAGCACTATGCTCATCTAACCCTGTTCCAAAAGCAATTGAAAAAGGTGGACCTCTTAGTACTTCATATCAACGTAAACAATTTTATAAGGAAAAATTCTGTGTTGTGGAACCAGTTAGTTACAAACTTGATCATAAAAAGAAACACACCTTTTCAGTATGTTCCACTGTTGAAATCTTTGCAGCAAATTTTAATAATAAGGCCATTCTTGATAAGATAATTGAACATCATAGAGGGCAGCAGGACATTGAACTTGACCCATCTCTTGAATTTCAGGTCCCCTGAAGATGGTTTATTTTAAGGAAAACAGCTTCCTAAATGCAGAGGAGTTACGGATATCACTGCGTCTCTATGTGGATGATTTTGAGACCTGCAATCCCCTCGGCACCTCTCGGAAAAAACACAAACTTTGTGGTGTTTACTGGATACTAGGTAACCTGACCAGGCTCCAACTCATCTTTATCATCTATTTATCTTGCAGTGCTTTGCAAAAGTGGTGATATAAAAGCATATGGTTATAAAACAGTCTTGGAACCACTTCTTCAAGATCTTAAAATTCTTGAGGAACATGGCGTCTATGTTCCTTTATTAGGTAAATCTCTTAAAGGTACAGTACTGAGTATTGTGGCTGACAACCTGGGTGCGCATGGTATTGCAGGGTTCATAGAAAAATTTTCTGGTGATTACATCTGTTGCTTTTGCACAGCAAAGAGTTGTGATTTCAGGAATCACTGTGTTGCTTGTGGTACTTTCAGCCTTCGAACTAGAGAGGGCCACGCAGATCACGTAAAATCATCTTGTGAGAAGGATACACACTGCTTTGGAGTTAAGAGAGAGTGCATTTTTACCAAAACGCTTTCTCATTTTCATGTTGTCTCCAGTTTTCCGCCTGATGTTGCTCACAATATATTTGAGGGCATTGTGCCTGTTGAGCTGGCCCACTGCTTGGCATTAATGATATCAAAGAAGTTATTTAAATTACATGAACTAAATAAAGCTATACTGACTTTCCCCTATAAATGGTCTGACAAAACAAACAAGCCACACATTGTACCACAGAGTTTCTTGGGTCGGAAAACTATTGGTGGCAACGCTCATGAAAACTGGAGCCTACTGAGGCTGCACCCATTTGTGATAGGTCCCCTTGTCCCAGAAAATGAGCCAGCATGGTTTGTGTTGATGGATTTAAAAGATATTGTGCAGTTAGTTGTTGCTCCTGTGCATACAGATGAATCCATCTCATACCTTGAAAGCAAAATTGTTGCGCACAGACAGAGGTACCAAGACCTGTTCCCTGGTGTCAAACTTCTACCCAAACACCACTATCTAGAACACTACCCGCAGATGATAAAGTGTTTTGGCACTCTAGTCACAGTTTGGACAATGCGATTTGAAGCCAAACATAGTTTCTTTAAGAACATTGTGAAACACACAAGTTGCTTTAAGAATGTACCACTGACTTTGGCTTCAAAACATCAAATGATGATTGCATTTCACATAAACTCACCATCTTATGGTAAATCTTGCCTAGATGTATCTACTGTCTCCACAGTTCCAGTTGATGTCCTGAAGGAGGAAGTGGCTGAGGCTATAAAGCTAAAATGCCCTAGCACATCTGAAGTGCATCTTGCTAAGAATGCATCAAGCAATGGCATGATAGTTGCCCACGGGTCAGTAGGTGGATTACCAGAGTTCGCTGAAATTATTCAGATGTGTGTAATAAATGAGATGTTGTTCCTCATTGTTAAAGTGCTGTGTGGGTGGTACACTGAACACTACAGAGCCTTTGAGCTAAGCTTGTCATGTTGTGTAAAAAAAAAAAAAAAAGAAAATGCACTGAGCTCCGAGAAAGTAGAGGGAGTGAGAAGGGAGGGGTGAGTACAGATAGAAAAAATCAAACCAGAGTCCTGTGAAGAGAGAAGTAGAGGGAGCGAGAAGGGAGGGTGAGTGTAGATGGAAAAAACCAAAACAGAGCCCTGGGGAGAGAGAGAGAGAGAGAGAGGGGGAGGAGTGAGTGTAGGTAGGAGGAACCAGGGCTTAGCTCTAGGCAAACTAGTGAGAGAGAGAGAGGGGGAGGAGTGAAAATAGGAGGGAGGAGCCTAAAACTCAACCCTGTGTGAAAGAGAAAGAGAGATGGAGGAGCTAGTGTAGGAGGAAGGGCCTAAAAAACTCAACCCTGTGTGTAGAGAGAGAGCGAGGGAGGAAGCGAGTTTAGGGAGGAAGGACTTAAAACTTAACCCTGTGCAGAAAGAGAGAGAATAAGGGGGAGGGGTGAGTGTCCACTGCGGGGAAAGTTCTAGAAAGCCTAAGACCACAGGTGCGGACACCAGGTGCAGATGTGAAGTGTGCCAACTATGACAACATAAACTTGGAAAAAACCATGCACGAGTAGAGAAAACGTGATAATAAGAGATAGCCGCGCCTGTTTAGGGCAGGGGCTAAGGTGTAAAAAATGACGCCATGATTGTTTGGACAAATAAAATTAGGTTAAGGAAAATAAAGGTGGAAACCTCCTAAATTTAAATAAAAAGGTTGTGCAGTTTGGGGGGTGTAAAAAGTAAGTGCAGAGCCCTCCGGGTCAGTCTGATCCGGATCTGACTCGGGTTTCTAACCTCGCCGTTGCGTGGGTTAAACTCTACTGCACCAAGCCCTGTCAGACTTAGAAAATTTTCAAAGGGAGCACCTCCACACTTTGTTGATTTTTCGTGACCTTGCTGAACTCCCTTCAAGACTTTGATTTTTGTATCAGTTAATGTTGGAGAAAATAAACGGTCTTTGATCACAGCTGCCCCTTTTTCAGACGTTTATTTTTTACCCCACAGTCACCATCCAGAGAAGTTAAACTTGTGGCGCTCAGTGAACTCACTGACCCCTATCCACTGGCCTCTTACACAGTTGGATCAAGTCATATGGTGACCTTAAAAAGGCAGATCCTCATAAAAGGTTGGTTAACCACCAAAATGTTGATTAATAGTGGGACTGAAAAATTAATTACAATAAGATACATTTTCAGTCTAAAGAAATTTCTTTTCTTTTTTTTTTTTTACACACATACATTTGGTGATATGATAATGTGAATGCTGAGTTGTATGTTTTGTTTTTTTTTTGTCACAAGATATTTGTCTTTGGAGTCTGTCACTCTCCCTGTCTGTGTATCATCAAATCTATTTTCTCTTCACATTCAGACTCTATTTTTTGTGCTTTGTTGTCCATGGGAGTTTTTCTGGAATCTCTTTGTATATCCATTATAGGTCATGCTGTATTGCATGTCATACTGATTCTTGTGGGTGACATCCTAGGCTTCTCATTTGTATGCACCTCTGTCTACTTTTCAGGATGAACTTTAAGCTAGTTCAGATGGATTTTATCAAGTAGTAGTTGGGCAAATTACAAAATGAAAGTGGGACTAGAATCAATTCTCTGGCCAAGTGGTCATACTATATCTGAGTAAACTGAAAATGAGAAACCTATTATCATGTTGCATCATTTAGTGTGTTGACATAAGTAAAATACTGTGATTAGTATAAAACAATAAGCATTAATCTTTTTTTCCTTTTTGTCACTTTTATTCCTTTTACAGACTGAGACGTAGAAGGATGAATTCCCCGACACTTCTCAAAGTGCTCTTTGGTGAAAACAGCAGCCAAAGGATGGCTTTCCAAAATGGACTCCCTGGATCTGTTGATGAACTTGTTAGTGAGGTACAAAGACAATGTGGACTTGACTTTAACTCCAGACTTCAGTTTATGGATGCACTATTTGGAAATGACTTCATGAACCTCACTTCTATGGATGAAGTACAGGATAGAGGGACAATTAGAGTGATTGCCATGACAGATTCCTCAACTCCTCAGTGTCCTCATATCCTTCCCACCTCAGCTGCCCATCACTCCCTTAATGATTCCTCATCCCTGTCCAGTGGATGTGTTGACACTGACATACTCTCTTCACCGGAGTCAGAGTCATCCAGCTCTCTGTCATCTTGGCCGAGCATCTTTTGTGTTCCTCAGTTTAGTTATGATGCCGAGTTGAAACTTGAGCAGGGCAATGCAGCTTACAGGGAAAAGGGTACAGTGTTTATTCCGGACCCTAAACTGAAGTCGAACATTCTTGAGGGCCTAGTGCAAGAAATTGTTCGGTACAAACTTTATGTTTCTGACAAAGACTTAACACAGTTGGAGAGGCTCTAATCTCAAAGCATCCTTGCCTGACTGAGAAAGGCTCCCTCTCTGGATATGCTGGGTGGAAATGCAGCTTGAAGAACAAATTGGCAATCTACCGCACTCACCTAAGAAAGCTTGGCTGTCCTGAGGTGACAATAAACTCTCTCAAGCACAAACCAGAGGGCAAATCAAGCCCTGCTTTTGGCATTAAAAAACCAAGAAGGTCTGAAGTGAACTACTGTCCCCCCTATCCTACTGGAGAATCTGAGAAGAGTCTTGAGAGTGTGAGAATGGAGCTTCTTTCAGATGTTAAGAAGAAGAACAACAGGGAAGCAGTAAGGATGAAAATGGAGAAGACGTTTGCAGTGGTTCGTGACACACCAATGATAAGTGACCTCCAGGCGAGATGGCCAGCACTTTTTGAAGTAGGCGAGGTATGTGATTTATTCTCTCTCTCTTACAGTCACTCACTCACTCTCTCTCTCGCTCACACTACAAACAAACTAAAATTAAATCTGTATGGTTCCTATGTTGATTTACCTTCATTTGACAAAGTTGTGTACAATTAACTGCTGGTAGACCCTCTCCCAAGCTAAATCAATTGTTAAGCACCAAGTTTAAGCTGAAAAATATTTGGAGGGTATAAATGATCATGACATAAGATAACTAGAAAAAAAAGAAATAAAAGGAAAAGGAACTTTTTTTGGATTATTCTGCTCCTGTACACATGTTCTAATTTAATTTTAACTTACTGTTGGTCATGATAACTTGATTGTTCTTTTTTTTTTTTTTTAAAGAATTGCTGCCATATTGTGTGTTGATGTCTTAAATCATTCTCATTTTCAGATAAATGCTGAATTCAAACGGATCACGACAATGCCCCTGCAGTCCAGATTTCTATCGCAATTAGATGTTCACTCTGAGAAACTGCTCAAACTTTTTAAAAACAGAGGAGGGCAGATTGGCAGACGCCTAATGGGCATCATTGCACCAATGGATGAAGTAAGTATACTCTCTGGGGGTGGGTGGGTGTAACACTTGATTGAATGTCTTCAAGAAAAAAAAACTGTCCAGTTAACTTGATTCAGTAGCGTAGAGATGCCTTTTTATTTGGACAAATGAGAATTTACACAGACATGAACTCAAACAAAACAACTTGTGCTCCTTCTTTTCTGCCTCAGAATAATGATGTGGATCTGGGAAGAGAATGTGTCATAAAGGCACTCTGTGTTTACCTGAACGAGGACCCGGAGAATCTATTGAGAGAGTATGTGGTAAGCATTACTTAGTATGTTGAGATGTTATCTTTCATATTTTGTATAAGTTGTATAAGTCAGGTAAGTTGTAAGATAAAATGGTAGTGATCTTAATAACAAAGTGTGTGACTTTGAGCCTCTGTGAGGCACTTTTTGTTACTTTTCTGTATGAAAAGTGCCCTATAAATAAAGTTTGATTTGATTATCTTAATAAATTACTCAATACATATATGCAGTATGTAGGCATGTAGTGTAATCACACTTTGATTCTTTTTGTGCATTGTACAGGCAGCAGATGATTCCCTTCTCCAGGAATCCATTGAGGAAACCACTGTGGGTATATACGTCTTGAAACACAGAGATGCAGGTGAAAAACCAAATGACATTGGAATCGTCCTCGAGTCCCAGATTGTGATGCAGGATTTGGACACTGGTCCCCTAGCTGCTGCCATTTTGTTTGGCTTAATATATTGTTTGAACTTAAACTACCCTGCTGAACTCAAGTATACCTTTGAAGTGCTGCAGAAGGTGGTCATGGAACTTGAAGGTAATGCACTGTCCAAAAAAGTCCAAGTCCTGAAGAACAGACTTTATCAGTGAACTGGCTATCCAGGCTCTCGAGGTTGATTTCATGTTAAGACATGTATTATGTCCCCTACCTCTTCCAGTTGTTGGACTTTTCTTTTGGGTGGGTTGGAGTTTTTTTTTTTTTTGAATGGAACTATGAAAGACTTTTCCACCCATTTTTAGAGTTTGGGGTGATTTTTGTTTACTGTGAACACTAGTAATTGGAAACAAGCCAATAATTGTCAATGTTCACATTATGGAACATCCTGTGGTCATGGTCAGGCCATGTGCTATGCAACACAGAGCAAAAGGACAGTTGTGTATTCAAGCGGAAATTCTTTGTGTCAGTGTGTTGTATGTACATAGATGAATGTGTGGTGACTGTAGATTTGGCTGCTAAATTGTGTGCGTAAATCTCCCTCTGTTATACATACGAACCTGCACACACATTTCTGACTCCAGGGACAGTCTTTTGTTGAAAAAAAAATGGCTATCCAACTTGTTTGCTTGATATCTTAAGACATGCATTGTGTCACCTACCTCTTACGCTTTTTGAACTTTTCTTTTGGGCAGGTGGGAGGCTTTTTTTTTTTTTTATGGAACTATAACCGAATTTTCCCATTTTTGTGTTTACTGTGAACACTGATAATTGGAAACAAGCCACTATGATTGTTTCAATGTTCACATTATGGAACATACTGTGGTCATGGTCAGGCTGTGTGCTAGCAAAAGGACAGGTGTGTATTCAAGTGAAAATTCTCTGTGTCAGTGTGTTGCAAGTACATAGGTGAGTTTTGACGTGTGGTGACTGTAGCTTTGGCTTTGGGTTGTGGTTCACCAATAATGTTCTGTCTTTGTTGAAAAAAAGGCTAACTTGTTTACTAGTAATGCTGTATGCATTATTTCATCTACCTCTTGATTTATGTGGGTGACTGGGAGGCTTTTTTTTCCACTATTATTTTTTTATCAAACTGAAACAGATTACCACCCCTATTTTTAGGGTTTGGGGTGATTTTTCTTTCCTGTACGACACACACACACACACACCACCCTCATCTTGCTGAGTGGTCGCCATATTTTGTAGACTGCATTTTTTTTCAAACTGCCGTACCCCCTTGAAGCTTAAACAATGTTCTAATGAATATCAATGGAAATTTTCAATTAAATAGTGTTTACTTTATTTTTTCAATTGTCAATATAATGTGATTTACTGTACATGTTAGATTACTCAGGTAGTGTAAGAATCGGTTCTTTTATTGGAAGCCCAAGAACAAACCGGAGAAATCTTCAGTTCCCAGACGAAGAATTTATTCAGGTCACAGGTAAAGTACAGCAGCGCTGGGTGCGTAGTGACAGAGCTCAGTCAGGATCTCAGCCAAAACGAACACAGCTTTGAGAAAACAATTCACGTTTATAATTCACAGTATCTTCTTGGGCTGGTCCTGCCCCATACAGAGGTTGGACTTTATGATAGAGTGTGATGAGTCAGATGATGCTGTCCACTCTTGGTTTATGATGTGTGTGCAGAATATGTGTTAAGTATGTGTGTGAATCTGCTGTGAGTCAGGTGTGTATCTATTGTAACAGACCAGCTGACAGAGAGAGAAGACACTGCAGTTACATCTTGTACTTGCTTATCAGGTGAGAGTCACCGCTATCTGGTGTCAGAGGGACACTCATCAGGTTATGTGAGTTCAAGCACAGGACAGAGCACACAGTGTCAGATCATCTAATTGTAACAGAACAGTGCATACATGATGTCAAATCACAGTTGGTCGAAACATTACTTAATAATGCATATAGTATCAAATCATAGCTTAAATATAGCATCAAATTATAACTTATTCATAACAGTAGTACACAGCAAGTTGTATTTTGAGTCATTACGGATGCACTGTCTGGAATTCATAATTGAAGATGTGGTGGTATATTGCCACATGTGCTTTTTTTATTTTTCATAAATGTAGGTAACATATTTGGCCCGATTAACTTCTTCACCCGTTTCGAGGCTAATCTACCTGAGGCAGTAGTGCTACATCCCACAGCCAACAGTGGCATCATCTTCACGGTGGAGGAGCATGACGTGAGGCGCACACTGCGGGCTGTTAACCCACGGAAGGCAGCTGGTCCCGACGGCATCGGTGGACGGGTCCTAAAGGACTGTGCAGACCAGCTGGTGGGGGTCTTCACCAAGATCTTCAACCAGTCACTCTCCCAGTTCACCGTCCCATCCTGTTTGAAGTCCTCCATCATAATCCCCCTGCCCAAAAAACCACATATTTCCACCCTCAATGACTACCGGCCAGTAGCACTTACTCCAGTGCTGATGAAGTGCTTCGAAAAACTGGTTCGGAGCCACATCATGTCATCCCCCCCCCCCCCCCCCCCCCCCCCCCCCACATTTGACACACACCAGTTTGCTTACAGGGCAAATAGATCTACTGAAGACGCTGTAGCCACAGCCCTTCATGCTGCGTTGACTCACCTTGAGCAGCAGGGGAGCTATGCTCGGCTGCTCTTCGTAGATTTCAGCTCTGCGTTTAATACCATCCTCCCACACAGACTGGTGACAAGGCTGTCAGCAATTGGAATACCACACCCCACCTGCTTTTGGATTAAGGACTTTTTAACAGACCGCATACAGAGAGTCCGAGTGGGCCACCATACCTCCACAGCCCTCAGCCTCAGCACCGGCTCCCCGCAGGGCTGTGTGCTGAGTCCCCTGCTCTATACCCTCTACACCCACGACTGCACTCCCACCCACCACAGTAACACCATAGTCAAATTTGCGGACGACACCACAGTAGTTGGACTCATCTCAAGGGGGGATGAGTCCGCCTACAGAGACGAGGTGGAACGGCTAGTGAGTTGGTGCACAGACAACAACTTGCTCCTCAACACCACCAAGACTAAGGAGCTCGTAGTGGACTACAGGAGAAAGAAGACAGCCATCCAGCCGCTGTTGATTGGGGGGGTCTGTGTGGAGAGGGTCCACAACTTCCGCTTTTTGGGAGTGGACATAACGGAGGACCTGACCTGGGGTGTCAACACCACTGGGCTAGTGAAGAAGGCCCAGCAGAGACTTTACTTCCTGAGGCTTCTAAGGAAGAACAACATCCCTCAGAAGCTGTTGGTGTCCTTCTATCACTGCTCAATTGAGAGCATTTTAACATACTGCCTGTGTGTGTGGTTCCCCAGTTGCACTGTGGCACTGAGGAAAAGGCTCCAGGGGGTAATAAAGGCAGCACAAAAGATCATCGGCTGCCCTCTTCCCTCTCTGGAGGAAGTGCACAGCGCCCGCTGCCTCAAAAAGTCCCATGCCATCTTAAAAGACTCATCACACTCCGGTCACAAACTGTTTGAACTGCTGCCATCAGGCAAGAGATACAGGTCCACGAAAACTAGAACAAACGGACTGCAAAACAGTTTTTACCCGACAGCCATCAAAACACTGAATTGCTGCTACCAGAGCTCAGCTCATTCTTTATGAATGTGATTGTGTGTTAGTGGGATGTGTGAGGCCTTATGCACTTTTATTATTTATTTATCATGGATGTTGTTGTTGTTGTTGTTGTTGTTTTTTTACCGTATGAGGATTGCACTCAATTTCGTTGTATTGAAGTTACGATGACAATAAAGTATTCTATCTATCTATCTATTCTATTAAGTGGGGTGGGGGTGTAGAAATGAATTTCTTAAATTACAAATCATCTTATTAAAGTAATTTAAATATTTAAAGTATACCATACTTAATAATGGCCAATTTACCTGTGGAAGTTAGGTTAGCTTCATGCAAAAAAAATATGTTAACAAATAATAATTAAATATTATACATATTAAAGAATAGCATTCATTTAACATAAAAAAAAAACAGTCAGTTTAGCAGAAGATAATCTAATATACTTAACGTAAAAGTAATATTTTAAATTTATGTGAAAAAGTCATGTTGGTTTAACAAATAATAATTGAATGTACAGAACATAAATATATCAATTTCAGTAAACATAACTTTAATATGTGCAACCGATGTCCATAATATTTTTATGTAAATCCAAAAGACTTCTTTTTTTCAGTGTGGCCAAACCGGGCAGCTGGCAGGCTGCGCTGGGCTTGTGTCACTTTTCCGCTCCTCTGGCTGAGAGAAATGCACCATTTGTCAAACGTGCTGAAAGGGGAGCGGGGCTTTGCACAGGGGCCGCCTTGTCAGCTGAAATAAGTGGAATGGCCAATCCCTGGCTCTTTCTGGGCCAAAGTGTCCACTTTGTGCATTGGGCTTGGCCGCTGTCACTTTTGCGCTCCTGTCGCTGAGAGACTCGCGGCTTTTTTTTTTTCCACTGGGGAGGGAATGATGCAGCGCAGTGCAGGAAGGCCGGTTTCTCTGCTGATATGTGTTTGGGGTCAATCCCTGGCTGTTCTGTGGCCAACCCGGGCAGCTGGCAGGCTGCGATGGGCTTGTGTGACTTTTCCGCTCCTCTCGCTGAGAGAAATGCGCCATTTCTCAAATGTGCTGAGAATGAAGCGGGGTTGTGCACAGGGGCCGCCTTGTCAGCTGAAATAAGTGGAATGGCAAATCCCTGGCTCTTTCTGGGCCCAAAGTGCCCAATTTGTGCATTGGGCTTGGCCGCTGTCACTTTTGCGCTCCGCTCGTTGAGAGACCGGCGGCTTCTTTTTTTTTTTTCCACTGGGGAGGGAATGATGCTGCGCAGTGCAGGAAGGCCGCTTTCTCAGCTGGAATGTGTTTGGGGGTCAATCCCTGGCTGTTCTGTGGCCAAACCGGGCAGCTGGCAGGCTGCGCTGGGCTTGTGTCACTTTTCCACTCCTCTGGCAGAGAGAAATGCGCCATTTGTCAAATGTGCTGAGAATGAAGCGGGGCTGTGCACAGGGGCCGCCTTGTCAGCTGAAATAAGTGGAATGGCCAATCCCTGGCTCCTTCTGGGCCCAAAGTGCCCACTTTGTGCATTGGGCTTGGCCGCTGTCACTTTTGCGCTCCGCTTGTGACGGGTCAGTTTTTGAGTTGAGTTCCATGTTTTCCCTGATCTTATTGTAATTGATTATGAAGCACTATGTGTGGTGTCTTGTTATTTTGCATGTTGCGTTGCTTTTGCTTGGGTTGTGCTATTTTGTTTGTACAGCTTTAGGTTACGTCGGACTGCATGTTTTCCCTTGTCCTACTGACCCTGAACTACACACACACTGGGCGGACTAATCAACACAATGAGCAGCAGCTGAGAAAAGACGCCGGCGCAACGCCTCTCAGGAGAGAAGCAAGGGAACAAAAGCAGAGGGTTTGAGCACAGAGACAGATCTCTTGCAGCATAGAGAAGACGGCCACCAGCAGCACAGAGGACTCCGACGCCTGAAGTCCAGGAGCCCATGTCTGCCCGGTCGCATAACTCCAGCCTGGGTGAATAACGGGACGCTATTCCCAGAAAAAACGTGGATTAGACGCCAGGCCGTGGGGACGGGAACACGGAGCCAGGATACGGGCCACGAGGAGAGGAGCGGCTGGGGCAAGGGGGGAGGCACTGTGGATTCGCAGAGGGGTGTAGTCACGATGCACCCCTCTTTCAGTTAAGTACCCCTCTTTGCCTTTTAATCACTGGGTTTTAACCAGAATTTTAGATTGAACACTACGTTTCATCTTCACTCGAGGTTTTAATAAGGAAATTCATTGGCCTTGTTCCCACTCTTTCAGCTAACCAGTCGAAGAATCCACGTGGACGGTTTGACCAGAGTCCGGTGACGTGGGCTCATACAAACCCTTTAAAGACTGTAGGCCTAACATAAATTGCAATATACTGATCCAATAAATACTCTGTGAACCTGTAATCGTCCGTTTGGTTTTAACTCTGCTCCACCTGATTTTAAAGAACCTGTTGTTTAGAGTCCTAGGCTCATTAACCTAGGTGGCGTTGTCGGCAACCATTGATAAACCTAATTATTATCTTAACTTTAGAGCCTTCCGTTGTACTCACGCCACAATTTTTGGCGTTGTCGGCAGGATCAGGTACCTGACCAGAGTTGAACCAGGCGACTTTGTTTTAATCAACACCTTGTTTTATTTGCTGACTTTTATTGTGCAAATTTTGAAAAATGATGATGATGCCAGTGTTTCCGGGTGCCCCATGGGTACCAAAGTTTGAAGGCCCAAATTCAGAACTCAAATATGGTGATTGGAAAGAACAATTAAGGGGGCTGGTACAATATGTTCAGACTGAACAACAGAGAGTGGGTGTTTTAATGGGGGCATTAATGGGAGAAGCAAAAAGACAAATCAATGTGTTAGAGGAAGAAGATTGTAACACCATTGTAAAAATCTTTAATGCACTTGATACTCTTTATGCTGAGCGGGTTCCAGAATCGATGGTCAGAGCACAGTTTTATGGATGCCGGCAGAAGCTGGATGAACCTATACAGTCCTATGTTCTCAGGCTAAGGGAGCTCCATTGCCAGTTGCAACAGCTTGACCCAGATGGAGCCCCCACCGACGCACACTTGAAAGAACAGTTCCTGCTTGGTTTGGAGGAGGGGCCTCTAACCCAGGTATTGAGAAGGCATGCTCGCCAGCACCCAGATGGGACTTTTGCTGCCCTTCGACAGGCCGTCCTGTTATTAGAAGCAGATGGATGTAGACACAAAGGGTCACAGGTAACATGCACTGCTGTGGGGGGGGTGGGGGGTGGGGGGGGCAATCCTCACTCTCGCCCACAGGAAGCAGACTGGAAAACGCCGCTTAAGCAGGAAATCATGATGGAACTCAAAGACCAGTTAAAAGACTGGACACAGGAACTGCTCAGTGAACTCGTCGCTGTGAGTCCTGGCTCTCATCGCTACTCACAGCGAGCCGGGAGGACAACCTAGAGTGCCTACACCTTCAGATTCTTGGTCAGCGAATGGTAGGCCTATCTGCAGAAACTGCCGCCAAGTAGGACACATTGCCCGCTTCTGTAGAGGCTCTAATCAATCAATGCTACCTTTAAACTAATGTGCCCCACTACTGAGGCTCGAGCAGTGGGGTTAGGTCAGGAGGAGAGAGTACAAGAGCCTGCAGATGTTTTAATTGGACAGTGCCCGTATGTCGAGATAAAGATGGATGGGGTTACAATGTCAGGACTGTTAGACATGGGCTCACAGACCACATTGCTACAACACAGCGTTTTCTCCCAACATTTTCCAGAATATGCAGTTAATGAACTCCCAACCATGATTAAGCTTAAAGCTGCAAACAGCCTCCAAATTCCCTGTCTGGGTTATGTCACCATGGATTTTGTCATTGAAGGCCATCAAATAAACCAGCGTGGGGTTTTTATTGTAAAAGATGAGTCATCAACTAACCCCCTCATTATAGGCATGAATGTGGTACGAGCATGCTGGGATACTGTGTTCAATAACCCCAACGGTCCAGTATCTTTTTCCTGTCAGAACCCAAGATTCCAGAACACTTGGAGAGCAGCTTTCGCTGTGTGCCGCAGGACCATAGTAACCTCGGGAAGCGGTTTCCTAGGCTACGTCTGGCCAGCCTACCATCGCGGAATCACCGTACCAGCGAGAAGCGAAGTGGTGGTCTGGGGCCGTGCCAAAACTGGACCACAGGGATGTAATTACCATGGACTGATCGAGCCACTCCAGGAACCCGGTGCGGTTTCTGCTGCTCGGATGCTGGTTGAGCTAAAATAAGGCCGACTCCCCATCCGCCTCCGCAATTTGCACGATTTTCCTGTCCCTATAGGGCACTACCAGAAACTAGGCAGGTTATTCCAGGTGGATGACGTGGACGTCCATGGAACACATGATGTCAGCCTGACACCTGATGCCGATGGCATGGTAGAAGTAAGAGTGGTGGATGTCAGTGATGAGGTGAAAGAGGACCAAGCATTCGAAATGTCGAAGTTGACTGATCGACCTGACCTGACCCAGGAAGAACGAGGGCAGCTAGCAGCTTTGCTGCAAAAGTGGGAAAAAACCTTCTCCACACATGAGGAGGACTTTGGGAGGACAGATGCCGTGAAACACTCCATCCCCACAGGTGATGCAGCCCCTATAAGGGAACGCTTTCGACCCTTGCCACCCCTCCTGTATAAAGATATGTGAGCCCTTCTAGCAGGTATGTTACAAAATGGCATTATAACTGAAAGTTCTAGCCCGTGGGCAGCCCCCATTGTTATGGTGAGAAAGAAAGACAACAGCTGGAGATTTTGTGTAGACTATAGGAAGTTGAACTCTGTGACTCATAAGGATTCTTTTCCACTCCCTAGGATTGAAGAGTCCCTGACTTCGATGACTCAGGCCGAGTGGTTCTCCACCTTGGATCTTGCTAGCAGCTACTGGCAAGTAGAGGTAGATCCACAGGACCGGGAGAAGACTGCCTTCACAACCCCGTTGGGTCTTTTTGAGTTCCAATGTATGCTTTTTGTCCTTTGCAACGCCCCAGCAACGTTTCAGCGTTTAATGCAACAGTGTCTTTCAGGCCAAATCACAGACTCTTTATTGGTCTATTTAGATGACATCATTGTTTACTCCAAAGACTGTTACACATCTCAAACATCTAGAGGAAGTGTTCGAGCGTCTATCTAAGCAGGGCCTGAAGCTCCGCCCTGACAAATGTAAACTTTTCCAACGGCAAGTGAAATTCTTCGGGCATGTTGTGGACCACGGGGGAGTCATGCCCGATCCAGAAAAGGTGTCCGCTGTGGTTGATTGGCCTATTCCCACCACAGCCAAGGAGTTGAAGGCCTTTTTGGGCCTTGCTGGGTATTACAGACGATTCGTCCCAGGGTTTGCTAAAGTGGCACGCCCGCTAAATTCACTTTTGACTGGCATACCAAATGATAAGCGTCTAGGTTCCCGCCCCCTAAACTGGTCAGCCGAGGCACAAGCTGCCTTTGATAACCTAAAAAAGACCTTGACTGAGGCTCCTGTGTTAGCCTATGCTGATTTTTCCAAGCCGTGTGTTCTCTACATGGATGCCAGTCACCAAGGGTTGGGGGCAGTGTTGGCTCAAGTCCAGGAAGGTAAGGAGCGAGTAATTGCCTATGCCAGCCAGAGTTTGCATCCCACAGAGCGTAATGATGCCAACTACAGCTCATTTAAGTTGGAACTGTTGGCATTGAAGTGGGCAATTACAGAAAAATTCAGAGACTACTTGACTGGAGCTGAGTTCATTGTGTATACAGACAATAACCCTGTTGCTCATTTGCAGTCTGCCAGGTTGGGCGCAGTGGAGCAGTGCTGGGTTGCCCAGCTGGCATCCTTCAACTTTGAAGTAAAATACCATGCCGGGAGGGAGAACACCAACGCAAATGCTCTCTCTCGGTTTCCCACAGCCTGCCCAACGCCCGGACAACCAACGACCAGCACAGCAGATGCAGTAACAACAGCAGCAGTAGAACAGGACCCCCTGGTACAGAGAAATAACTGGAGAGTTGAACAAGAGGCTGATCCTGATATCAGAGCTGTAAAGAGGTATGTGGAACAAGGCTCCTACCCCCAGAGTGCCGAATGGAGCACTCTCACAATTGACACTGTTAGACTGTTAAAACAATACAAGAAGCTCTGTGTTTGCGAAGGAGTTCTGTGCCGCAGATTCATTGAACCTAACACCCACGAGCAAATGTTCCAGATGGTGTGCCCAGGTCCAAAGCGACAAGAGATGTGGAGACGACACCGTGAGGCTGCAGCGCGCGCTGGTGCAGAGAGGACACTGACCAACCTGAGGCGCCGTTTCTTCTGGGTTGACATGGAAAAAGACGTGCGGGGTTTCCAGTCTGGGTGCACTGTTTGCAGCTTGCAGAAAGACAGAACAGAGCCAAGAGCTCCCTTAACTCCAGTTGCTGTTACCTACCCTTTAGAAGTAACAGCCCTTGTCTTCCTCTCACTTGGTAGACCCAGTGATCCATATCAAAACATTCTGGTCATGACAGACATGTTCACTCGCTATACCTGGGCTTTGCCCACTCATGATCAGACAGCCAAAACTACAGTACGTGCCATCTGGTCCCAAATTATACAGACTTTCGGTTGTCCAGCCCATTTCCATTCTGATCAGGGTCCCAATTTTGAATCAGATTTGATGAAACAGTTATGTGAATTGTATGGAGTCTCTAACAGCAGGATTACCCCATATCACCCTGCAGGTAATGGCAGAGTAGAGAGGATGAATCAGACCCTGCTTACTATGCTCCATACTCTGGAAACTGAGAAACAAAGTAGGTGGCCAGAACACTTACCTGAACTGCTACAAGCATACAACAACACAGTACATTCAGCCACAGGGTTTGCTCCTTCGTACCTGATGTTCGGCCGGCACCTCAGACTCCCCGTAGATGTGGGATTAGGGATTGTACACACTCTTAACCCGAATTAGTTGAGTTTACTCGCAAATCGCGTGGAAACCTGTTGCCCTATACCACTTCAGTTTTTACACAAGCTGAAAATAAACATGTCGAGCTGTATTAACATGGAACTCTAATTTTTTACACAAGCTGAAACTAAACATGTTGAGTTGCATTAACATAGAACCTTAAGTTCATTATTTATATTTATTAGTAGTGTGTACTCAAAATAACTAGATAAAACTAGCTAATATGACTAGTTATTGCTACTCATTACAATTACTGTATTTTCCTCTAATTTAGTTTTTTTTTTTTTTTTAAATATTGTATGAATCATTTCAATTAAATTGGATCACAATAACCTGTAAATGTTACAATGCATTTTATTTTTAAGAAAAATGGCAAAACACAGCCAAACTTGTTATGACAAACATCAGGTCAACCTCAACATGTTGAACCTAAAAAGATAAATCTGAAAAAGGTCATTTCAAATCATTAAAACAATTATGTGTGTTTGTGTTGGATGTGTCTTTGTCGTCTGTGTGGGTGTTGTATGTGTCTGTGTTGTTTGTGTGCTGAGTGTGTCTGTGTGAATGTGTCACAAATTTACAAGAAAACAACATGGATGTCCCCTGAGATTAAAGTGGAAAATCCGTTAAAAAAAAAAAAAAAAAAAAATCACAAGAAACCCCCTGTCTTTCTGCTACAACTTTAACAACAATTTTAACAATTGTAATTTTCACAAGTCACATCCTTTAGCACGAGACTAACTTGTTGCCATACTAGACAACTTATTGTATCATACTAACTTACTGCCAAACTTTGCCTGAGAAAACGTAAACATAGGCTCTTCTGCTCTGCCTACCATAAATTGTTTTGTCTGATTTTGCCTGCCTCCAACCCAGTGGCAACCAATTAGAATGGGAAATCACAGAAATAGAAATGGCAAATCTTCTAGCTGAAGTTCTTGTTTGTTTATGTAGATATTGAAACTCTTCCATAACCAGTTAAGAACCCCTTGTAATGGCTGCAACACGAGCTGACATGTAAAAATGTTTATCAGTTTTTTTTCCTTCCACACTACTAAATTAAAGGTTGACAGCAGCATGTGTTTTATAGTTTGACTATCATGCTGTTTAAAAAAAAAAAAAAAGTAATAGAACTAGCTTGTTTTATTGTTATACAATAATATTGACAAATCAGGGATGTTTTGTTGGATCTTTCATTTGTTTATGCTGCAATTAGGTGGTTTATAATTGTAGTTGGTAATGCTGCAACACAAGTTGACATATAATATAATTACATTTTAGGGTATTCCCTCCACAATATTAAAAGCCTGTTGTATTGTTGGACTGCATAAAAGCAGTTTACAACTGTTGGTGTTGAACCACGCTGCACCCTAATGTCTGTTAAGGGTTTTATTTTGGATCAAGTGGCAACAAAATGTTAAGTGAATGCTGGTGAATAAAGGAAATAACAAAAATATGTTGGATGTACGAAAGTCATTTGTGTGGAACCTGTTGACAAACTAGAATTAGGTCACACTAATTAGTATAAAATAAATAGGATGAAAACCTATTTTACTAAATTGAACTTAAATTTATTATTTTACTTCTATGAATAAAATATATGTTTAAAGGACAAATGTAAAATATGTAGCCTGTAAATATATTATTTATGTCCATATAACATAACTGAATTTCATTGGATAAGCTTAAATATCTCTTGTTGAACAGAAGTAATTTTATTAAGTTGGGTCAATTCACATTGTGTTAATGTAATACAAATTCGTAAAGTTAGATGACCTTAATATTTTTGCTTTTAACTAACATAATACAACTTCGTGGAACCTGTTGACAAAATAAATTTAATTAAAGTCAATGTTTCATTTTTTTGAGTGTGGTGGTCTATTGCCACGTGCTTTTTTATTTTTCATAAATGTAGGTAACAAGGAGCTTTTAAGGCTCATTTTTACCAGAGGCACAGTGTTGTATCTGCTAATGCTAACGAAACTGTCGGGATGGCTGTTACTAGTTTTAAATGTGTAGTGGCGTTGTGTGAACGTCAGTGCCAAGACACCCAAGAATTGATTTCTCACTTGAAGGAGCATATTGTAGAAGGACGTGCTGTAAGTTGTCCAGTTAGAGGATGTAATGCTGACTTCAGGGTCAAGTCTTCATTTACCGCGTATATGTCACGGAAGCACAGAGGTTTTACAGACAGTAGTGTAAGTGATGTGTACAGAGAATCTGCTTCTCATCCGTCAACATCTACTACACCTGAATCACGTGACTTTGTCCCTCACTGTGATGCTGGTGCAGTGACAGGCACAGATGAGGTCGATTTGGACATATCTGAAAATTTCAGTGATCTTTATCTTAGAAACGTGAGTTTGTTCTACTTGAGATTGCAGGCGCAGTTCCTTCTACCTGCTTCAACTATTCAAAACATTGTTGAGGAAATGCAAAACATACATGAGTTGGGTCAAACATATACTTTGAGTAAACTCAGTTTGCTGCTAAAAAATGACACAGCATTATCAGATGAGGACATAACCAAGGTTTGTGAATCTGTCAAGGGATTTGACCTGTTCACTGCATGTCATACAGGGCCAATGCGAACAGCTTATTCAAGAGCCAAGTCTTTTAAAGAAAAATTCAACTATGTGGAGCCCAAGAAAATATTTTTAGGAAGAGATGAGAACAGGGTAGATAGGTTTGCCTATTATGTGCCTGTGAGAGAGACTTTGAAATGTTTGTTAGAATCTGATCTGTGGCAGAACTGTGTGTCAGGAGAGCACTCCCCCAAGTCCCCTTCAGATGTTCTAAGTGACATCAGTGATGGTCAGATATTCAAAAACAATGATTTTTTTGCTCAAAATCCATCATGTGTGAAGTTAATTCTATACCTCGATGCCTTCGAAGTAGTTAACCCTTTAGGCTCTGCCAAGACAAGACATAAAGTTTTAGCTGTGTATGCATCTGTTGCCAACTTACCACTGCATGTACGGTCTGACACAGACCACATGTCACTTGTGTTGTTGTGTAGAGAGAAAGATTTCAAAGCGTTTGGGCATGCTAAGGTGTTCTCTGAACTACTAACAGACTTGAAGGAATTGGAGGAGAATGGGATTGTTGGATCAAGTGAAACAGTCAAGGGAACCTTGTATTGCATTGCTGGAGATAATTTGGGCTCGCATTGCATCAGTGGATTCTCTGAAAATTTCAGCTCCTCAAAATATTTCTGCAGGTACTGTCTAATCAACAGATCTGACTTTCAGAGTGATCCAAATCTGTGTGGACCAGAGAGAACCATCAACAACTACAGTTCTGCTGTTGATTGCCTGCAGACTGAAGGTACATCACCAGATGTGGAAGGAGTAAAGTTTAACTCTGTATTTAATTCTTTGAAATACTTCAATGTCTGTCTGCCAGGTTTGCCACCTTGTCTGGGACATGACATATTTGAGGGTGTTTTGTCTTATGATGTAGCACTGTATCTTAAGTATTTTATAAAGAAAAAGACTTGGTTCACTTACTCCATTCTGAATCGACGCATTAAACAGTTGAAATACTGTGGTTCTGATGCTTCTACAAAACCATGTGAGGTCAGCCCCCATGGAGTTAAACTCTCAGGTCAAGCTGTACAGAATTGGAATTTTCTAAGGCTGTTGCCTCTTATAATTGGTGACAGAGTTAAAGATACAGCAGATGATGTGTGGCAGTTGACTCTGCAGCTAAAAGACACTGTGGACATGATATGTGCACAGAAAATCTCTGTGCCTCAGGTTGCATACCTTGACGTTCTTATTCAAGAATATTTGGAGTCAAGAAAAACTCTATTCCCAGAAACTGGCCTGAAACCAAAGCATCATTATTTACGTCATTACCCAGAAATGATTCTGAAATTTTGGCCCCTGATCAGACTATGGACAATGCGCTTTGAAAGTAAGCACAGTTACTTCAAGAGATGTGCAAGAAATTTGAAAAATTTCAAAAACCTCTGCCTTACTCTGTCTGAAAGACATCAGCTGTTACAGGCGTATCTTTCAGCAGGATCAATGAGCAAGCCTGTCTTCCAAGATAAAGATGGTTCTCCATTTTACTCAGGACTATACAGTGAATCCATTCAAGATGCAGTCAGACAATTTGGCTTCACAGAGACCAACACAAAGGTCACAGTAGAAATTCGCTATAAGGGAACATCATATAAAAAAGGACAATTCCTTGTCATAGGGAAATATTGACTCCATGCAGTTTGGTGAACTTGTACTCATTTTGATTAAAAATGACACTGTTCATTTTCTGATGTCAGTGTACACATCAGAATTCATTTCTGGGTACCACCTTTACTCAGTGAGGAAAGACAATGAAAAAATGCAGTGTCTGAACATCAGTGACTTGATTGATTTCTATCCATTGCCATCTTACATTAAAGATGGATACCAAATAGTTCCTTTGAAACACAGTGTGTTATCACATTATTAACTGTCTTGGACTGTCATTCTGGGGTTAATTGTGCCTTATTCACTTTCATACTCAGAAATGGATGATGCAGAGCAAATCAACATACGCAGTGCTATCAAGAAGGTGTTGCCAGACCTCTCAGCCTCAATCTTGGATATTTTAGTGGAGACATTTCAATCGTTGGGAGTAGAGACCACTGAGGATTTTCCATTCATTCAGGAAGCTGATCTCCTTTCCACACTGAGACCAATTCAAGCAAGAAGATTGGTAGCTGCCTGGAAACAAACCAGTAAGTAAACATTTTTTGAAGTAGGTCTGTAACCAAAGATGAAACATTATTTAAATACATTTTGTTTATTCCATTCTTTACAGCACAAACCAATGAAGGCCATAGCCAGTCAGCGCTGTCTTCTCCAACCTCCTCAACAAGCTCTTCAGTCAGTGTCTCCTCACCATCCACCTGCTGGATTGCTGCGGCAGACTGGGTTGACAACTTCCAGATCCCATGGACGAAGTTTCCTGAAGGCTTGATGCAGTGTTTAGAGAGAGGAAAAGGCCAAGTCCACAGGTACGTAGAGAAATCGTCCGGATTGTCGTCACTGACATGACGAATGTTTGTGCCTCCAAGTACCAAAGCCTCCACAGACGTTGCCAAAAAACTTGTTGCAAAATATCCACAGTCACTGCAAGATGTCATCACAGGTGATGTAGTTGGACTAGGATATCACTCACTAGTCAAGCAGTTACAAGCCTGAATCGAAAATGTGAAATGGTCTTCAGCACCAAGGATAAAAAAACGCAAACAGGGGTCAGATGACTGCGACACTGATGAAATCCCAGCTGAACAACGGGCAGCTATGCAGGACCACCTATGGCTGTATAAAGTGGGATATGAAATATATGCCAGTGAGTGAGACACCAGAAAGCCAACAGGAAAAGAAAGACAAAATGAAAGCACTCAGTGAACAGACTGCCTTCAGCCCAGACGAGGTAAAAACTCTAATGAAGTGTACCTACTACTCCCAACGCAAAGACATAAACAAGGGAACAGAGCTGCAATCCCTCCTGGAGGAGTGGCCTTTTTTATTCCAAGAGATTGGCATGACAGTACACTTCCAAGAGCTCACTGGGGTATCGCTGAGAGAGACTTTCCTCACCAATATCGAAAAAAAGGGAAAATGGCTTCTGGACTTCATGAGAACCATTTGTGCAGAGAAGAGCAAAAGAATTCTTCAGGCAGTCACAAAACTTGACATTCTGAGAGGACAGTTGGAGGGCTTCTCGGAGGATGTTAAAGACATGGTTCTCCTTCTTCTTTCCTACTTTGATGACAAAGAGGAGAACCTCTTCCACTATGTTGACCAGACATGTGTGGCAAAAGACGTACCAGTGGAAAGATTGCCTGTGAATCTATGTATTATTGTATGTGGTAAGTGTTGATCAGTTTCACTAAGCTAATGTTAAGAAGTATTGCATGAAAACTGTTATGCATTGTCATGTTTTGAAGTGCTGCTTCAAAGCCTAACAATTTTGATAAGACTGAGTTTGGATGGTAATGGCTGTTCTGTTCTTTGCAGGAACCTCCTGCTATGCCTCGACACACTTCATGGTGAGTGTAGATGGCAAGATTGTGAATGACCACATCCCCAACTTCATCTCTGCCATCTGTCTCATGTTTGGAGCATACTATTGCCTGAATATTCACTATCCTGTTGATCTGGGCTCAACACTTGAGTTCCTTCAGAGGTAAACACATGTTTATTATTAGGGTTCTAACCCCGAAGGGGTAGAACCCTTCTAAAATCCTACCGGTTTATTAGGGTTCTAACCCCGAAGGGGTAGAACCCTTCTAAAATCCTACCGGTTTATTATTAGGGCCCGAGCGGTACGACGAAGTCGTCCCGAGGGACCTATTGTAATCGTAAGGTTTATTATTATTAGGGCCCGAGCGGTACGACGAAGTCGTCCCGAGGGACCTATTGTAATCGTAATGTTTATTATTATTATTATTATTATTATTATTATTATTATTTTTCGTGCCTATATAATCGCATTTTCGGAGCCTTTCCCGTGCTCAAAAACTCACGGAATTCTGGAAAACATTGCGCTCACACGAAAAATTTGATATTTTATGGTCGTTGCACATGGGCAGGACAAAATGGTGAAACAGCGCCCCCTTGGAAATTTTGAAAAAGTCCATAGGTGAGATCGCAAAAGTGGACGAAAATTGGTACACAAGTGTATTATACTCAGTCGAACAAAAAAGTCCATAGAAAGACCCCCCAAATCTCAACCGGAAGTCCGCCATTTTGTTTTGAAAGTTTTACGCTGTGAACGCGCTCCTCCTAGGGATATCGCCCAATCGACTTCAAATTTGGCTCAGATCATGTAGAGACGATGCCAATCAAAAGCGCATCAAAAGGATTTCGGCAGGTCAAAGAATGTGGCCGCTAGGGGGCGACAAAGTTTTTATGCTAGCTTTAAAATTTCCTTTTGCTCTCACACGCACATACTTGATCCTAGCAGCTTCAAACTTGGTACACATGTGTACGTGAGTGAGACGCACAAAAAAGTCGGCCTATGTCATGGTGAAATGTCAACAGGAAGTCCGCCATTTTGAATTGAATTTTTTTCGTATTTGAAGTCCTACTCCTACAGATTTCGCGTGATTGACTTCAAATTTGCTACAGACCATCTACTCTCCATCCTAATGAAGTGGTATTAAAAGAATGTCGATAGGTCAAAGGGCATGGCTGCTAGGGGGCGACAAAATTTGGCGAATTTCGATTTCTCGCCGTAAAACTTCGAACGGCTCTCACGCGCACATACGTGATCCTAGCAGCTTCAACCTTGCTGGACATGATGAGGGCGTCGCCCTGAACGTCCTGATATATTAACTTCCTACCTTACTCATAGCGCCCCCTGTTGACGAAAGGAAATGACCAGCTTTTACTCCAACATGTATAAATACTACATAGTTAACCCCATCAACTCGATTCCACCTCCAGTACATGCAGAACAAGTTGGTGAAGCTACATTATGAATGGCGCGAAGCTACGACCAATAGCGTCCGTGTGGCGGTGCGACGACCATCGACCCTTCGTCGTGAAATTACGTTTGGCATTTTGATGGCTTTAACGAACTCATATCCACATGACATTTCATACACATGTCAAGACTGACGAGCTCTTTCATTTGATATGCGGCACGCCCATGGGCGTGGCCAAACGCCTCAACAGCGCCACCTTGAAAATTTCAAAAACCCCTCCCCATAGGGGTTTTTTTGGAGTAGCAACATGAAACTTGGTACACATGTGTAACGTGTCCAGACGCACAAAAAAGTCTCTTGCACCAATGGTCAGAACCAAACAGGAAGTCCGCCATTTTGATTTCATTGGTCACGTTTGCGGCGAGTACACCATTGGTATTTGAACGAACTCCTCCTAGGGATTTCGCCCGACCGGCTTCAATTTCGGTACAGGTCATCTAGAGAGCATGCTGATCAAAAGTTATCAAAAGAATTTTTGTAGGTCAAAGGGCGTGGCTGTAAGGGCGTGCCAGATTTTGGCGAATTATCCTGTTTTTTGAACGGCTCTCACGCCCAAATACTTTATCCGAGCAGCTTCAAACTTGCTGGACATGACGATGGCTGCGCCCTGAACGCCCTGATATATTAACTTCCCACCTTACTCATAGCGCCCCCCGCTAGTAACAGGAAGTGTCCAGCTTCATTCTAACACGTAGAAATCCTACACAATTGACCCCAACAACATCGTTCCACTCCTAGTACATGCAGAACAAGTTGGTGAAACTACATTATGGACGTTGTGAAGCTACGACTAATGGCGTTGCAACGAACAGCGATCCCTCGCCACCAATTACGTTTGGCCTTGAAATAGCTTTAACAAGCTCGAACCGTCTTGAAAATTGATACACAGGTCAAGACGGAATCATCACAGTGACACAAGCCTTGTGTCATGTGACAGGCTGCCCGTGGAAGCAGTGGCGGCTTCGGATCCCTCGCCACAGAGCATCAACTCCTCATAAATCCATCATGCATTGTCTGATTTCCTTGAAACTTTACATGTGTGATGAGGGTTAGCCCTTGAACACAACTGCCCATGTCTGGTTGCGCTTCTAGCGCTACCTGGTGGATGATCCTTCACCTTATCATAACTTTAACATGCATTGCCCAATTCAGCCCAGACTTGACGTATGTGATCACGGACGGCCCCTGAATGTAACTGCACACATTTGGTTATGTTCTTAGCGCCACCTGGTAG
Source organism: Caranx ignobilis (assembly GCA_021432705.1). Taxonomy (NCBI): domain Eukaryota; kingdom Metazoa; phylum Chordata; class Actinopteri; order Carangiformes; family Carangidae; genus Caranx; species Caranx ignobilis. The sequence goes on along the minus strand of MU270007.1, from coordinate 741,490 downwards.
ATGAATATTCACCTTGTCGTTACTCCATCGTGCATTGGCAGATTTGGCTGTAAATTGACATGTGTGATGAGGGTTAAGCCCTGAACGCACCTGCAGGTGCCTCTGGGCCACAGGGGCTGTTACGCAAAGGGCAGTGGGTACGGTGGGGCGTGGGTGCGGCGGGGCATGGGCGCGATCAAGCGTCGGTACCGCGAGGGCCCGTCAACGCCGCTTGCGGCTTTAATTATTATTATTATTATTATTATTATTTTAAGTCCCTCTTAAATCGCATTTTCGGAGCCTTTCCCGTGCTCAAAAACTCACGGAATTCTGGAAAACATTGCGCTCACACGAAAAATTTGATATTTTATGGTCGTTGCACATGGGCAGGACAAAATGGTGAAACAGCGCCCCCTTGAAAATTTCAAAAAGTGCATAGGTGAGATCGCAAAAGTGGACGAAAATTGGTACACAAGTGTATTATACTCAGATGAGCAAAAAAGTCTCTACAAAGACCCCCCAAAACTCAACCGGAAGTCCGCCATTTTGATTTGAAATTTTTACGCTGCGAACGCGCTCCTCCTAGGGATATCGCCCAATCGACTTCAAATTTGGCACAGATCATGTAGAGACGATGCCAATCAAAAGCGCATCAAAAGGATTTCGGCAGGTCAAAGAATGTGGCCGCTAGGGGGCGACAAAGTTTTTATGCTAGCTTTAAAATTTCCTTTTGCTCTCTAACGCACATACTTGATCCTAGCAGCTTCAAACTTGGTACACATGTGTACGTGAGTGAGACGCACAAAAAAGTCGGCCTATGTCATGGTGAAATGTCAACAGGAAGTCCGCCATTTTGAATTGAATTTTTTTCGTATTTGAAGTCCTACTCCTACAGATTTCGCGTGATTGACTTCAAATTTGCTACAGAACATCTACTCTCCATCCTAATGAAGCGGTATTAAAAGAATGTCAATAGGTCAAAGGGCATGGCTGCTAGGGGGCGACAAAATTTGGCGAATTTCGATTTCTCGCCGTAAAACTTCGAACGCCTCTCACGCGCACATACGTGATCCTAGCAGCTTCAAACTTGCTGGACATGATGAGGGCGTCGCCCTGAACGTCCTGATATATTAACTTCCTACCTTACTCATAGCGCCCCCTGTTGACGAAAGGAAATGACCAGCTTTTACTCCAACATGTATAAATACTACATAGTTAACCCCATCAACACGATTCCACTTCCAGTACATGCAGAACAAGTTGGTGAAGCTACATTATGAATGGCGCGAAGCTACGACCAATAGCGTCCGTGTGGCGGTGCGACGACCATCGACCCTTCGCCGTGAAATTACGTTTGGCATTTTGATGGCTTTAACGAACTCGTATCCACATGACATTTCATACACATGTCAAGACTGACGAGCTCTTTCATTTGATATGCGGCACGCCCATGGGCGGGGCCAAACGCCTCAACAGCGCCACCTTGAAAATTTCAAAAACCCCTCCCCATAGGGGTTTTTTTGGAGTAGCAACATGAAACTTGGTACACATGTGTAACGTGTCCAGACGCACAAAAAAGTCTCTTGCACCAATGGTCAGAACCAAACAGGAAGTCCGCCATTTTGATTTCATTGGTCACGTTTGCGGCGAGTACACCATTGGTATTTGAACGAACTCCTCCTAGGGATTTCGCCCGACCGGCTTCAATTTCGGTACAGGTCATCTAGAGAGCATGCTGATCAAAAGTTATCAAAAGAATTTTTGTAGGTCAAAGGGCGTGGCTGTAAGGGCGTGCCAGATTTTGGCGAATTATCCTGTTTTTTGAACGGCTCTCACGCCCAAATACTTTATCCGAGCAGCTTCAAACTTGCTGGACATGATGATGGCTGCGCCCTGAACGCCCTGATATATTAACTTCCCACCTTACTCATAGCGCCCCCCGCTGGTAACAGGAAGTGTCCAGCTTCATTCTAACACGTAGAAATCCTACACAATTGACCCCAACAACATCGTTCCACTCCTAGTACATGCAGAACAAGTTGGTGAAACTACGTTATGGACGTTGTGAAGCTACGACTAATGGCGTTGCCATGAACAGCGATCCCTCGCCACCAATTACGTTTGGCCTTGAAATGGCTTTAACAAGCTCGAACCGTCTTGAAAATTGATACACAGGTCAAGACGGAATCACCACAGTGACACAAGCCTTGTGTCATGTGACAGGCTGCCCGTGGAAGCAGTGGCGGCTTCGGATCCCTCGCCACAGAGCATCAAGTCCTCATAAATCTATCATGCATTGTCTGATTTCCTTGAAACTTCACATGTGTGATGAGGGTTAGCCCCTGAACACAACTGCCCATGTCTGGTTGCGCTTCTAGCGCTACCTGGTGGATGAGCCTTCACCTTATCATAACTTTAACATGCGTTGCCTGATTCAGCCCAGACTTGATGTATGTGATCACGGACGGCCCCTGAATGTAACTGCACACATTTGCTTATGCTCTTAGCGCCACCTGGTGGATGAATATTCACCTTGTCGTTACTCCATCGTGCATTGGCAGATTTGGCTGTTGACATGTGTGATGAGGGTTAAGCCCTGAACGCACCTGCAGGTGCCTCTGGGGCCACAGGGGCTGTTACGCAAAGGGCAGTGGGTACGGTGGGGCGTGGGTGCGGCGGGGCGTGGGCGCGATCAAGCGTCGGTACCGCGAGGGCCCGTCAACGCCGCTTGCGGCTTTAATTATTATTAGGGTTCTAACCCCGAAGGGGTAGAACCCTTCTAAAATCCTACCGGTTTATTATTATTAGGGTTCTAACCCCGAAGGGTAGAACCCTTCTAAAATCCTACCGGTTTATTAGGGTTCTAACCCGAAGGGGTAGAACCCTTCTAAAATCCTACCGGTTTATTATTATTATTATTATTATTTGTCGTCTGCCGCTTGAGCTCAAATTCCCGTGAGCTGGAATAGGCCAGAAAGCTGAAACTTGGCCCAATGATTGGAAATGATGTGCATCAACTTCTATTAAAATATGAGCCCAGTTGGCCAGATGGTGGCGCTGTAATTAAGGCTTAAAAATGACTTTTTTGGAAGGCCACGCCCCTCACACCGTAAGTCCGATTGACTTGAAATTTCACACACAGGTCCAGCTCAATCTGCTCTACAAAAAAGCCTCTGGGACCATTAAAGTCCGCCATGATAGATTTTTTGCTAATTTGCATAATGTGAAAAACAGTAAAATGAATAGAACTTGTGAAAGATTGACTCTATCAACACCAAATTTGGTATACAGCCTCGGGGGATGAAAATACAAATTTCTATTATAAATGAGCTAGATCGGATCAAAAATATGGCCGCCACGGACCAATGAATCTCCGCGATGGGCGGAGCTTAGAAATGATTGGCCATAACTCCCACACCCCTTGCCCTATCATCACCAATCTTGGTGGGTAGGGTCACAAGGTGACTGGGAAGCTGCCTACCAAAGCGTTTTGAGCTCAGCCTAAAGGGGGCGCTATAAATGCCGCACATGCATATCTCAAAGACCATTGAACAGAATTTCACCAAATTTGGTATGCATACTCTAGGGGGGACTGTTAACTTATATCTTGAGTGCCATGTTGATTGGTGAAAGTGGGCGTGGCCTGTTGGTCGTTAACTGCTGTTGTTTACGTTTTTTGAATTTATGATGAGCTGGAAGGACCTAGGGACATGAAAATCGGTACATGGATTATAAATGACATGCAAATGCTTGTCAAAAAATTTGACCCCATTCGGCCTAACGGGGGCGCTGTTACATGGCGTGTGAACTTCAAATGGCTCTCCCCGCCCAGATATGAGTGCTATTGACTTGAAATTTTACACACATGTCCTCCTGATGGTCCTCTACAAAAAAGCCTCTGGGACCATTAGGGTGATTATGACGGATTTTTCAATAATTTGCATAATGTGAAAAACAGTAAAATGAATAGAACTTTTGAAAGATTGACTCTATCAACACCAAATTTGGTATACGGCCTCGGGGGATGTAAATACAAATTTCTATTATAAATGAGCCAGGTCGGATAAAAAACATGGCCGCCACGGACCAATGAATCTCCGCGATGGGCGGAGCTTAGAAATGATCGGCCATAACTCCCACACCCATTGCCCTATCGTCACCAATCTTGGTGGGTAGGGTCACAAGGTGACTGGGAAGCTGCCTACCAAAGCGTTTCGAGCTCAGCCCATAGGGGGCGCTATAAATGCCACACATGCATATCTCAAAGACCGTCGGACAGAATTTCACCACGTTTGGTGTGCTATTGACTTGAAATTTTACACACATGTCCTCCTGATGGTCCTCTACAAAAAAGCCTCTTGCACCATTAGGGTGGTTATTAGGGATTTTTTTAATAACTTGCATAATGTGAAAAACAGTATGAATGTGAATATAGGGATTTGATAAAAGCCTTCAGTGACTGGAGTCACCAGAACTGCCTCATGCTGAACACCTCAAAGACAAAGGAAATGATCATGGATTTCCGTAGGTCCAAGCCCACTCTTCAGCCAGTCAACACTTGTGGAGTGGACATTGAGGTGGTGACAACCTATAAATATCTAGGTGTTCATCTTGATAACAAGTTGGACTGGTCTGTTAACACAGATGCACTCTACAAAAAAGGGCAGAGGCGCCTCTTTTTCCTTAGAAAGCTTAGATCTCTAAACATCTGTAATAAGATGCTGCAGATGTTCTATCAGTCTGTGGTGGCAAGTGTTTTATTTTATGCTGCAGTCTGCTGGGGAGGAAGTTTAGGAAAAAAGCAGGCAAAGAGGCTGGATAAGCTTGTCAAGAAGGCTGGCTCTGTGATGGGAGTAAAGATGGACTCTCTGGAGGAGGTGGTGGAGAGATACACAATGAGGATGGTGGAGGCCATACTGAACAACACGGATCATCCACTTCATAACACCTTGATGGATCAAAGAAGCAGCGGTGGTGGACGGCTCCTATCTCTTGGGTGCAGGACAGAAAGATACCGTAGATCTTTCATACCCACAGCCATCAGACTGTTTAATTCTAATGCAAATGGAAGATGAGCTAAAAGACAAATCAATTTCCCTTTGGGATCAATAAAGTCATTTCTATTCTATTCTATTCTATTCTATTTGTAGTGGATGTGATAATAGCCACATATATAGTTTTTTTTTATTAACAGACACCCCCCCTTTTTCATTTGAATATTCGAACCTTTTATTTTTTACATTTTGTAATAACCGTTTGCACCAGCAGAGGGTGCTCCAAGACCAGTGGATCCAAGCGTTCTCTGTTGGTGGGATGTATACAAGTATTGTTTTGATTTGAAAAAATGTCTACTGCCTGAGTCTTCATCTATATCTCCAGCTCCTCATTATTCTTGTTGGGCAGAGAGTTGATATTTTGCATGATGACTGAGGGCAGAAAGGACCTTCACTTCATCTCCACTTCCAAGCCTTTAACCTCTGCACCACCAGCATAGCAACCACAAAAACACCTCCTCATCCCAGATGGAACAGGGTGTCATCCTCCTGAAGAATCTCCTCTCCCCACAGAAGTATCCATCAGTAGTTGAGAAAAACATACATTGACACAACAAAATAAAGCAAAGGTTGAGTAAAAGCTCACAGCCACTAGACTTTGCTTCTCCCAGTTGAAGCGCATGTTCTGAAAGTATGTGACTACCAAAACATTTTGAACTGGGCCAATATGGGGTGTCACAAATGTGTGACCGAAAACCTGGTTTGGAGATATCTGGGCCTGGTAATGGGTGTGTATGGCGTGGAGCCTTTAGGAACGGAGCGGGCGCTGTCGTCGACCGTGGCCGGCTCTTGGGTGCAGGACAGAAAGATACCGTAGATCTTTCATACCCACAGCCATCAGACTGTTTAATTCTAATGCAAATGGAAGATGAGCTAAAAGACAAATCAATTTCCCTTTGGGATCAGTAAAGTAATTTCTATTCTATTCTATTCTATTCTATTTGTAGTGGATGTGATAATAGCCACATATATAGTTTTTTTTTATTAACAGACACCCCCCCTTTTTCATTTGAATATTCGAACCTTTTATTTTTTACATTTTGTAATAACCGTTTGCACCAGTAGAGGGTGCTCCAAGACCAGTGGATCCAAGCATTCTCTGCTCTGCTCTGCTTGCTCTGTGCAGGCGCAGACAATAGAGGCGCTTAGCGGAAGCGACAGTAGGTAACGAGGGAACGTGTCCTATGTTTGGATCCACAGGTTGGTAAAGTGTATGGTTGATACAGTTTTGTTAAGTTGAAATGAGTAACAGCATGTGTTAAAGCACTGAAGTTAAGATGAATGCTTTAAGTTGTGAAACACTTACTATATTGTCGTGGTTCGTGATCGGACGTTCACGTCCCCATGAGGTCGGTTGAACAAGAATGTGTGTGTGTGTGCTTGAGAGTACTAGTAGTTGGTACGGTATGTTGTAATGTTGATTATATGGAATGTGAACTTTGAAGAGCGGGCGCAGACGATAAAGGCGCTTAGCGGAAGCAACAGTAGCTAACGAGGGACCGTGTCCTATGTTTGGATCCACAGATTGATTGGTTGCTCAGTCACACCGTAGCTCAGCCGCTCAGTGCCCGCCGCCTGAGCGGTTTATGCTGCCGGCCAGGGACCCCTAGCTCTGGCGCCGGTAACATATTCTATTCATTTGTTGTTTCATCGTTTCATCGTTTCATTTCATATCACAGCCACTAGACTTTGCTTCTCCCAGTTGAAGCGCATGTTCTGAAAGTATGTGACTCGCAAAACATTTTGAACTCGGCCAATATGGGGTGTCACAAATGTGTGACCGAAAACCCGGTTTGGAGATATCTGGGCCTGGTAATGGGTGTGTATCGCGTGGAGCCTTTAGGAACGGAGCGGGCGCTGTCGTCGACCGTGACCGGCGAGGGTCGGGGTGGCCGGTTTGGGCCTCAACAGGTTAGAACCCGGGGATTGCCGCTTGCGGCTATATTTATTATTATTATTTGTCGTCTGCCGCTTGAGCTCAAATTCCCGTGAGCTGGAATAGGCCAGAAAGCTGAAACTTGGCCCAATGATTGGAAATGATGTGCATCAACTTCTATTAAAATATGAGCCCAGTTGGCCAGATGGTGGCGCTGTAATTAAGGTTTAAAAATTATTTTTTGGAAGGCCACGCCCCTCACACCGTAAGTCTGATTGACTTGAAATTTGACACACAGGTCCAGCTCAATGTGCTCTACAAAAAAGCCAATGAGACCATTAAAGTCCGTCATGATAGATTTTTTGCTAATTTGCATAATGTGAAAAACAGTAAAATGAATAGAACTTGTGAAAGATTGACTCTATCAACACCAAATTTGGTATACAGCCTCGGGGGATGAAAATACAAATTTCTATTATAAATGAGCTAGATCGGATCAAAAATATGGCCGCCACGGACCAATGAATCTCCGCGATGGGCGGAGCTTAGAAATGATTGGCCATAACTCCCACACCCCTTGCCCTATCATCACCAATCTTGGTGGGTAGGTTCACAACGCCACTGGGAAGCTGCCTACCAAAGCGTTTTGAGCTCAGCCTATAGGGGGCGCTATAAATGCCACACATGCATATCTCAAAGACCATTGAACAGAATTTCACCAAATTTGGTATGCATACTCTAGGGGGGACTGTTAACTTATATCTTGAGTGCCATGTTGATTGGTGAAAGTGGGCGTGGCCTGTTGGTCGTTAACTGCTGTTGTTTACGTTTTTTGAATTTATGATGAGCTGGAAGGACCTAGGGACATGAAAATCGGTACATGGATTATAAATGACATGCAAATGCTTGTCAAAAAATTTGACCCCATTCGGCCTAACGGGGGCGCTGTTACATGGCGTGTGAACTTCAAATGGCTCTCCCCGCCCAGATATGAGTGCTATTGACTTGAAATTTTACACACATGTCCTCCTGATGGTCCTCTACAAAAAATCCTCTTGCACCATTAGGGTGATTATGACGGATTTTTCAATAATTTGCATAATGTGAAAAACAGTAAAATGAATAGAACTTTTGAAAGATTGACTCTATCAACACCAAATTTGGTGTACGGCCTCGGGGGATGAAAATACAAATTTCTATTATAAATGAGCCAGGTCGGATAAAAAACATGGCCGCCACGGACCAATGAATCTCCGCGATGGGCGGAGCTTAGAAATGATCGGCCATAACTCCCACACCCATTGCCCTATCGTCACCAATCTTGGTGGGTAGGGTCACAAGGTGACTGGGAAGCTGCCTACCAAAGCGTTTTGAGCTCAGCCCATAGGGGGCGCTATAAATGCCACACATGCATATCTCAAAGACCGTCGGACAGAATTTCACCACGTTTGGTGTGCTATTGACTTGAAATTTTACACACATGTCCTCCTGATGGTCCTCTACAAAAAAGCCTCTTGCACCATTAGGGTGGTTATTAGGGATTTTTTTAATAACTTGCATAATGTGAAAAACAGTATGAATGTGAATATAGGGATTTGATAAAAGCCTTCAGTGACTGGAGTCACCAGAACTGCCTCATGCTGAACACCTCAAAGACAAAGGAAATGATCATGGATTTCCGTAGGTCCAAGCCCACTCTTCAGCCACTCAACACTTGTGGAGTGGACATTGAGGTGGTGACAACCTATAAATATCTAGGTGTTCATCTTGATAACAAGTTGGACTGGTCTGTTAACACAGATGCACTCTACAAAAAAGGGCAGAGGCGCCTCTTTTTCCTTAGAAAGCTTAAATCTCTAAACATCTGTAATAAGATGTTGCAGATGTTCTATCAGTCTGTGGTGGCAAGTGTTTTATTTTATGCTGCAGTCTGCTGGGGAGGAAGTTTAGGAAAAAAGCAGGCAAAGAGGCTGGATAAGCTTGTCAAGAAGGCTGGCTCTGTGATGGGAGTAAAGATGGACTCTCTGGAGGAGGTGGTGGAGAGATACACAATGAGGATGGTGGAGGCCATACTGAACAACATGGATCATCCACTTCATAACACCTTGATGGATCACAGAAGCAGCGGTGGTGGACGGCTCCTATCTCTTGGGTGCAGGACAGAAAGATACCGTAGATCTTTCATACCCACAGCCATCAGACTGTTTAATTCTAATGCAAATGGAAGATGAGCTAAAAGACAAATCAATTTCCCTTTGGGATCAATAAAGTCATTTCTATTCTATTCTATTCTATTTGTAGTGGATGTGATAATAGCCACATATATAGTTTTTTTTATTAACGGACACCCCCCTTTTTCATTTTAATATTCGAACCTTTTATTTTTTACATTTTGTAATAACCGTTTGCACCAGCAGAGGGTGCTCCAAGACCAGTGGATCCAAGCATTCTCTGCTCTGCTTGCTCTGCTTGCTCTGTGCGGGCGCAGACAATAGAGGCGCTTAGCGGAAGCGACAGTAGCTAACGAGGGAACGTGTCCTATGTTTGGATCCACAGGTTGGTAAAGTGTATGGTTGATACAGTTTTGTTAAGTTGAAATGAGTAACAGCATGTGTTAAAGCACTGAAGTTAAGATGAATGCTTTAAGTTGTGAAACACTTACTATATTGTCGTGGTTCGTGATCGGACGTTCACGTCCCCATGAGGTCGGTTGAACAAGAATGTGTGTGTGTGTGCTTGAGAGTACTAGTAGTTGGTACGGTATGTTGTAATGTTGATTATATGGAATGTGAACTTTGAAGAGCGGGCGCAGACGATAAAGGCGCTTAGCGGAAGCAACAGTAGCTAACGAGGGACCGTGTCCTATGTTTGGATCCACAGATTGATTGGTTGCTCAGTCACACCGTAGCTCAGCCGCTCAGTGCCCGCCGCCTGAGCGGTTTATGCTGCCGGCCAGGGACCCCTAGCTCTGGCGCCGGTAACATATTCTATTCATTTGTTGTTTCATCGTTTCATAGTTTCATTTCATATCACAGCCACAAGACTTTGCTTCTCCCAGTTGAAGCGCATGTTCTGAAAGTATGTGACTCGCAAAACATTTTGAACTGGGCCAATATGGGGTGTCACAAATGTGTGACCGAAAACCCGGTTTGGAGATATCTGGGCCTGGTAATGGGTGTGTATCGCGTGGAGCCTTTAGGAACGGAGCGGGCGCTGTCGTCGACCGTGGCGGCGAGGGTCGGGGTGGCCGGTTTGGGCCTCAACAGGTTAGAACCCGGGGATTGCCGCTTGCGGCTATATTTATTATTATTATTTGTCGTCTGCCGCTTGAGCTCAAATTCCCGTGAGCTGGAATAGGCCAGAAAGCTGAAACTTGGCCCAATGATTGGAAATGATGTGCATCAACTTCTATTAAAATATGAGCCCAGTTGGCCAGATGGTGGCGCTGTAATTAAGGCTTAAAAATGACTTTTTTGGAAGGCCACGCCCCTCACACCGTAAGTCCGATTGACTTGAAATTTCACACACAGGTCCAGCTCAATCTGCTCTACAAAAAAGCCTCTGGGACCATTAAAGTCCGCCATGATAGATTTTTTGCTAATTTGCATAATGTGAAAAACAGTAAAATGAATAGAACTTGTGAAAGATTGACTCTATCAACACCAAATTTGGTATACAGCCTCGGGGGATGAAAATACAAATTTCTATTATAAATGAGCTAGATCGGATCAAAAATATGGCCGCCACGGACCAATGAATCTCCGCGATGGGCGGAGCTTAGAAATGATTGGCCATAACTCCCACACCCCTTGCCCTATCATCACCAATCTTGGTGGGTAGGGTCACAAGGTGACTGGGAAGCTGCCTACCAAAGCGTTTTGAGCTCAGCCTAAAGGGGGCGCTATAAATGCCGCACATGCATATCTCAAAGACCATTGAACAGAATTTCACCAAATTTGGTATGCATACTCTAGGGGGGACTGTTAACTTATATCTTGAGTGCCATGTTGATTGGTGAAAGTGGGCGTGGCCTGTTGGTCGTTAACTGCTGTTGTTTACGTTTTTTGAATTTATGATGAGCTGGAAGGACCTAGGGACATGAAAATCGGTACATGGATTATAAATGACATGCAAATGCTTGTCAAAAAATTTGACCCCATTCGGCCTAACGGGGGCGCTGTTACATGGCGTGTGAACTTCAAATGGCTCTCCCCGCCCAGATATGAGTGCTATTGACTTGAAATTTTACACACATGTCCTCCTGATGGTCCTCTACAAAAAAGCCTCTGGGACCATTAGGGTGATTATGACGGATTTTTCAATAATTTGCATAATGTGAAAAACAGTAAAATGAATAGAACTTTTGAAAGATTGACTCTATCAACACCAAATTTGGTATACGGCCTCGGGGGATGAAAATACAAATTTCTATTATAAATGAGCCAGGTCGGATAAAAAACATGGCCGCCACGGACCAATGAATCTCCGCGATGGGCGGAGCTTAGAAATGATCGGCCATAACTCCCACACCCATTGCCCTATCGTCACCAATCTTGGTGGGTAGGGTCACAAGGTGACTGGGAAGCTGCCTACCAAAGCGTTTCGAGCTCAGCCCATAGGGGGCGCTATAAATGCCACACATGCATATCTCAAAGACCGTCGGACAGAATTTCACCACGTTTGGTGTGCTATTGACTTGAAATTTTACACACATGTCCTCCTGATGGTCCTCTACAAAAAAGCCTCTTGCACCATTAGGGTGGTTATTAGGGATTTTTTTAATAACTTGCATAATGTGAAAAACAGTATGAATGTGAATATAGGGATTTGATAAAAGCCTTCAGTGACTGGAGTCACCAGAACTGCCTCATGCTGAACACCTCAAAGACAAAGGAAATGATCATGGATTTCCGTAGGTCCAAGCCCACTCTTCAGCCAGTCAACACTTGTGGAGTGGACATTGAGGTGGTGACAACCTATAAATATCTAGGTGTTGATCTTGATAACAAGTTGGACTGGTCTGTTAACACAGATGCACTCTACAAAAAAGGGCAGAGGCGCCTCTTTTTCCTTAGAAAGCTTAGATCTCTAAACATCTGTAATAAGATGCTGCAGATGTTCTATCAGTCTGTGGTGGCAAGTGTTTTATTTTATGCTGCAGTCTGCTGGGGAGGAAGTTTAGGAAAAAAGCAGGCAAAGAGGCTGGATAAGCTTGTCAAGAAGGCTGGCTCTGTGATGGGAGTAAAGATGGACTCTCTGGAGGAGGTGGTGGAGAGATACACAATGAGGATGGTGGAGGCCATACTGAACAACACGGATCATCCACTTCATAACACCTTGATGGATCAAAGAAGCAGCGGTGGTGGACGGCTCCTATCTCTTGGGTGCAGGACAGAAAGATACCGTAGATCTTTCATACCCACAGCCATCAGACTGTTTAATTCTAATGCAAATGGAAGATGAGCTAAAAGACAAATCAATTTCCCTTTGGGATCAATAAAGTCATTTCTATTCTATTCTATTCTATTCTATTTGTAGTGGATGTGATAATAGCCACATATATAGTTTTTTTTTATTAACAGACACCCCCCTTTTTCATTTGAATATTCGAACCTTTTATTTTTTACATTTTGTAATAACCGTTTGCACCAGCAGAGGGTGCTCCAAGACCAGTGGATCCAAGCGTTCTCTGTTGGTGGGATGTATACAAGTATTGTTTTGATTTGAAAAAATGTCTACTGCCTGAGTCTTCATCTATATCTCCAGCTCCTCATTATTCTTGTTGGGCAGAGAGTTGATATTTTGCATGATGACTGAGGGCAGAAAGGACCTTCACTTCATCTCCACTTCCAAGCCTTTAACCTCTGCACCACCAGCATAGCAACCACCAAAACACCTCCTCATCCCAGATGGAACAGGGTGTCATCCTCCTGAAGAATCTCCTCTCCCCACAGAAGTATCCATCAGTAGTTGAGAAAAACATACATTGACACAACAAAATAAAGCAAAGGTTGAGTAAAAGCTCACAGCCACTAGACTTTGCTTCTCCCAGTTGAAGCGCATGTTCTGAAAGTATGTGACTACCAAAACATTTTGAACTGGGCCAATATGGGGTGTCACAAATGTGTGACCGAAAACCTGGTTTGGAGATATCTGGGCCTGGTAATGGGTGTGTATGGCGTGGAGCCTTTAGGAACGGAGCGGGCGCTGTCGTCGACCGTGGCCGGCTCTTGGGTGCAGGACAGAAAGATACCGTAGATCTTTCATACCCACAGCCATCAGACTGTTTAATTCTAATGCAAATGGAAGATGAGCTAAAAGACAAATCAATTTCCCTTTGGGATCAGTAAAGTAATTTCTATTCTATTCTATTCTATTCTATTTGTAGTGGATGTGATAATAGCCACATATATAGTTTTTTTTTATTAACAGACACCCCCCTTTTTCATTTGAATATTCGAACCTTTTATTTTTTACATTTTGTAATAACCGTTTGCACCAGTAGAGGGTGCTCCAAGACCAGTGGATCCAAGCATTCTCTGCTCTGCTCTGCTTGCTCTGTGCAGGCGCAGACAATAGAGGCGCTTAGCGGAAGCGACAGTAGCCAACGAGGGAACGTGTCCTATGTTTGGATCCACAGGTTGGTAAAGTGTATGGTTGATACAGTTTTGTTAAGTTGAAATGAGTAACAGCATGTGTTAAAGCACTGAAGTTAAGATGAATGCTTTAAGTTGTGAAACACTTACTATATTGTCGTGGTTCGTGATCGGACGTTCACGTCCCCATGAGGTCGGTTGAACAAGAATGTGTGTGTGTGTGCTTGAGAGTACTAGTAGTTGGTACGGTATGTTGTAATGTTGATTATATGGAATGTGAACTTTGAAGAGCGGGCGCAGACGATAAAGGCGCTTAGCGGAAGCAACAGTAGCTAACGAGGGACCGTGTCCTATGTTTGGATCCACAGATTGATTGGTTGCTCAGTCACACCGTAGCTCAGCCGCTCAGTGCCCGCCGCCTGAGCGGTTTATGCTGCCGGCCAGGGACCCCTAGCTCTGGCGCCGGTAACATTCTATTCATTTGTTGTTTCATCGTTTCATGGTTTCATTTCATATCACAGCCACTAGACTTTGCTTCTCCCAGTTGAAGCGCATGTTCTGAAAGTATGTGACTCCCAAAACATTTTGAACTCGGCCAATATGGGGTGTCACAAATGTGTGACCGAAAACCCGGTTTGGAGATATCTGGGCCTGGTAATGGGTGTGTATCGCGTGGAGCCTTTAGGAACGGAGCGGGCGCTGTCGTCGACCGTGGCCGGCGAGGGTCGGGGTGGCCGGTTTGGGCCTCAACAGGTTAGAACCCGGGGATTGCCGCTTGCGGCTATATTTATTATTATTATTTGTCGTCTGCCGCTTGAGCTCAAATTCCCGTGAGCTGGAATAGGCCAGAAAGCTGAAACTTGGCCCAATGATTGGAAATGATGTGCATCAACTTCTATTAAAATATGAGCCCAGTTGGCCAGATGGTGGCGCTGTAATTAAGGCTTAAAAATGACTTTTTTGGAAGGCCACGCCCCTCACACCCTAAGCCCGATTGACTTGAAATTTGACACACAGGTCCAGCTCAATGTGCTCTACAAAAAAGCCTCTGGGACCATTAAAGTCCGTCATGATAGATTTTTTGCTAATTTGCATAATGTGAAAAACAGTAAAATGAATAGAACTTGTGAAAGATTGACTCTATCAACACCAAATTTGGTATACAGCCTCGGGGGATGAAAATACAAATTTCTATTATAAATGAGCTCGATCGGATCAAAAATATGGCCGCCACGGACCAATGAATCTCCGCGATGGGCGGAGCTTAGAAATGATTGGCCATAACTCCCACACCCCTTGCCCTATCGTCACCAATCTTGGTGGGTAGGTTCACAACGGACTGGGAAGCTGCCTACCAAAGCGTTTTGAGCTCAGCCTATAGGGGGCGCTATAAATGCCACACATGCATATCTCAAAGACCATTGAACAGAATTTCACCAAATTTGGTATGCATACTCTAGGGGGGACTGTTAACTTATATCTTGAGTGCCATGTTGATTGGTGAAAGTGGGCGTGGCCTGTTGGTCGTTAACTGCTGTTGTTTACGTTTTTTGAATTTATGATGAGCTGGAAGGACCTAGGGACATGAAAATTGGTACATGGATTATTAATGACATGCAAATGCTTCTCAAAAAATTTGACCCCATTCGGCCTAACGGGGGCGCTGTTACATGGCGTGTGAACTTCAAATGGCTCTCCCCGCCCAGATATGAGTGCTATTGACTTGAAATTTTACACACATGTCCTCCTGATGGTCCTCTACAAAAAAGCCTCTGGGACCATTAGGGTGATTATGACGGATTTTTCAATAATTTGCATAATGTGAAAAACAGTAAAATGAATAGAACTTTTGAAAGATTGACTCTATCAACACCAAATTTGGTATACGGCCTCGGGGGATGAAAATACAAATTTCTATTATAAATGAGCCAGGTCGGATAAAAAACATGGCCGCCACGGACCAATGAATCTCCGCGATGGGCGGAGCTTAGAAATGATCGGCCATAACTCCCACACCCATTGCCCTATCGTCACCAATCTTGGTGGGTAGGGTCACAAGGTGACTGGGAAGCTGCCTACCAAAGCGTTTTGAGCTCAGCCCATAGGGGGCGCTATAAATGCCACACATGCATATCTCAAAGACCGTCGGACAGAATTTCACCACGTTTGGTGTGCTATTGACTTGAAATTTTACACACATGTCCTCCTGATGGTCCTCTACAAAAAAGCCTCTTGCACCATTAGGGTGGTTATTAGGGATTTTTTTAATAACTTGCATAATGTGAAAAACAGTATGAATGTGAATATAGGGATTTGATAAAAGCCTTCAGTGACTGGAGTCACCAGAACTGCCTCATGCTGAACACCTCAAAGACAAAGGAAATGATCATGGATTTCCGTAGGTCCAAGCCCACTCTTCAGCCACTCAACACTTGTGGAGTGGACATTGAGGTGGTGACAACCTATAAATATCTAGGTGTTGATCTTGATAACAAGTTGGACTGGTCTGTTAACACAGATGCACTCTACAAAAAAGGGCAGAGGCGCCTCTTTTTCCTTAGAAAGCTTAGATCTCTAAACATCTGTAATAAGATGCTGCAGATGTTCTATCAGTCTGTGGTGGCAAGTGTTTTATTTTATGCTGCAGTCTGCTGGGGAGGAAGTTTAGGAAAAAAGCAGGCAAAGAGGCTGGATAAGCTTGTCAAGAAGGCTGGCTCTGTGATGGGAGTAAAGATGGACTCTCTGGAGGAGGTGGTGGAGAGATACACAATGAGGATGGTGGAGGCCATACTGAACAACACGGATCATCCACTTCATAACACCTTGATGGATCAAAGAAGCAGCGGTGGTGGACGGCTCCTCTCTCTTGGGTGCAGGACAGAAAGATACCGTAGATCTTTCATACCCACAGCCATCAGACTGTTTAATTCTAATGCAAATGGAAGATGAGCTAAAAGACAAATCAATTTCCCTTTGGGATCAATAAAGTAATTTCTATTCTATTCTATTCTATTCTATTTGTAGTGGATGTGATAATAGCCACATATATAGTTTTTTTTTATTAACAGACACCCCCCTTTTTCATTTGAATATTCGAACCTTTTATTTTTTACATTTTGTAATAACCGTTTGCACCAGTAGAGGGTGCTCCACCACCAGTGGATCCAAGCGTTCTCTGTTGGTGGGATGTATACAAGTATTGTTTTGATTTGAAAAATGTCTACTGCCTGAGTCTTCATCTATATCTCCAGCTCCTCATTATTCTTGTTGGGCAGAGAGTTGATATTTTGCATGATGACTGACGGCAGAAAGGACCTTCACTTCATCTCCACTTCCAAGCCTTTAACCTCTGCACCACCAGCATAGCAACCACCAAAACACCTCCTCATCCCAGATGGAACAGGGTGTCATCCTCCTGAAGAATCTCCTCTCCCCACAGAAGTATCCATCAGTAGTTGAGAAAAACATACAAAAACACAACAAAATAAAGCAAAGGTTGAGTAAAAGCTCACAGCCACTAGACTTTGCTTCTCCCAGTTGAAGCGCATGTTCTGAAAGTATGTGACTACCAAAACATTTTGAACTGGGCCAATATGGGGTGTCACAAATGTGTGAGCGAAAACCTGGTTTGGAGATATCTGGGCCTGGTAATGGGTGTGTATGGCGTGGAGCCTTTAGGAACGGAGCGGGCGCTGTCGTCGACCGTGGCCGGCTCTTGGGTGCAGGACAGAAAGATACCGTAGATCTTTCATACCCACAGCCATCAGACTGTTTAATTCTAATGCAAATGGAAGATGAGCTAAAAGACAAATCAATTTCCCTTTGGGATCAGTAAAGTAATTTCTATTCTATTCTATTCTATTCTAATCTATTCTATTCTATTTGTAGTGGATGTGATAATAGCCACATATATAGTTTTTTTTATTAACAGACACCCCCCCTTTTTCATTTTAATATTCGAACCTTTTATTTTTTACATTTTGTAATAACCGTTTGCACCAGTAGAGGGTGCTCCAAGACCAGTGGATCCAAGCATTCTCTGCTCTGCTCTGCTTGCTCTGTGCGGGCGCAGACAATAGAGGCGCTTAGCGGAAGCGACAGTAGCTAACGAGGAAACGTGTCCTATGTTTGGATCCACAGGTTGGTAAAGTGTATGGTTGATACAGTTTTGTTAAGTTGAAATGAGTAACAGCATGTGTTAAAGCACTGAAGTTAAGATGAATGCTTTAAGTTGTGAAACACTTACTATATTGTCGTGGTTGGTGATCGGACGTTCACGTCCCCATGAGGTCGGTTGAACAAGAATGTGTGTGTGTGTGCTTGAGCGTACTAGTAGTTGGTACGGTATGTTGTAATGTTGATTATATGGAATGTGAACTTTGAAGAGCGGGCGCAGACGATAAAGGCGCTTAGCGGAAGCAACAGTAGCTAACGAGGGACCGTGTCCTATGTTTGGATCCACAGATTGATTGGTTGCTCAGTCACACCGTAGCTCAGCCGCTCAGTGCCCGCCGCCTGAGCGGTTTATGCTGCCGGCCAGGGACCCCTAGCTCTGGCGCCGGTAACATATTCTATTCATTTGTTGTTTCATGGTTTCATTTCATATCACAGCCACTAGACTTTGCTTCTCCCAGTTGAAGCGCATGTTCTGAAAGTATGTGACTCCCAAAACATTTTGAACTGGGCCAATATGGGGTGTCACAAATGTGTGACCGAAAACCCGGTTTGGAGATATCTGGGCCTGGTAATGGGTGTGTATGGCGTGGAGCCTTTAGGAACGGAGCGGGCGCTGTCGTCGACCGTGGCCGGCGAGGGTCGGGGTGGCCGGTTTGGGCCTCAACAGGTTAGAACCCGGGGATTGCCGCTTGCGGCTATATTTATTATTATTATTTGTCGTCTGCCGCTTGAGCTCAAATTCCCGTGAGCTGGAATAGGCCAGAAAGCTGAAACTTGGCCCAATGATTGGAAATGATGTGCATCAACTTCTATTAGAATATGAGCCCAGTTGGCCAGATGGTGGCCAACTGGGCTCATAATTAAGGATTGTGGAATTAAGGATTAAAAATTATTTTTTTGGAAGGCCACGCCCCTCACACCGTAAATCCGATTGACTTGAAATTTGACACACAGGTCCAGCTCAATGTGCTCTACAAAAAAGCCAATGGGACCATTAAAGTCCGTCATGATAGATTTTTTGCTAATTTGCATAATGTGAAAAACAGTAAAATGAATAGAACTTTTGAAAGATTGACTCTATCAACACCAAATTTGGTATACAGCGTCAGGGGATGAAAATACAAATTTCTATTATAAATGAGCCAGATCGGATAAAAAACATGGCCGCCACGGACCAATGAATCTCCGCGATGGGCGGAGCTTAGAAATGATTGGCCATAACTCCCACACCCATTGCCCTATCGTCACCAATCTTGGTGGGTAGGGTCACAAGGTGACTGGGAAGCTGCCTACCAAAGCGTTTCGAGCTCAGCCCATAGGGGGCGCTATAAATGCCACACATGCATATCTCAAAGATTGGGTTGGGATTGGGTCAAGCAGACATGTAGCTGATTTGGAGGAGGTGATTACAGAAGTTAAGTCCGACAGGTCGATGGGGGCGAAGCTGTTCAAGTACGCACCAGGTCTGGGAGGTGCTTTCGTTGGGGCTGTAATCTGTGGTCCACTACTGCAGATCCTTGTTCTGATATTTACGATCTTTTCGGTAAAGGATGTTTAGTCTGTATCCTAGCAACGACTTCATGGAGACCTTCACATGGAACTACTGACAGGCTATTGATTTACTGACAGGCTGTTTATTGACAGGCTATTGATTTACTGACAGGCTATTGATTTACTGACAGGCTGTTTATTGACAGGCTATTGATTTACTGACAGGCTGTTTATTGACAGGCTATAGATTTACTGACAGGCTATTGATTTACTGACAGGCTGTTTATTGACAGGCTGTTGATTTACTGACAGGCTATTGATTTACTGACAGGCTGTTTATTGACAGGCTGTTGATTTACTGACAGGCTGTTTATTGACAGGCTATTGATTTACTGACAGGCTGTTTATTGACAGGCTGTTGATTTACTGACAGGCTATTGATTTACTGACAGGCTGTTGATTTACTGACAGGCTATTGATTTACTGACAGGCTGTTTATTGACAGGCTGTTGATTTACTGACAGGCTATTGATTTACTGACAGGCTGTTTATTGACAGGCTATTGATTTACTGACAGGCTATTGATTTCCTGACAGGCTGTTTATTGACAGGCTATAGATTTACTGACAGGCTATAGATTTACTGACAGGCTGTTGATTTACTGACAGGCTGTTTATTCACAGGCTATAGATTTACTGACAGGCTGTTGATTTACTGACAGGCTGTTTATTGACAGGCTATTGATTTACTGACAGGCTGTTGATTTACTGACAGGGTGTTTATTGACAGGCTATTGATTTACTGACAGGCTATTGATTTACTGACAGGCTGTTGATTTATTGACAGGCTGTTGATTTACTGACAGGCTATTGATTTACTGACAGGCTGTTTATTCACAGGCTATAGATTTACTGACAGGCTATAGATTTACTGACAGGCTGTTGATTTACTGACAGGCTGTTTATTCACAGGCTATAGATTTACTGACAGGCTGTTGATTTACTGACAGGCTGTTTATTGACAGGCTATTGATTTACTGACAGGCTGTTTATTGACAGGCTGTTGATTTACTGACAGGCTGTTGATTTACTGACAGGGTGTTTATTGACAGGCTATTGATTTACTGACAGGCTGTTTATTTACTGACAGGCTGTTTATTGACAGGCTATTGATTTACTGACAGGCTGTTTATTCACAGGCTGTTGATTTACTGACAGGCTGTTTATTCACAGGCTATAGATTTACTGACAGGCTGTTGATTTACTGACAGGCTGTTTATTGACAGGCTATTGATTTACTGACAGGCTGTTGATTTACTGACAGGGTGTTTATTGACAGGCTATTGATTTACTGACAGGCTATTGATTTACTGACAGGCTGTTGATTTATTGACAGGCTGTTGATTTACTGACAGGCTATTGATTTACTGACAGGCTGTTTATTCACAGGCTATAGATTTACTGACAGGCTATAGATTTACTGACAGGCTGTTGATTTACTGACAGGCTGTTTATTCACAGGCTATAGATTTACTGACAGGCTGTTGATTTACTGACAGGCTGTTTATTGACAGGCTGTTGATTTACTGACAGGCTGTTTATTGACAGGCTGTTGATTTACTGACAGGCTGTTGATTTACTGACAGGGTGTTTATTGACAGGCTATTGATTTACTGACAGGCTGTTTATTTACTGACAGGCTGTTTATTGACAGGCTATTGATTTACTGACAGGCTGTTTATTCACAGGCTGTTGATTTACTGACAGGCTGTTTATTCACAGGCTATAGATTTACTGACAGGCTATTGATTTACTGACAGGCTGTTTATTCACAGGCTGTTGATTTACTGACAGGCTATTGATTTATTGACAGGCTGTTTATTGACAGGCTGTTGATTTACTGACAGGCTTTTTATTGACAGGGTGTTATTTACTGACAGGCTATTGATTTACTGACAGGCTTTTTATTGACAGGGTGTTATTTACTGACAGGCTATTGATTTACTGACAGGCTGTTTATTGACATAATAATCGAACTGTAGACAGAGCCACACTCATCGATCCTGATCCTGAAGACCGTCGGACAGAATTTCACCACGTTTGGCGTGCTATTGACTTGAAATTTTACACACATGTCCTCCTGATGGTCCTCTACAAAAAGCCTCTTGCACCATTAGGGTGGTTATTAGGGATTTTTTTAATAACTTGCATAATGTGAAAAACAGTAAAATGAAAGAACTTTTGAAACATATATGGTATTGACTCCAAACTTGGTATGGCATCGGGGGACCGTGACGGTCATTTCTGTTACAAATGAGCAAGATGGGTCGAAAAACACAGTTGCCATCAAGCTAAATATCCTCACAAATGGCAGGGCTTATCAAATACTTGCCCTAGATCATTACCCGTTTTTCCCATTGTCATGAAAATCCTTATGTAAGAATCATGTTTTTTGACTTTTCAAGTGCATTTAATACCATCCAACCCAACATACTCAAAAACAAGCTCAAAGAGATGGGAGTGGATTCTTCCTTTGTCTCCTGGCTCACAGATTATCTGACAGAAAGGCCACAGTTTGTCAGGTTGGGGAACTGTTTTTCTGGGACATTAATCAGCAGCACGGGGGCTCCACAGGGGACTGTCCTGGCTCCATTCCTGTTCACACTGTATACAGCAGACTTTAAATACAACTCTGAGTCCTGCCACGTCCAGAAATACTCAGATGACACTGCTATTGTGGCATGTATTAGGGATGGACAGGAATGTGAATATAGGGATTTGATAAAAGCCTTCAGTGACTGGAGTCACCAGAACTGCCTCATGCTGAACACCTCAAAGACAAAGGAAATGATCATGGATTTCCGTAGGTGCAAGCCCACTCTTCAGCCAGTCAACACTTGTGGAGTGGACATTGAGGTGGTGACAACCTATAAATATCTAGGTGTTCATCTTGATAACAAGTTGGACTGGTCTGTTAACACAGATGCACTCTACAAAAAAGGGCAGAGGCGCCTCTTTTTCCTTAGAAAGCTTAGATCTCTAAACATCTGTAATAAGATGCTGCAGATGTTCTATCAGTCTGTGGTGGCAAGTGTTTTATTTTATGCTGCAGTCTGCTGGGGAGGAAGTTTATGAAAAAAGCAGGCAAAGAGGCTGGATAAGCTTGTCAAGAAGGCTGGCTCTGTGATCGGAGTAAAGATGGACTCTCTGGAGGAGGTGGTGGAGAGATACACAATGAGGATGGTGGAGGCCATACTGAACAACACGGATCATCCACTTCATAACACCTTGATGGATCAAAGAAGCAGCGGTGGTGGACGGCTCCTATCTTTCATATCCACAGCCATCAGACTGTTTAATTCTAATGCAAATGGAAGATGAGCTAAAAGACAAATCAATTTCCCTTTGGGATCAATAAAGTAATTTCTATTCTATTCTATTCTATTCTATTCATTTGTTGTTTCATGGTTTCATTTCATATCATTGCATTTCATTGTTCATGAAGAGGATGATCTGAGTTGTTCAGAATGGCCTCCACCAGCGTGTATCTCTCCACCACATCCTCATTGAGTCCATCAGGGAGACATGACTGAAGCCAAGTGCCTCAGGATGTTTAGTCTGTATCCTAGCAACGACTTGATGGAGAATTTCACATGGAACTTTGGCAGTAGCCGTTGGTGGGATGTATACAAGTATTGTCGGCCGGCGAGGGTCGGGGTGGCCGGTTTGGGCCTCAACAGGTTAGAACACGGGGATTGCCGCTTGCGGCTATATTTTTTTTTATTATTAATTTTTTTTTAATTCCTTATTTAGAAAAAAAAAGTATTTGTAGTGGTTGATTATGAAATTATGTTCAAAGGTGTTTCTTCATGATCAATCCTGAGAGGGGCACAAAAGTTGAAACAAAGAAGAACAGGAAGCAGCTGTCGGTGAACCCAAGAGTCCTCACCCTCATCGCAGATCTCGCCGACCAGGACTGGAGAGGGACATGGTAACTGAACTGTTAAGTCTGACCTCTTGCACAGTGCCATCTGTATGAACAGGTATGAAACGGTGTACACAAGGGCTGCAACTAATCATACTTTTCATAATCAGTTGATCTGTTTGTTATTTTCTTGATTAATTGATTATTATTATTATTAGAGGCTGTACTTTTAGTTAAAGGGTCAAAGGTCAAACAATTTGAAGGTATTACTTGAACAATAAGATTAAGGCAACAGCAATTTAGTGAAATTTTTTTTTATTCATTTGTGAGAAGCTGCTCTTTCAGTTACTTTAAACAATTTCAGGGTAATACTGACTTCCATTACTCAATTCTAATTTTCTATTCCATACAAGGAGTTTTCTAGTTTTGGCCTCTTGTTTATGGCTATTAGAAGGAATTTTTCAGAGCATTTGATCAGACAATTTGGCCTCACTGAGACCAACACAAAGGTCACAGTGGAAATTATGTAGTGTCACAGGGAACATTTCTCCATGCAGTTTGTTTAATAGTGTTTATTTGATTAAAGACGACTGTGAGGAAACATGTTTAAAAGACGTGTGGTATCTGAGCATCACTTGACTTGATTAAAGTTTGAGTTGGGTTTACCAGTTTTGACTTGGTTTTTATTCCCAGAAGCAACCTTTCGGAATACTCAAGTAATTATGCTACTAGCAGTAAGTTTACAAAGCTTCTTGCATTGGGGTAGGTTTGAAGGTTTACATTATATTAGGTTTATAATATATCATAGGTTTTTCCATCGAGATTTGCCACAAACAAAAAATATTTTCAACTGTGAAATTTACTGTTGCTAAAAAGGTGTATGTCGTATATTTTATTACTGTATTTTTTACGGAGAAATTCTGGCAACCATAGCTGCCAGTATTTTACTGTAAATTTTACAGATTTATTTTGAGTTCACAATAAAAAGGTTTATAATATAGCTGCTCTTTTTAAAGAAAATTACTGTAAATAGGTTTACAATAGCTCAGTTTTTTGTATAGTAATTTACCCTAAACAAAACAGTTTTCAACCATAAAATTTACAGTTCCTAAAAAAAAGCATACCGTAATTTCTTATACATGATGCCATGTTTTTTACGGTACTTTACTGTAAAATAGTTCACAGTCTACCTGTTATTTTTACAGAAAATTACTGTAAATAGGTTTACAATATATCATTATTTTAATAGTAACTTCCTGTAAAAAACACTATTTTCAACCTTGGAATTTACAGTTCTATAAAACCAATACCGTAATGTCTTATACATGGTCACCATATTTTTTACGGTAAAATTCTGGCAACGACAGCTGCCAGTATTTTACCGTAAAAAATACTGATTTTTTATTACCGTGCTCAGTTGACAAAAGCAGCGTCTCTCAGCGAGTGGAGCAAAGAAGCGACAGCGGCCAAGCCCAATGCACAAAGTTGGCATTTGGGCCCAGAACAGCCAGGGATTGACAATTCCACCTATTTCAGCTGACAAACCGGCCCCCGGACACAGCCCGGCTTCATTCTCACCACATTTGACAAAAGGTGCGTCTCTCAGCGAGAGGAGCTGAATGGTGACACAAGCCCAGTGCAGCCTGCCAGCTGCCCGGTTTAGCCACAGAACAGCCAGGGACTGACCCCCAAACACATTTCAGCTGAGAAGCCGGACTTCTTGCACTGCGCAGCATCACTGCCTCCTCAGTTGACACAAGCAGCATCTCTCAGCGAGCGGAGCACAAAAGTGACAGCGGCCAAGCCCAATGCACAAAGTGGGCACTTTGGGCCCAGAACAGCTAGGGATTGACCATTCCACTTATTTCAGCTGACAAATCGACCCCCGGGCACAGCCACGCTTCATTCTCAGCGCATTTGACAAAAGGTGCGTCTCTCAGCAAGAGGAGCTGAAAAGTGACACAAGCCCAGTGCAGCGTGCCAGCTGCCCAGTTTGGCCACAGAACAGGCAGGAACTGACCCCCAAACACATTTCAGCTGAGAAGCCGGCCTTCCTGCACTGCGCAGCATCACTGCCTCCTCAGTCCTCAGCGAGCTGAGCACAAAATTGACAGAGGCCAAGCCCAATGCACAAAGTGGGCACTTTAGGCCCAGAACAGCTAGGGATTGGCCATTCCACTTATTTCAGCTGGCAAACTGGCCCCCGGACACAGCCCGGCTTCATTCTCAGCGCATTTGACAAAAGGTGCGTCTCTCAGCGAGAGGAGCTGAAAAGTGACACAAGCCCAGCGCAGCGAACCAGCTGCCCAGTTTGGGCCCAGAATAGCCAGGGATTGACCATTCCACTCATTTCAGCTGACAAACCGGTCCCCGGGCACAGCCCGGCTTCATTCTCAGCACATTTGACAAAAGGTGCGTCTCTCAGCAAGAGGAGCTGAAAAGTGACACAAGCCCAGCGCAGCATGCCAGCTGCCCAGTTTGGCCACAGAAGAGCCAGGAACTGACGCCCAAACACATTTCAGCTGAGAAGCCGGCCTTAGCTCTCCTTTATATACCATTCTAAGTCCACTCCTTCAGACATTCCGGAGTCGCCTGCACATCTGGTCAAGCTCTTATCTTAACCTATGGTCAGTTACCCTTTTGACCTTTAATCTTATCTCCTGTTTTTTGTGGTATGTCAAGGTCTGGCATGCCAAACAGGAAACCAAATGGGTGACTACTTGTCCTCCAAGCACATTCCTTCTATTCAACCTATAATAGAGGTCGTAAAGAAACCTTTCAGAAGGACTTAATAAACATCCTTCCTTAACTTGTGACTAGAACATACAAAGGACGAGTATACAACACTTTAAATGTAAACCAGAAGAGATGTGGGGTGGAAAATACACTACATATTCCCCCCTTCGAGGCTCAAAAGCCTCGACAACCACTAAGTGATTAAATCATAATAATAAAGATCTTCCGCTTCTTATAACCAATTTATGGAGTGTGAGAGCGAAAACCTGTCAGGCAGTTAATCTTTCTTGAAATTTACCTTCAAACAATCAAGACAGGAAATTCTCTCACGGTCCCTCTGCCTTAGGTGACCACCTCTTAGTACTCCAGACCAATTAAAAGGAGGACTGCTATTTGTAGATACACATGAAAACCCCAGACAAATCAAATCAAAACGGTGTCCAGCACCAGACTGGTCAACCCATCGGATCCTCCGCTGGACCTTTCCCTGCCTATCAATGCTCTCCCTAGACGTCGAAAGAAAAGAAACCATCTGGGGTTCCAATAAATATCCACATTCTACTCAAAACATAGACACAATACATATGGTTAACAAAATTACAACAAAATACAACGCACATGACAAAATCATACAGAGGATCGCACTGTAGCTTCTCCACAGCGTCGACTCTTCACTGAAGATGTCACTGAAGATGTCACTTCTTCACAGCAGTCTTTTTCCCAGTGTTTCAGTCCATTTCAGTTGTCGTTGAGGCGTTTATATCAACTCCTCCACTGTCCGCTTGTTCTAACAGGGAGAGAGAAAACACCTGTAATACTCATGGTAATGCTGTTATCCAATTTAAGCCCGTGTGCTGACATATTTTCACGATGCGGTTTTTCAAAATGCCATTCATCTTTTCGCACATCCCTTGACTTTGAGGGTGATAAACTGCTCCGAGACGCTGTTTGATTCCTAATTTCTGCAAGATCAATTTGACCGTTTTATCAACAAACTCTTTTCCATTATCTGAAGATATTCGGTCAGGAAGTCCCCACCTGCTTATGACTTCCCTACACAGAAACTTGGCAACTGACTGAGCATCCTTTTGCTTAGTTGGGCAAGCCTCAGGCCATCATGAAAATCTATCCACGACAACCAACATGTATCTTTTTCCTCCAACTGGTTTTATCATGTCAACAAAGTCCACCACCAACTCTCGCATTGGACCCCGTGGTGTTGGAATATAACCTGGTGGAGTCATCACACCTTTACGAACATTGTTTGTAAGGCAAATGACACACATGCTTATGACGCCATCAATTTGCTCCAATAAATATGGTGCCCAAAAGCCATACTCATTAATGATTTTCCTCTTCACCTCCCCCCTTGCAACGTTGGCCAACCCATGTGCCTCGTGAATCATTAAACCCAACAAGTCAGGAGGTGCAACAATCAAACCTTCATGATTCCTCCAGAGACCTGTGGAATCCTGGGTGGCTCCTCGATCCATCCACAACTGTTTATCTAAATTGGAGGCTGCGTCCTGCATTAACATCACATCATTAAATGTAACTTTGTCTTCCAGTTCCATTTCATGTGTGACCAAAAGAACTTTACCCAATTTAGTTGCCCCTGTTACAGCTTTCGCAGCTTCATCAGCCGCTTTGTTGCCCTGAGTGACCCTCAACATATTAGTTTTGTGGGCTGCACATTCTGCTATAGCTATTGCTGTTGGTTTCATCATAGCATGCAAAAGTTTCAGTATTTGCTCATGATGTTGAATAGGAGAACCATTTGTTTTTTTTTAGCCACGGTTCTTCCATGCTGATCCAAACAAATGACACACATTATGTGCATACGCAGAATCTGTATAGATAGTCACTCTCTTTCCTTCAGCTAACAGACACGCTTTAGTCAGTCCCACAAGCTCAGCAAGCTGAGCTGATGCAGGCTGTGGTATCACTTCTGCCTTCTCAACTACAAACCCTGTATCCTGGGCTTTAACTACAGCATAACCAGCGCTCAATTTATCTCCAATGCGATAACAAGAACCATCAGTCCAGTATTCTAAATCTGCATCCAGCAATGGAAGTGCCTGCAGATCTGATCTGAGCTTTGAATACCGCTCTGCTTCCTGAACACAACCATTCACCATCTTCTGGAGTTGGCAAATTTTCAGATGGATTAACTGTAACACATCTCACTACAGTGACATCCTCCTGTTCCAGAAGTCTATGGTAATCCCTCAACCTAGGCATAGTCAATGTGTATTTACCATAGTTTAGAAGATTTCTAAGACTATGATGCGTCAGAATTGTCACTGGGTACCCCATTGTCACGGATGAGGCTTTATCATACATCAAAAAAACTCCCACCAGTGTAGTCTGTAACATAGTGGTAACCCCAACTCTACTTCCAAGTAAGCAGTTGAATAGTACGAAATGGGTTGAGGATTTACCCCTGTTCCTATTGCTTGACAAAGAACTGCACATGCATATTTGCCCCCAACTGAAGAGGAGACGTACAACAAAAAGTTCTTAGAGTAATCAGGAAGTGCCAAAGCATGCGCCTCCTGCAACCTCTGTTTGATCGTCTCAAATGCTAAAAGACCATCCTGCGTCCAAGACAGGTTGCAATGTAATTCAGCATTACCAGTGTCTTTGATCATAGCTCTCAAAGGTCCCGTCAGACTAGTATAGTCCTCTATGCATGCAGAAGAGTAGCCAGTAATCCCCAGAAATGTCATCATTTCACTTACAGTTCTGGGCTTGGGAGCCTTTCGAATAGCCTCTAAATGATCATCAGAGATACTCCTATGTCCCTGAGTTATAGTTTGTCCCAAGTAAACGACCTTCTCCTGACAATACTGTAGCTTCTTCTGGGAAACTTTATGACCATGGTCTGCCAATATCTGTAACAGTTTGATAGAATCCTCGTGACAAGTTTTCATGTCTGGTGAACAAATAATGATGTCATCCATATACTGTACTACCACACTCTTCAATTGCTGATCTATCCCTGCGAGATCTTCTTTCAACACTTTATTTAAAATGTGAGGGCTATGTTTAAACCCCTGTGGTAACCTTTTGTATTCATAAAATTGTCCTTTATATGTGAACCCGAACAAACCCTGACTTTCCACACTGAGGGGAACACTGAAAAATGCACCACACAAATCCAAAACCGTAAAATGCGTAGCAGCAGGAGGAATTTGAGCCAATAGAGTATGTGGATCCGGCACGTCTGCTGGAAAATCAGCAACCACCTCATTTACGAATCTCAAATCATGCACCATTCGATAGGTACCATCTGGCTTTTGTACAGGTAACAATGGAGTATTGCTTGTAGGAGTGTGAGTTATCTTTAAGACATCAGCCTTCAAAAGTCCCTCAATCTGTGGTTCTATGCTTTGAACAGCTTCTTCTTTTAAAGGATACTGATTCTTCCATGGAGGAGTAGCCCCTGGTCTAAGCTGCACTTTAACCGGTTGGGCTGACTTTACAAACCCAATATCTGTACTGTGGCGGGACCACAAACGATCAGGCATCTGTTTGAACATCTCCTCCTTCACACTGTCTGCATCTGACTTTACACTGCACATGGATTCATGCGTTGTTTGTTTGTGCTGAGATCATAATCTTAAGAAACTGCTGATCTTTGCTTCTCCAAATAGAGAGATTCTCTATTATACGTACAAAAACAGCTTTTTTCGCTTCTGCCACCATCTCACCAACATGTTTCTGTTCATAATCATCAGATATCATCAGGGTTACATGTGGCACACTCTTTTCAATGTTGAATTCTTCACTGATATAATCATTTATATCAATTACCATTGATTCACCTTGTGGACCCAAAACTATACTACATGAGTTAAGCTCAACTTGTTTGGGCTGCTTATCCAACCATCCTTCAAAGCATGACGGAACGGCATCTTTGAAATACTTCAGTGTGCAATGTAAGGGATATTCTGGGAACCTTGCATTGGGCATATTTGCAACAAGAAATTTCTCCCACAATTTATAAGGTTCCAGAAATCCTGAAGTAAAATTACCAAGCCAAAACACAGAAGGAGCATCAACATCAGTTGCCAGCAATGTCTGATGAACAACATCACTTGGCATTTCAACCAGACAGCCGTCTGGCGTGCATTTAATTGTACAGTTCATTTGACACAAAGCATCTCTACCTAGAAGAGCAATGGGTGTGTGTTCTGATACCAGGATAGGTATTCTAGCTTTCTGATTTTGATAGCAGAGCTCAATTGGTTTCGTCAGGGGGACCAGCTGTTTTACTCCCTCAAACCCAATTGTCCAAATAACTTTACCAGACATAGGGAGGTGCATAGCATCTTCAGGCCGAATGCAGGTGAAAGCAGCTCCACTATCTACCATCAATTCTAATGGTTTATTATTTACTTCCACCACTATCATTGGATCTTGCTCAGGCCCTGACATTACCAGCTGACACCCCCCTTTCGGGCTCTCTGGGCACCCCTAAAAACCTGGCTCCGGGCCCCTATAAGGGTTCACCGGTCCCTGTGGTGGCAACTGTTGAGCTTGAAATCCCCCTCTATAATTTCCTCCACTATTACCACCAGCCGTTCTACAATTTCTGGCCAGGCAGTCCACAGTTATAACACACCTCCTGCATCTGCTGAGGATTAAAGGTTCCTCTTCCCCTTCCTCGTCCTATATTGCCTCTACCACGTCCTCTACGGAGCTGTGGTTGAGCAGATGAAATTAACGGACCAAATTCTCAAAAATGAATCTGGCCTGGCGACAATTGTGGTGGGGGACAACTTGCAACCTGCTGTTCTTGCATCACTACCGCCTGCTTTTTCTCCTTCTTTTTATTGTCAGTCAACTGCAGTTGTGTGAGCTTCCTAAGGGCTTCCTGATCCTGCTCTTTCAAATCATGCTCCTTTTTCCTACACAATTCAATCTGATGTGCAATGTGATCTGTGTAAACACCTTTAGTCATGCTACCCAAACCTACTACCTCTGCTAACTTGCTCCTCACTGGTGCGGGCAAACCCTTTTTGTATTTTAGAGCGCAAGATTGACTGTTCCATTTGATTATCATCTGGATCGTGACCCGTAACACTCCTCCATGTTTGATGCGCTCTTGATACATAGGCACGAGGATTTTCATCACGTCCAAGTGGTTCGATCAGAATATTATCAGGATGCACATTTGTAGGAAATGTGTCCTTCAATGATCTCCACACTTAGCCTCTATTCGCGGCAAACAACTCTGAATCATTTACAGCGGTTCCCACATAACGGTTGATGCCCGCTCGCTGCAAAACTTCTTCCATAGCTGGAACTCCTAAGATGTTGGCTAACAATCTTTTGATGTCGCCCATGGCGGCATGTGTTCCCACCATAATCTCTTCTAACTTAGATATCCAAGGATGAGCCCCGTCCTGGAGAATAGGCAGTTTCTCCAGGATATCTGACATATCTGTACTTTGCCATGGTTTATATTCTAAAGTCTGGCCCTTAATGATTACCGGAAACATCGAGTGGGTATCCCTATCTTTCCTTGATCGCAATAAATATCCAGGGCTTGATTTTTCCGCGCTTTCTGCTTCTAATTCGCTTTTTTTTGGCTTCTAGTTCTTCTATTTGACCTTCTAGCAGTTCAGCTTCCTTTGGTGTGGAAGTTACAGAAAGACGCGACAGACGACGCTCCATTTCACTAGTAATTTCCTGTATGTACCATTGCCTTTCCTCCTCCTCTTTTTTAGCAAGAGCCTTTCTCTCAAGATACTCCTGAATATACGATGAACTCACACCTTCCTCATCACTCTCGCCCTCTTCACTTTCTCTTGCATCCCTGGGACACTTTTTCTTTCCTATTTTGGTTCCTTTCTTCTCTGCACTGGCTAATATTTTTCTAATAGTAGGATCATATCCCCCTATAGCTCCTTCTATCTCACTTTGCTCTTCGACATCCTAAAAATCTATCTTTCCAGCCTTGGCTTGAAATGCACCGTTTTACTTTTACTTTTGGTGCTGGGATATGTTCTCACAGTCGTCTCTGCTTGCCCTGTCTCTATTATTTTATCCTCGTCATCTGTAATGCAATAGTCTCCCTCTTGGCTAATCACAGGGAGCTGAGGATAGAGATCACGGAGCTCCGCCTCCTTCTTATAAGGTGGGGACTTCTGAGTTGGAGTTACATGTGAGAAGGGTGTCTCTACTTCTAACATTAACTTCTCTGCCCGCTTCCCATTTGTTTTTATGACCTCTTCAGCTTGCTGTTGCTTATCTTTATTGGCCTTTGCCCATTTGTGGCTCTCCCTCTCAAACAGCTGAAGCATGTCCAACTCCATTTGTCTTCTTTCTTTACATTTATCACTTTCTTTCCCTTTCTTTCTATAAGTGGACACAAGCACTTGCATGGTCTTAATGACCTCGGGATTAAACGTCCCCTCTACTGGCCATGGATGATCGATTGCTGGCCAATGCTTTTGCCACTTCTTTGACATTTCTGCAATGCCTTTAATCAAAGGATTGTTCTTCTGAACAACCTTAACAGGAGTTACTACCTTCTGATCTTCTATCTTTGACATTGTTAAATCTTCCTTCAACCTGATATTAATTCTAATTAGAGCAACTATTTTATCAATGTATTAATTCGGTTCACTAAACAAGTTACTCAGGTCAGTTAAAGTACAAGTTACTTTTGTCACTCCACTAGTTACAAGCAATATACAGCAAATGGATTTGCCAACTCCAAAGGATCAAAAGGCTCTGAGAGGTGAAACCCTGAAAGACAAAAATATCACACTCAAACTTATCACAACCAATGCGTCAAACCACACAACCTAAATCCCTTCAACCAAAGTCAGCCACCTGAAACAGCCACCAACAGCAAGATTCACAAACTAAAAGCTCTAGATCTTATTCAACTATACAAAAGTCAGCAACAAAATCCACAGCAGATAATCAATCAGCTAGGACAAAGTCAAATAGCAAATTCTTAATCACGCAGCAGTACACAATTAATAGAGCAGAGGCCAATTGCAAGAGGTCAAAGCCAAGCACAAACACTCAATCGGTCAGTCTGTTGCCAAATCTCCCTTTCCACTACTCAATATGTGTGGACTGAATGTGTGAAATCAGTCATGTATGCTCAAAAATCTAAATGCAGGTGTGTGAAAGAGTTTGTGTATAAATCATACTGGCCTTTATCAGCTGGATTCGGATGCAAGCACTGTCGTCTGCAAGCCACGATCCACGTGACGTAGACCAGCTATTTCCTAATCCGCGTCCGAACACTCCTCTTGTCCTTTATTCTCGTTTCATGTAGAGAAAACACAAGCATTTCAACGTCATTTAAACATCACCTCCTAATCAGTCAACCCTCTCTTTCTTATGTTACAAAGGTCCTTCTTTTGGGGCTCATTTATTTATTCATTTGTCCAAAGCCTCATAAGCCTTTTACCACAAAGTCCCCAATGAAGGCTCATATATGTCTATATATAACCAAACATCCTTTGAAGGTTTATACACCCATCCTTCTCAGGCTCATAAGTCTCTACCGATATATAAAAAGTCCTTTTCAGGCTCATTTAAATTAGCATTATTGGCATATTATTATTATTATTACAACATCATTATTCCCAAATATTATCGTATCTAAACTTAGTTCACAAACAAAAATGGCCTTTTCACACACTTCATCATACATACACACATACACAAGGATCCTTACACAGAATATTCTCAGTGATCACAATTTCTTTTCACTGTCTTAAAATAGTTGTTTCTTACTCTCTGATAGTCTTACTATTCTTTACCTTTATTCCTAACTTTATAAGTAGGTTAACGTGTTTTCTTCTCTTAATTCTTACTCTTACTCTTTTTTTTTAATTTAGGCCTAAAACACTTAATCACTCAGGTGTCTACCTTAAGAAGAGGTTCCCCACTTCTTTAATTACTCATACTATAGTTAAACTATATATGGTTAAACCATATAGACAACCTGTCTTTCGTCTTCACTATGTCCCCCCTTCTTGACTTGGGACAATAACCAAAATGTCTATCTAAAAAGGAGGAGATGTAGCTCTCCCTCACCAAAATGCATTATAGTCAAACTATATGTAGTCAAACTACATAGACAAACAGCCTCACTCAAAATAAAACAACTAGGAAAAACACAAAAGAAATTTCGAAATTTAGGAGATGGTCAAATCATCAGCAAACAAATCAAACCCACAAAGGTCCTTTAATGGTGCATCTCAACAGCCAACAGATGGCAGCTCCAAGGAGCCAACCAGCGCATGGATTTGTGAAAAACTCACCCTCTGTTTGCGCGCACTCGATGCGGGAGCCCGCTCCTCCAAGCGGCCAGCTGCAGCCAGAAAGACACAACACGATCCTGTTCGTGACGCCAAAAATGTTGTGTATTTTGATGTGGATGCCGATGAAGATGACCACTCTGACACGTCTTCTTTGTCCAGTGAAAAAGGTTTATTATAAAAAGGGTACAGTGTCAACAAGCCGAATCTCAGAGCCCCTCCGTGCCAATGTGGAGACTCTCCTGACCATCCCAAACTTCTCCTTTATATACCATTCTAAGTCCATTCCTTCAGACATTCCAGAGTCGCCTGCACATCTGGTCAAGCTCTTACCTGTGGTCAGTCACCCTTTTGACCTTTAACCTTATCTCCTGTTTTTTGTGGTATGCCAAACAGGAAACCAAATGGGTGCCTCCAAGCACATTCCTTCTATTCAACCTATAATAGAGGTCGTAAAAAAGGTGACAAAAGGTGCGTCTCCTCAGTTGACAAGAGACGCGACTCTCAGCGAGCGGAGCACAAAATTGACAGCGGCCATGCCCAATGCACAAAGTGGGCACTTTGGGCCAGAACAGCCAGGGATTGACCATTCCACTGACAAACCGGCCCCCGGGCACAACCCGGCTTCATTCGCAGCGCATTTGACAAAAGGTGCGTCTCTCAGCGAGAGGAGCTGAAAAGTGACACAAGCCCAGCGCAGCGTGCCAGCTGCCCGGTTTGGCCGCAGAACAGCCAGGAACTGACCCCCAAACACATTTCAGCTGAGAAACCGGTCTTCCTGCACTGCGCAGCATCACTGCCTCCTAAGTTGAGAAAAGCAGCGTCTCTCAGCGAGCAGAGCACAAAAGTGACAGCGGCCAAGCCCAATGCACAAAGTGGGCACTTCGGGCCCAGAACAGCCAGGGATTGACCCTTCCACTTATTTCAGCTGAAAAACTGGCCCCCGGGCACAGCCGTGTTAGAGTCGGTCCTTTTATGGGAAGCCCAAGAACAAACCGGAGAAATCTACAGTTCACAGACGAAGAATTTATTCAGGACACAGGTAAAGTACAGCAGCGCTGGGTGCGTAGTGACAGAGCTCAGTCAGGATCTCAGCCAAAATGAACACAACTTTGAGAAAACAGTTCACATTTATAATTCACGTTATTTTCTTGGGCTGGTCCTGCCCAATGCAGAGGTTGGACTTTATGATAGAGTGTGATGAGTCAGATGTTGCTCTCCACTCTTGGTTTATGATGTGTGTGCAGAATATGTGTTAAGTATGTGTGCGAATCTGCTGTGACTCAGGTGTGTATCTATTGTAACACACCTAGCTGACAGAGAGAGGAGACACTAGTTACATCTTGTACTTGCTTATCAGGTGAGAGTCATTGCGATCTGGTGTCGTAGGGACACTCATCAGGTTATGTGCGTTCAAGCACAGGACAGAGCATACACTGTTAGATCATCTATTTGTAACAGAACAGTGCATACATGATGTCAAATCACAGTCAATCGTAACATTACTAAATAATGCATATATTATCAAATCATACCTGAAATATAACATCAAATTATGACTTATTCATAACAGCGCGGCTTCATTCTCAGCGCATTTGACAAAAGGTGCGTCTCTCAGCCAGAGGAGTTGAAAAGTGACACAAGCCCAGCGCAGCGTGCCAGCTGCCCGGTTTGGCCACAGAACAGCCAGGGATTGACCCCCAAACACATTCCAGCTGAGAAAGCGGCCTTCCTGCTCTGCGCAGCATCATTCCCTTCGCAGTGGAAAAAAAAGCCGCGGGTCTCTCAGCGAGCGGAGCGCAAAAGTCACAGCGGCTAAGCCCAATGCACAAAGTGGGCACTTTGGGCCCAGAAGGTGCCAGGGATTGGCCATTCCACTTATTTCAGCTGACAAGGCGGCCCCTGTGCACAGCCCCGCTTCATTCTCAGCACATTTGACAAATGGCGCATTTCTCTCAGCGAGAGGAGCGGAAAAGTTACACAAACCCAGAGCAGCGTGCCAGCTGCCCTGTTTGGCCACAGAACAGCCAGGAACTGACCCCCAAACACATTTCAGCTGAGAAGCCGGTCTTCCTGCACTGCGCAGCATCACTGCCTCCTAAGTTGAGAAAAGCAGCGTCTCTCAGCGAGCGGAGCACAAAAGTGACAGCGGCCAAGCCCAATGCACAAAGTGGGCACTTTGGGCCCAGAACAGCCAGGGATTGACCATTCCACTTATTTCAGCTATAAAACCGGCCCCCGGGCACAGCCCTGTTACAGTCGGTCCTTTTATTTGAAGCAAACCGGAGAAATCTTCAGTTCCCAGACGAAGAATTTATTCAGGTCACAGATAAAGTACAGCAGCGCTGGGTGCCCAGTGACAGAGCTCAGTCAGGATCTCAGCCAAAATGAACACAACTTTGAGAAAACAGTTCACATTTATAATTCACATTATCTTCTTGGGCTGGTCCTGCCCAATGCAGAGGTTGGACTTTATGATAGAGTGTGATGAGTAAGATGATGCTGTCCCCTCTTGGTTTATGATGTGTGTGCAGAATATGTGTTAAGTATGTGTGTGAATCTGCTGTGACTCAGGTGTATATCTATTGTAACACACCTAGCTGACAGAGAGAGAAGACACTACAGTTACATCTTGTACTTGCTTATCATTTGAGTGAACCTGCATCAATTAGGTTTTTCGTGTTGTGCGTCTGACGTCATGACGTCTCCGCCTTCTCCAGAATTTTCTACCTGCACTTGAGCCGCCATTTTCTCGGTGCCAACAACTTGGGAATGGTAACAAGGATACCGATATACTGAATTTCTCCATCGTCTTGAAGGCAAGTCAAAGGTAAAACAAATAATTTAATATGTTAGGTATAAAATGATCATGCTGTATTGTTAAATTTTTAGTAAACTAACTGAACCAAACCAGCTATCATTCAGTCCTGTTAACGAACTAACGCTATGTTAACGTTAGCTCTTAAATATCAGACCAGTTGGTAGTTTGCCTTTGGACAGGTAGGTTAGTCGTTTGCGTGCGGGACTCTCTTGGTTTGATATCGTAACGTTAGCTAAAAGTTGTGTATTCATGCAGAGTGTTGGTGCTGGCTTAGTGTTACTTATTCATTAGCATTAGCACATTACAACAGCAAGCTGGGCCCGCGGTTCTCTTCGGATTATTTCGGGCGCAATATGCAAGATATTGCGCAATATGCCTGTCGGCGCCCACAGTTCATGCGTCACACTTTTTGTATTGTCCTCACGGCCACGGGTGATGTGGGAGGTAAGGTTAATTATGCTTTAACTGTGTTGCTTCCAGGGAGCTACATTTACTGCCGCCTGCGTTGTTTTCAATGTACTTAACGTTAAGCGGGCGAGGAGGAGAGGAGAGAGGGTGTGCGCAGCGTTAGTACACGTACGAATCGGCTGTGGGAGAGGGAGTTGATGGTGCGCGGTGCGTGGCAGGGCTGCCCTCGTATTTTCGTTGGATATTATCGAAGAAGCGGTGATGAACGTTTGCTGTGTGAAGAGTTTCCCAGCTCTGTGTTGTTGGGCCAGTGTGTTAATAAGCACCTGTGTTAGTTTGTGTCTGCTGCTGCAGACTCCTGTCTTCCCTGTCCTGAATCAGTTATCAGGCGGGGTCATGAACAGTAACAGTTCTGTATTACACTCTTAACCATACACAAATAAAACTTAACACTGGAATAAAAATGCCCTTTTCCTTAATATTAATGGTTTTCTAATTATCACAACAATTAAATATATACAGAAACAAATTGATAAGCACATACACACACACTGTTATAATCAGCACAACTCAGTCTTTGTAGAATGGAGGACAAACGTCTGTAAATGAAAATTAGAAATTATAGAAAAAAGTATGACACTATTTAACAGAAAATAGAGCTGTCAGATTTTGTGTAGGCCAAGCACACTTCCAGTATGAGTCTGAATACATATATTTAAGTACATAGATGCAGATCAACACTGTAAACATGGTGAAAGACACACTGTCATAAGATGATCGCACAAACTAACCCTCAGGACTTCTGTACTCCAGAGCTTCCTTTCATTCCTGTCAACCTCTCCAGGTTGCTGATGGCAGCAGGATTACACGACCAGTGGTTGGGACCCTGATCAGTTCCACAACTTTTGGCTTGGTGTCCAATGTGATAGCTCCCCCCACCTGGCCTACTGTATTCTCGGCTCTCTGACTACTTGTACCTCAAGAGGGACAGTCCTGTGTGGAGGCGTGCGAGGCAGCTTGTTTTATCTGTGAACCTGCATACTTTCACTTCATCAACAACAAAGGTATGTAAGCCCAAAATAGTAAAAACAGTAATGTCTCATTTTAACTATCTTAATTCAGTTTTACACAGAACAAGGATCAGCTTTATGTATTTATATGTACGGCATTTATTTATAGTGAAATTGCCTTAGGAAATAGATCGATTAGCAACTAGTATTGACAGAAGAAACAATTGCAACAAAATGGTTTTCAATGTACATGTGGGCATTTGGGTTTTGCTTTAAGACAGACTTGTGAACGTGTCCCTTAAAATCAAATTAGAGAGGGCTGACTACATTTGATGAATAAACGATAAATGATTTGCTTTGTCCTAGTCTCATATCACCATATTGATATATTGTAATATTGCCCAACCCTACTCTGCGTTTTTCCCAAATTATTTATATACGCTCAATAAAGCCCATCTCTTTGTTTCTCCAGTGTTGTGCTTCATGTGGAGATGCAAGGACTGTGGGACAGCATTAACAAAAAGATCTGAACTGCTCAAGCACTACAAACTGATTCATAGGCATTACGGACGGGGCTA
Source organism: Caranx ignobilis (assembly GCA_021432705.1). NCBI lineage: Eukaryota > Metazoa > Chordata > Actinopteri > Carangiformes > Carangidae > Caranx > Caranx ignobilis. The sequence goes on along the minus strand of MU270007.1, from coordinate 702,547 downwards.
CTCATATCCATGCACTTATTCAAATTGTGCATGTAGGTTCAAGACTTGGAATGCCCTACTGAGCCATCTATCAAGAAATCACCCTGCCCAACAAGCAGTCACCACAGCTGTATCCACGTTCACATGCCATATTTGTGGCCATAATCAACTCTCCACAGAAAGGGAATATTTTCAACATATCTATCAGCATCTTAAAAATAAGGAGACTGTGTGTTCCAAAACTGTGAATATAAAACCAATGTCTATGAGAACTTCAAGAGTCACAAATACAGAAAACACTCTGGTGCAGTGAACACCTTTAAGCCCGGGATAAATTCTGTTGAAGAATCTTGTGCCAGTGTTGCCAGTGATATTTTATATGGGGAAAATACAGAGAGTAATATCAATTTAAATTCTGCTTTTGACAATGGGGATTCTGAAAACTTGGAGAAGGATGTTGAGCTTAAAATTGCTTCAGTGCTCCTTAAGTTGGAACACATCTTTCTTGTGTCTAATGCAGCTGTAGACGAGCTTTTGAACTGGAGTCTAATCAGATTTTTGCCTTTGTTAATTGGGCAGAGTGTTCCCTGTGAGGAGCCTGCTTGGCAGATCTTAACAGACCTGAAGGACATTGTTGATCTTGTTGTCAGTCCTGTTCATACTAAGGACTCCATTGCATATCTTGGTTTTAAGATCTCTGAGCACAGAATTAGATTTCAAGAGGTTTTCCCGGACTGTGAGCTTAAACCAAAGCACCATTTCTTGGAGCATTATCCATACTTGATCTGTAAGTTTGGGCCGCTAGTTGCCCTATGGACTATGCGTTTTGAAGCAAAGCATAGCTTTTTTAAAAGAGTTGCGAGGAATATCAGATGCTTCAAAAATGTGCTTCTTTCCCTTTCACAGAGACATCAGTATCAGATTGCATATCATTTGCATGCAAGTAGCTTTACCAAACCCCCATTGGAAGTAACAGATGTTTCCACTGTTCACATTGATGTTCTTAACAAGGACATCTCAAATGCACTGAGACAGAAGTCTCCAGATATGGACAATGTGTGCTTGGCTAAAAGTGTAGCATATAATGGACTAAACTACAAGTGTGGGATGATCTTGATCCACGGCTTACTGGGAGGACTGCCAGAGTTCAGTGAAATCATCCAAATGGTGATACTACAGGACAAACTAATCTTCATTGTGAAGAAGCTTAGTGGATGGTATATGGAACACTACAGAGCTTATGATCTCAAAACATCGCCAAGCAAGGAAGTGGAACTTGTTGAGCCACAAGAACTACATGATACCTACCCACTGGCAGACTACAGAATTAGAGGGATGCGTCTTGTCACTTTGAAAAGATATGTCCATGTTTAAAGGGTGAGGCCTCTGAATGTGTAAATTACTTTATTAAGTGGGAAAACAAAAGCCAGACTCAAACAATACTATTGTGTTCTCAAAAAATATTTATTTCATACTGTAAGCCAAAATGGTGTGACGATGTGATTGGCAACTAATCAGTTACTCACCAAGTTGTTGCAACTCTAGCATAGGCATAATGTCGTTTTTTTTTATGTAGGTTGCTGGACTCCAGTCAGTGAATGCTAATCCTCTGCTCTCCTCCCCTCTCCTTCTCCTCTCTGCCTTCTCTTTTCTCCTCCTCATCTCTTCTTCTTCTCCTTCCCTTTCCTTCTCCTCTCTTTGTCTTCTCTCTTCTCCCTGTCTCCTCCCCTCTCCTCCTCTCTGCCTTCTCTTCTCCTCCTCCCTTGTCCTTCTCCTCTCGTTGCCTTCTTTCTTCTCCTCCTCTCGTCTCCCCTCTTCTCCTCTCTTCTCCACACCTCCTCTTCTCTTTGCCTTCTCTTCTCTTCTCCAAATTCTCCTTATCTGAAATAAGTCAGTAGTAGAAGGAATTTGCTTTACATGTTGATCCTTACTAATTGTGCTTGTGCTTTCTTCTCAGACCACCATGGCTGGTTCGACAGCTGCAAGACTGAAGGTGATTTTAGGGGAGAACAACACTGAAAAACTGACTCTTCCAAATGGCATCCCAGAGTCACTTGATGACCTTCTCAGCGAGATAAAGACTACCTTTGGGTTAAAGGGTAACCTGAGACTGCAATACATGGACCAAGATTTTAGCAACGACTTCTTCAATCTGAATTCTACCACTGAACTTCGGGATTTGGGGACAATCAAGGTGATCCACCAGCAAACAAATCCAACTTTGATCAGTGCCGCTGAGTCCTCTTCATCTCTGTCTCTTTCATTTGAGTCCGATGACGCTGCTTCATTGGCCTCAAATGATACAACAATCCTCTCATCCCCTGAGTCTGTGTCATCTCGAAAACAACAGTGGCCAGAGGACTTTGCAATTCCCCAATTTTCATATGACACAGAGCTACAGCTAGAGAAGGGGAATGCTGAGTACCATGTGAGCCAAAAAATGTTGACTGTGAGCTCCCAAATGCTGTCTGATATCCTGAAAAGAGTAGCAGAAGAAATTTACCGATACAAGGCCTACCCAGAGGAAGCACATTTCTGCGCAGCTGCAGAGGCCCTAATAAAAAAGCACCCATGTTTGAAAGAACCTGGCTCATTCAATGGCTGCTACGGTTGGAAACAGCGACTTAAGTACAAAATGGCAAACTACAGGACTCAGCTCAAATTGCAGGGGTGTCCAGAGCTCTGTGTAAACTCCCTGAAATCTAAAGCTACTACAGATGCATTCCCTGCTAAAAAAGTGAAGAAGCCAAAACGGTCTGAAGCTAACTTTTATCCATCCTTTCCTACTGGTGAGACTCTGGATAGCTTGGAAAAAGTGAGACTGGAACTTCTGACAGAGATCGGGATAAGGAACAACGAAAGGGTCATCGCAGAGAAAATGGCTTACACGTTTGCCTACAGACGACACGAGGTGGTAAACCAAGAACCAGGCATTCAGGACTTCAAGGACAGATGGCCTGCATTCTTCTCACAGAAAGAGGTAAGAATGGAACTGAAGTGATCAAAGTCTGTATGCTTCAGGATTTATTACATTCAGCTTTCATGAATTGGTCATAATTTGATGTGGTTGAGATTGTATAACTGTAATTTCCATATATGTTATACTTTTTGGGGTATTGACCTTTTGGCAGGTATGCTTCAGTGGTTACTTTGTGTCTTCTGAGTTTGTATACTGTCCTTTGTGTTTTGTTTTTAGATTAATACAGAGTTCCAGAGGCTCATGACTGTTCCTCTTGAGGAGAAGTTCATGGCCCAATTAGACATGCACTGAATACGCCAAAAGACTGCAGATATCATGGACATTTTGGACCAGGTAAATCTGTACCATCAAACAAGACCCTTCATAACTAATAGGGTGTCACAATATATCTGTATCCTTCATAACTACATTAATATGGGCAGGCCAATGCTCATCATGGATTTCATATGCATGAATGTTTTTAGCGACTCAAAAACTACACCACCGAGCTCATCACTTTTTCTTTCTATAATGAATTTCTGGGCTTGTAAATGACTGTTTTTAAATAAAGTAAGTGTAAGCGGTAAGCTTTAAGAGTAATGATGTCTGTCTTATGAGATTTAGAACAATAAAATAAATCAACATTTGTTGCTCTAGACTGTGGACATTAATCTTCGGAGGGAATGTGTGCTGAAAGCTCTCACCATCTTCCTGGGAGAAGATGCAGATGACCTGATCAAGGAGTATCTTGTAAGTTTCAACAGTTACTTGTCAAAGGGACACACAAAATATCCTAGATTTAGTGTACTATAAGAGAGATTTTCTCAACTGTCATAAGTGGCATAGATGATTATACAAGTTCAAAGAAATGGTTTGACATTTTGGGAAATCTTATCTTTCTTGCTTACAGTTAGATGGTCAGATTGATAAACCTCTCTGCTGGTTGTGGTGTGTGATGACACCCAGCCAAGAAATAGCCCAGCACATAATACATATTGGTACATCACCGAAAAACACCATCACAGTAAGAAGTGAGGCCAATGATGATTTGTGTTTGTGTCCTGTACCCCTCTGTAGGACTCTGGAGCAGATGATGCTCAGAGGGACATGGAGCAGCTCACCATGGCAGTGTTTGTCATTCGGAAGGAGGGGGAAGGACTGCAGCAGCCACCTGAAGACATTGGCATTGTCATTGAGGGCGTGGAAGTGTTGCATGAACTGACCTCGGTTGCCTCAGCTTGTGCCCTGCTTCTAGGTTTGATTTATGCACTCAACCTAGCTTATCCAAAACCCCTTCGCTTCACTTTTGAAGTGCTCCAAAAGGTCATCATGCAGCTTGATCAGCATAAGATGTCCCCCAAAGTCCATAATCTGTATAGCAAACTTCAAAACTCGCAGTAAACGACACACTACGATGTATTCCACCTCTGGGCCAACAAATTGCCCAGTGCCATATTGTGAAAGAACAATGGTGTTTGGACATATAGCATGTAAAAAAAAATTGAGTCTCTTTCTGATGTTGGGCCTTTTTTATGCTCCAAGAGACAATGAAGGGAGTCAACAACTCAAACCACAGTTTGAAATGCTTTTACACAGATTTAGGCAGAAGTTTATTGTTGTTTTCTCCAGACATATTTCCTCCTGTTTGTAGGGAAAGGTCGCATTTCAGTTTTGATGTGTTCAGTTACACAACAAACACTTGTGAAAGTGTGTAACAGTGTGATTTAAAACTCCACAATAAGTGTTCATATTTTTTCATCCCTATTGTTCAGTAACACTGTTCAGATGCATAATATTCAATGGCTATAGCTGGTTAAAGAGGTTTTTGTATACTCTTCGCAATTTTTCATATTTGTGATAACACTATGTGTTGAGATTGTTAGCCATATTTGTGTAATACTTGAACTATTTTGCACTTTGCTGACAAAAAAGGTTTGGTCCTACTTACATTTACTTGTGCATTTTGTGCATGTGTGTTTTAAAAAGGACAAATGTGTAATATGTTGGGCCAAAAGCTGTGTTGGTGGCCATAAAGTTAATGGTTCTTTACATTGATAAAATAAAGTATAAAACAAACATCGGATTTTGAGGGTTTTTTTTTATATATATATATATTTTCAACTTAAAATTGTAATTTCAGTTATATTTAACAAACTAAAATTTCATTTCAGGTTACTATAAAAAGTAATTTACATGAAACTATAGTATTAGGTTAGAAAGAAGCAGTATTTTACTTTGGGGTAATGCAAATTATTGAGCTGGAAAAACTGAAAACTTTAAATTGACTTGCCTTAATTTTAAATTGGATTAATGCAAAACGTTGATTTGAGTACAATTAAATTATTAAGTACATGTGGCTTAAATCAATTGTGTTATTCTAACTTATTAAATTGATTTCAACAAACTTAATTCATTTAGGTGTTGCCAATTGAAACAATTCAATTAAGTTGGTCCAACTATTTTCTTTTTTCAGTGCAGAATAGCCAGGGATTGACCATTCCACTCATTTTAGCTCAGAAACCGGCCCACGGGCACAGCTCAGCTTCATTCTCATTGCTTTTCACCAAACGTGCGTCTCTCAGCGAAAGGAGCTCAAAAATGACAAACACAGCACAGCGTGCCAGCTGCCTGGTTTGGGCCCAGAATAGCCAGGAACTGACCATTCTACTCATTTCAGCTCAGAAACCGGCCCACGGACACAGCTCGGGTTCATTCTCAGCGCATTTCACCAAAGTGCGTCTCTCAGCGAGAGGAGCTGAAAAATGACATAAACACAGCACAGCGTGCCAGCTGCCTGGTTTGGGCCCAGAATAGCCAGGAATTGACCAACATCTTGTACTTGCTTATCAGGTGAGAGTCACCGCTATCTGGTGTCGTAGTGACACTCATCAGGTTATGTGCGTTCAAGCACAAGGCAGAGCATACACTGTCAGATCATCTATTTGTAACAGAACAGTGCATACATGATGTCAAATCACAGTCAATCGTAACATTACTAAATAATGCATATTCTATCAAATCATACCTTAAATATACCATCAAATTATAACTTATTCATAACAGCGCGGCTTCATTTTCAGCGCATTTCACAAAAGGTGCGTCCCTCAGCAAGAGGAGCTGAAAAGTGACACAAACCTAGCGCAGCCTGCCAGCTGCCTGATTTGGGCCCAGCATAGCAAGGGATTGACCATTCCACTAATTTTAGCTCACAAACCGGCCCACGGGCACAGCTCGGCTTCATTCTCATTGCATTTAACAAAACGTGCGAGAGGAGCTGAAAATGACAAAAACCCAGCACACGTGCCAGCTGCCCGTTTGGGCCAGAATGGCCAGGGATTGACCATTCCACTAATTTCAGCTCACAAACCGACCCACGGACACAGCTCGGCTTCATTTTCATTGCATTTCACCAAACGTGCGTCTTCAGGAGAGGAGCTCAAAAATGACAAAAACACAGCACAACGTGCCAGCTGCCTGGTTTGGGCCCAGAATAGCCAGGAATTGACCATTCCACTCATTTCAGCTCAGAAACCGGCCCACACACAGCTCGGCTTCATTTTCATTGCATTTCACCAAACGTGCGTCTCTCAGCGAGAGGAGCTCAAAAATGACAAAAACACAGCACAACGTGCCAGCTGCCCGGTTTGGGCCCAGAATTGCCAGGAATTGACCATTCCACTCATTTCAGCTCAGAAACCGGCCCACGGGCACAGTTTGGCTTCATTTTCATTGCATTTAACAAAACGTGCGTCTCTCAGCGAGAGGAGCTCAAAAATGACAAAAACACAGCACAACGTGCCAGCTGCCCGGTTTGGGCCCAGAATTGCCAGGAATTGACCATTCCACTCATTTCAGCTCAGAAACCGGCCCACGGACACAGTTTGGCTTCATTTTCAGCGCATTTCACCAAACGTCAGCGAGAGGAGCTCAAAAATGACAAAAACACAGCACAACGTGCCAGCTGCCCGGTTTGGGCCCAGAATTGCCAGGAATTGACCATTCCACTCATTTCAGCTCAGAAACCGGCCCACTGACACAGTTTGGCTTCATTTTCAACGCATTTCACCAAACGTGCGTCTCTCAGCGAGAGGAGCTCAAAAATGACAAAAACACAGCACAACGTGCCAGCTGCCCGGTTTGGGCCCAGAATAGCCAGGAATTGACCATTCCACTCATTTCAGCTCAGAAACCGGCCCACGGACACAGTTTGGCTTCATTTTCACGCATTTCACCAAACGTGCGTCTCTCAGCGAGAGGAGCTCAAAAATGACAAAAACACAGCACAACGTGCCAGCTGCCCGGTTTGGGCCCAGAATTGCCAGGAATTGACCATTCCACTCATTTCAGCTCAGAAACCGGCCCACGGGCACAGTTTGGCTTCATTTTCATTGCATTTCACCAAACGTGCGTCTCTCAGCGAGAGGAGCTCAAAAATGACAAAAACACAGCACAACGTGCCAGCTGCCCGGTTTGGGCCCAGAATTGCCAGGAATTGACCATTCCACTCATTTCAGCTCAGAAACCGGCCCATTTACACAGTTTGGCTTCATTTTCAACGCATTTCACCAAACGTGCGTCTCTCAGCGAGAGGAGCTCAAAAATGACAAAAACACAGCACAACGTGCCAGCTGCCCGGTTTGGGCCCAGAATTGCCAGGAATTGACCATTCCACTCATTTCAGCTCAGAAACCGGCCCACGGGCACAGTTTGGCTTCATTTTCACGCATTTCACCAAACGTGCGTCTCTCAGCGAGAGGAGCTCAAAAATGACAAAAACACAGCACAACGTGCCAGCTGCCCGGTTTGGGCCCAGAATTGCCAGGAATTGACCATTCCACTCATTTCAGCTCAGAAACCGGCCCATTGACACAGTTTGGCTTCATTTTCAGCGCATTTCACCAAACGTGCGAGAGGAGTTCAAAATGACAAAAACACAGCACAACGTGCCAGCTGCCCGGTTTGGGCCCAGAATTGCCAGGAATTGACCATTCCACTCATTTCAGCTCAGAAACCGGCCCACGGGCACAGTTTGGCTTCATTTTCATTGCATTTCACCAAACGTGCGTCTCTCAGCGAGAGGAGCTCAAAAATGACAAAAACACAGCACAACGTGCCAGCTGCCCGGTTTGGGCCCAGAATGCCAGGAATTGACCATTCCACTCATTTCAGCTCAGAAACCGGCCCATTGACACAGTTTGGCTTCATTTTCAACGCATTTCACCAAACGTGCGTCTCTCAGCGAGAGGAGCTCAAAAATGACAAAAACACAGCACAACGTGCCAGCTGCCCGGTTTGGGCCCAGAATTGCCAGGAATTGACCATTCCACTCATTTCAGCTCAGAAACCGGCCCACGGGCACAGTTTGGCTTCATTTTCAGCATTTCACCAAACGTGCGAGAGGAGCTCAAAAATGACAAAAACACAGCACAACGTGCCAGCTGCCCGGTTTGGGCCCAGAATTGCCAGGAATTGACCATTCCACTCATTTCAGCTCAGAAACCGGCCCATTGACACAGTTTGGCTTCATTTTCAACGCATTTCACCAAACGTGCGTCTCTCAGCGAGAGGAGCTCAAAAATGACAAAAACACAGCACAACGTGCCAGCTGCCCGGTTTGGGCCCAGAATAGCCAGGAATTGACCATTCCACTCATTTCAGCTCAGAAACCGGCCCATTACACAGTTTGGCTTCATTTTCAACGCATTTCACCAAACGTGCGTCTCTCAGCGAGAGGAGCTCAAAAATGACAAAAACACAGCACAACGTGCCAGCTGCCCGGTTTGGGCCCAGAATTGCCAGGAATTGACCATTCCACTCATTTCAGCTCAGAAACCGGCCCACGGGCACAGTTTGGCTTCATTTTCATTGCATTTCACCAAACGTGCGTCTCTCAGCGAGAGGAGCTCAAAATGACAAAAACACAGCACAACGTGCCAGCTGCCCGGTTTGGGCCCAGAATTGCCAGGAATTGACCATTCCACTCATTTCAGCTCAGAAACCGGCCCATTTACACAGTTTGGCTTCATTTTCAACGCATTTCACCAAACGTGCGTCTCTCAGCGAGAGGAGCTCAAAAATGACAAAAACACAGCACAACGTGCCAGCTGCCCGGTTTGGGCCCAGAATTGCCAGGAATTGACCATTCCACTCATTTCAGCTCAGAAACCGGCCCACGGGCACAGTTTGGCTTCATTTTCAACGCATTTCACCAAACGTGCGTCTCTCAGCGAGAGGAGCTCAAAAATGACAAAAACACAGCACAACGTGCCAGCTGCCCGGTTTGGGCCCAGAATTGCCAGGAATTGACCATTCCACTCATTTCAGCTCAGAAACCGGCCCATTGACACAGTTTGGCTTCATTTTCAACGCATTTCACCAAACGTGCGAGAGGAGCTCAAAAATGACAAAAACACAGCACAACGTGCCAGCTGCCCGGTTTGGGCCCAGAATTGCCAGGAATTGACCATTCCACTCATTTCAGCTCAGAAACCGGCCCACGGGCACAGTTTGGCTTCATTTTCAGCGCATTTCACCAAACGTGCGTCTCTCAGCGAGAGGAGCTCAAAAATGACAAAAACACAGCACAACGTGCCAGCTGCCCGGTTTGGGCCCAGAATTGCCAGGAATTGACCATTCCACTCATTTCAGCTCAGAAACCGGCCCATTGACACAGTTTGGCTTCATTTTCAACGCATTTCACCAAACGTGCGTCTCTCAGCGAGAGGAGCTCAAAAATGACAAAAACACAGCACAACGTGCCAGCTGCCCGGTTTGGGCCCAGAATTGCCAGGAATTGACCATTCCACTCATTTCAGCTCAGAAACCGGCCCACGGGCACAGTTTGGCTTCATTTTCAACGCATTTCACCAAACGTCTCTCAGCGAGAGGAGCTCAAAAATGACAAAAACACAGCACAACGTGCCAGCTGCCCGGTTTGGGCCCAGAATTGCCAGGAATTGACCATTCCACTCATTTCAGCTCAGAAACCGGCCCACGGGCACAGTTTGGCTTCATTTTCAACGCATTTCACCAAACGTGCGTCTCTCAGCGAGAGGAGCTCAAAAATGACAAAAACACAGCACAACGTGCCAGCTGCCCGGTTTGGGCCCAGAATTGCCAGGAATTGACCATTCCACTCATTTCAGCTCAGAAACCGGCCCATTGACACAGTTTGGCTTCATTTTCAACGCATTTCACCAAACGTGCGTCTCTCAGCGAGAGGAGCTCAAAAATGACAAAAACACAGCACAACGTGCCAGCTGCCCGGTTTGGGCCCAGAATTGCCAGGAATTGACCATTCCACTCATTTCAGCTCAGAAACCGGCCCACGGGCACAGTTTGGCTTCATTTTCAACGCATTTCACCAAACGTGCGAGAGGAGCTCAAAAATGACAAAAACACAGCACAACGTGCCAGCTGCCCGGTTTGGGCCCAGAATTGCCAGGAATTGACCATTCCACTCATTTCAGCTCAGAAACCGGCCCATTCATACAGTTTGGCTTCATTTTCAACGCATTTCACCAAACGTGCGTCTCTCAGCGAGAGGAGCTCAAATATGACAAAAACACAGCACAACGTGCCAGCTGCCCGGTTTGGGCCCAGAATTGCCAGGAATTGACCATTCCACTCATTTCAGCTCAGAAACCGGCCCATTGATACAGTTTGGCTTCATTTTCAACGCATTTCACCAAACGTGCGTCTCTCAGCGAGAGGAGCTCAAAAATGACAAAAACACAGCACAACGTGCCAGCTGCCCGGTTTGGGCCCAGAATTGCCAGGAATTGACCATTCCACTCATTTCAGCTCAGAAACCGGCCCACGGGCACAGTTTGGCTTCATTTTCAACGCATTTCACCAAACGTGCGTCTCTCAGCGAGAGGAGCTCAAAAATGACAAAAACACAGCACAACGTGCCAGCTGCCCGGTTTGGGCCCAGAATTGCCAGGAATTGACCATTCCACTCATTTCAGCTCAGAAACCGGCCCATTCACACAGTTTGGCTTCATTTTCAACGCATTTCACCAAACGTGCGTCTCTCAGCGAGAGGAGCTCAAAAATGACAAAAACACAGCACAACGTGCCAGCTGCCCGGTTTGGGCCCAGAATTGCCAGGAATTGACCATTCCACTCATTTCAGCTCAGAAACCGGCCCATTCACAGTTTGGCTTCATTTTCAACGCATTTCACCAAACGTGCGTCTCTCAGCGAGAGGAGCTCAAAAATGACAAAAACACAGCACAACGTGCCAGCTGCCCGGTTTGGGCCCAGAATTGCCAGGAATTGACCATTCCACTCATTTCAGCTCAGAAACCGGCCCATTCACACAGTTTGGCTTCATTTTCACGCATTTCACCAAACGTGCGTCTCTCAGCGAGAGGAGCTCAAAAATGACAAAAACACAGCACAACGTGCCAGCTGCCCGGTTTGGGCCCAGAATTGCCAGGAATTGACCATTCCACTCATTTCAGCTCAGAAACCGGCCCACGGGCACAGTTTGGCTTCATTTTCATTGCATTTCACCAAACGTGCGTCTCTCAGCGAGAGGAGCTCAAAAATGACAAAAACACAGCACAACGTGCCAGCTGCCCGGTTTGGGCCCAGAATTGCCAGGAATTGACCATTCCACTCATTTCAGCTCAGAAACCGGCCCATTGACACAGTTTGGCTTCATTTTCAACGCATTTCACCAAACGTGCGTCTCTCAGCGAGAGGAGCTCAAAAATGACAAAAACACAGCACAACGTGCCAGCTGCCCGGTTTGGGCCCAGAATTGCCAGGAATTGACCATTCCACTCATTTCAGCTCAGAAACCGGCCCACGGGCACAGTTTGGCTTCATTTTCAACGCATTTCACCAAACGTGCGTCTCTCAGCGAGAGGAGCTCAAAATGACAAAAACACAGCACAACGTGCCAGCTGCCCGGTTTGGGCCCAGAATTGCCAGGAATTGACCATTCCACTCATTTCAGCTCAGAAACCGGCCCATTGACACAGTTTGGCTTCATTTTCAACGCATTTCACCAAACGTGCGTCTCTCAGCGAGAGGAGCTCAAATATGACAAAAACACAGCACAACGTGCCAGCTGCCCGGTTTGGGCCCAGAATTGCCAGGAATTGACCATTCCACTCATTTCAGCTCAGAAACCGGCCCATTCACACAGTTTGGCTTCATTTTCAACGCATTTCACCAAACGTGCGTCTCTCAGCGAGAGGAGCTCAAAAATGACAAAAACACAGCACAACGTGCCAGCTGCCCGGTTTGGGCCCAGAATTGCCAGGAATTGACCATTCCACTCATTTCAGCTCAGAAACCGGCCCATTCACAGTTTGGCTTCATTTTCAACGCATTTCACCAAACGTGCGTCTCTCAGCGAGAGGAGCTCAAATATGACAAAAACACAGCACAACGTGCCAGCTGCCCGGTTTGGGCCCAGAATTGCCAGGAATTGACCATTCCACTCATTTCAGCTCAGAAACCGGCCCATTCACACAGTTTGGCTTCATTTTCAACGCATTTCACCAAACGTGCGTCTCTCAGCGAGAGGAGCTCAAAATGACAAAAACACAGCACAACGTGCCAGCTGCCCGGTTTGGGCCCAGAATTGCCAGGAATTGACCATTCCACTCATTTCAGCTCAGAAACCGGCCCATTCATACAGTTTGGCTTCATTTTCAACGCATTTCACCAAACGTGCGTCTCTCAGCGAGAGGAGCTCAAATATGACAAAAACACAGCACAACGTGCCAGCTGCCCGGTTTGGGCCCAGAATTGCCAGGAATTGACCATTCCACTCATTTCAGCTCAGAAACCGGCCCATTCATACAGTTTGGCTTCATTTTCAACGCATTTCACCAAACGTGCGTCTCTCAGCGAGAGGAGCTCAAATATGACAAAAACACAGCACAACGTGCCAGCTGCCCGGTTTGGGCCCAGAATTGCCAGGAATTGACCATTCCACTCATTTCAGCTCAGAAACCGGCCCATTCATACAGTTTGGCTTCATTTTCAACGCATTTCACCAAACGTGCGTCTCTCAGCGAGAGGAGCTCAAAATGACAAAAACACAGCACAACGTGCCAGCTGCCCGGTTTGGGCCCAGAATTGCCAGGAATTGACCATTCCACTCATTTCAGCTCAGAAACCGGCCCATTCATACAGTTTGGCTTCATTTTCAACGCATTTCACCAAACGTGCGTCTCTCAGCGAGAGGAGCTCAAATATGACAAAAACACAGCACAACGTGCCAGCTGCCCGGTTTGGGCCCAGAATTGCCAGGAATTGACCATTCCACTCATTTCAGCTCAGAAACCGGCCCATTCATACAGTTTGGCTTCATTTTCAACGCATTTCACCAAACGTGCGTCTCTCAGCGAGAGGAGCTCAAATATGACAAAAACACAGCACAACGTGCCAGCTGCCCGGTTTGGGCCCAGAATTGCCAGGAATTGACCATTCCACTCATTTCAGCTCAGAAACCGGCCCATTCATACAGTTTGGCTTCATTTTCAACGCATTTCACCAAACGTGCGTCTCTCAGCGAGAGGAGCTCAAATATGACAAAAACACAGCACAACGTGCCAGCTGCCCGGTTTGGGCCCAGAATTGCCAGGAATTGACCATTCCACTCATTTCAGCTCAGAAACCGGCCCATTCATACAGTTTGGCTTCATTTTCAACGCATTTCACCAAACGTGCGTCTCTCAGCGAGAGGAGCTCAAATATGACAAAAACACAGCACAACGTGCCAGCTGCCCGGTTTGGGCCCAGAATTGCCAGGAATTGACCATTCCACTCATTTCAGCTCAGAAACCGGCCCATTGATACAGTTTGGCTTCATTTTCAACGCATTTCACCAAACGTGCGTCTCTCAGCGAGAGGAGCTCAAATATGACAAAAACACAGCACAACGTGCCAGCTGCCCGGTTTGGGCCCAGAATTGCCAGGAATTGACCATTCCACTCATTTCAGCTCAGAAACCGGCCCATTGATACAGTTTGGCTTCATTTTCAACGCATTTCACCAAACGTGCGTCTCTCAGCGAGAGGAGCTCAAATATGACAAAAACACAGCACAACGTGCCAGCTGCCCGGTTTGGGCCCAGAATTGCCAGGAATTGACCATTCCACTCATTTCAGCTCAGAAACCGGCCCATTGATACAGTTTGGCTTCATTTTCAACGCATTTCACCAAACGTGCGTCTCTCAGCGAGAGGAGCTCAAATATGACAAAAACACAGCACAACGTGCCAGCTGCCCGGTTTGGGCCCAGAATTGCCAGGAATTGACCATTCCACTCATTTCAGCTCAGAAACCGGCCCATTCATACAGTTTGGCTTCATTTTCAACGCATTTCACCAAACGTGCGTCTCTCAGCGAGAGGAGCTCAAATATGACAAAAACACAGCACAACGTGCCAGCTGCCCGGTTTGGGCCCAGAATTGCCAGGAATTGACCATTCCACTCATTTCAGCTCAGAAACCGGCCCATTCATACAGTTTGGCTTCATTTTCAACGCATTTCACCAAACGTGCGTCTCTCAGCGAGAGGAGCTCAAATATGACAAAAACACAGCACAACGTGCCAGCTGCCCGGTTTGGGCCCAGAATTGCCAGGAATTGACCATTCCACTCATTTCAGCTCAGAAACCGGCCCATTCATACAGTTTGGCTTCATTTTCAACGCATTTCACCAAACGTGCGTCTCTCAGCGAGAGGAGCTCAAATATGACAAAAACACAGCACAACGTGCCAGCTGCCCGGTTTGGGCCCAGAATTGCCAGGAATTGACCATTCCACTCATTTCAGCTCAGAAACCGGCCCATTCATACAGTTTGGCTTCATTTTCAACGCATTTCACCAAACGTGCGTCTCTCAGCGAGAGGAGCTCAAATATGACAAAAACACAGCACAACGTGCCAGCTGCCCGGTTTGGGCCCAGAATTGCCAGGAATTGACCATTCCACTCATTTCAGCTCAGAAACCGGCCCATTCATACAGTTTGGCTTCATTTTCAACGCATTTCACCAAACGTGCGTCTCTCAGCGAGAGGAGCTCAAATATGACAAAAACACAGCACAACGTGCCAGCTGCCCGGTTTGGGCCCAGAATTGCCAGGAATTGACCATTCCACTCATTTCAGCTCAGAAACCGGCCCATTGGCACAGTTTGGCTTCATTTTCAACGCATTTCACAAAACGTGCGTCTCTCAGCGAGAGGAGCTCAAATATGACAAAAACACAGCACAACGTGCCAGCTGCCCGGTTTGGGCCCAGAATTGCCAGGAATTGACCATTCCACTCATTTCAGCTCAGAAACCGGCCCATTCATACAGTTTGGCTTCATTTTCAACGCATTTCACCAAACGTGCGTCTCTCAGCGAGAGGAGCTCAAATATGACAAAAACACAGCACAACGTGCCAGCTGCCCGGTTTGGGCCCAGAATTGCCAGGAATTGACCATTCCACTCATTTCAGCTCAGAAACCGGCCCATTGATACAGTTTGGCTTCATTTTCAACGCATTTCACCAAACGTGCGTCTCTCAGCGAGAGGAGCTCAAATATGACAAAAACACAGCACAACGTGCCAGCTGCCCGGTTTGGGCCCAGAATTGCCAGGAATTGACCATTCCACTCATTTCAGCTCAGAAACCGGCCCATTCATACAGTTTGGCTTCATTTTCAACGCATTTCACCAAACGTGCGTCTCTCAGCGAGAGGAGCTCAAATATGACAAAAACACAGCACAACGTGCCAGCTGCCCGGTTTGGGCCCAGAATTGCCAGGAATTGACCATTCCACTCATTTCAGCTCAGAAACCGGCCCATTCATACAGTTTGGCTTCATTTTCATTGCATTTCACCAAACGTGCGTCTCTCAGCGAGAGGAGCTCAAATATGACAAAAACACAGCACAACGTGCCAGCTGCCCGGTTTGGGCCCAGAATTGCCAGGAATTGACCATTCCACTCATTTCAGCTCAGAAACCGGCCCATTCATACAGTTTGGCTTCATTTTCAACGCATTTCACCAAACGTGCGTCTCTCAGCGAGAGGAGCTCAAATATGACAAAAACACAGCACAACGTGCCAGCTGCCCGGTTTGGGCCCAGAATTGCCAGGAATTGACCATTCCACTCATTTCAGCTCAGAAACCGGCCCATTCATACAGTTTGGCTTCATTTTCAACGCATTTCACCAAACGTGCGTCTCTCAGCGAGAGGAGCTCAAATATGACAAAAACACAGCACAACGTGCCAGCTGCCCGGTTTGGGCCCAGAATTGCCAGGAATTGACCATTCCACTCATTTCAGCTCAGAAACCGGCCCATTCATACAGTTTGGCTTCATTTTCAACGCATTTCACCAAACGTGCGTCTCTCAGCGAGAGGAGCTCAAATATGACAAAAACACAGCACAACGTGCCAGCTGCCCGGTTTGGGCCCAGAATTGCCAGGAATTGACCATTCCACTCATTTCAGCTCAGAAACCGGCCCATTCATACAGTTTGGCTTCATTTTCAACGCATTTCACCAAACGTGCGTCTCTCAGCGAGAGGAGCTCAAATATGACAAAAACACAGCACAACGTGCCAGCTGCCCGGTTTGGGCCCAGAATTGCCAGGAATTGACCATTCCACTCATTTCAGCTCAGAAACCGGCCCATTCATACAGTTTGGCTTCATTTTCAACGCATTTCACCAAACGTGCGTCTCTCAGCGAGAGGAGCTCAAATATGAC
Organism: Caranx ignobilis; assembly: GCA_021432705.1. Lineage (NCBI taxonomy): Eukaryota > Metazoa > Chordata > Actinopteri > Carangiformes > Carangidae > Caranx > Caranx ignobilis. The sequence goes on along the minus strand of MU270007.1, from coordinate 685,878 downwards.
AAAAACACAGCACAACGTGCCAGCTGCCCGGTTTGGGCCCAGAATTGCCAGGAATTGACCATTCCACTCATTTCAGCTCAGAAACCGGCCCATTCATACAGTTTGGCTTCATTTTCAACGCATTTCACCAAACGTGCGTCTCTCAGCGAGAGGAGCTCAAATATGACAAAAACACAGCACAACGTGCCAGCTGCCCGGTTTGGGCCCAGAATTGCCAGGAATTGACCATTCCACTCATTTCAGCTCAGAAACCGGCCCATTCATACAGTTTGGCTTCATTTTCAACGCATTTCACCAAACGTGCGTCTCTCAGCGAGAGGAGCTCAAATATGACAAAAACACAGCACAACGTGCCAGCTGCCCGGTTTGGGCCCAGAATTGCCAGGAATTGACCATTCCACTCATTTCAGCTCAGAAACCGGCCCATTCATACAGTTTGGCTTCATTTTCAACGCATTTCACCAAACGTGCGTCTCTCAGCGAGAGGAGCTCAAATATGACAAAAACACAGCACAACGTGCCAGCTGCCCGGTTTGGGCCCAGAATTGCCAGGAATTGACCATTCCACTCATTTCAGCTCAGAAACCGGCCCATTCATACAGTTTGGCTTCATTTTCAACGCATTTCACCAAACGTGCGTCTCTCAGCGAGAGGAGCTCAAATATGACAAAAACACAGCACAACGTGCCAGCTGCCCGGTTTGGGCCCAGAATTGCCAGGAATTGACCATTCTACTCATTTCAGCTCAGAAACCGGCCCATTCATACAGTTTGGCTTCATTTTCAACGCATTTCACCAAACGTGCGTCTCTCAGCGAGAGGAGCTCAAATATGACAAAAACACAGCACAACGTGCCAGCTGCCCGGTTTGGGCCCAGAATTGCCAGGAATTGACCATTCCACTCATTTCAGCTCAGAAACCGGCCCATTGATACAGTTTGGCTTCATTTTCAACGCATTTCACCAAACGTGCGTCTCTCAGCGAGAGGAGCTCAAATATGACAAAAACACAGCACAACGTGCCAGCTGCCCGGTTTGGGCCCAGAATTGCCAGGAATTGACCATTCCACTCATTTCAGCTCAGAAACCGGCCCATTCATACAGTTTGGCTTCATTTTCAACGCATTTCACCAAACGTGCGTCTCTCAGCGAGAGGAGCTCAAATATGACAAAAACACAGCACAACGTGCCAGCTGCCCGGTTTGGGCCCAGAATTGCCAGGAATTGACCATTCCACTCATTTCAGCTCAGAAACCGGCCCATTCATACAGTTTGGCTTCATTTTCAACGCATTTCACCAAACGTGCGTCTCTCAGCGAGAGGAGCTCAAATATGACAAAAACACAGCACAACGTGCCAGCTGCCCGGTTTGGGCCCAGAATTGCCAGGAATTGACCATTCTACTCATTTCAGCTCAGAAACCGGCCCATTCATACAGTTTGGCTTCATTTTCAACGCATTTCACCAAACGTGCGTCTCTCAGCGAGAGGAGCTCAAATATGACAAAAACACAGCACAACGTGCCAGCTGCCCGGTTTGGGCCCAGAATTGCCAGGAATTGACCATTCCACTCATTTCAGCTCAGAAACCGGCCCATTCATACAGTTTGGCTTCATTTTCAACGCATTTCACCAAACGTGCGTCTCTCAGCGAGAGGAGCTCAAATATGACAAAAACACAGCACAACGTGCCAGCTGCCCGGTTTGGGCCCAGAATTGCCAGGAATTGACCATTCCACTCATTTCAGCTCAGAAACCGGCCCATTCATACAGTTTGGCTTCATTTTCAACGCATTTCACCAAACGTGCGTCTCTCAGCGAGAGGAGCTCAAATATGACAAAAACACAGCACAACGTGCCAGCTGCCCGGTTTGGGCCCAGAATTGCCAGGAATTGACCATTCCACTCATTTCAGCTCAGAAACCGGCCCATTCATACAGTTTGGCTTCATTTTCAACGCATTTCACCAAACGTGCGTCTCTCAGCGAGAGGAGCTCAAATATGACAAAAACACAGCACAACGTGCCAGCTGCCCGGTTTGGGCCCAGAATTGCCAGGAATTGACCATTCCACTCATTTCAGCTCAGAAACCGGCCCATTCATACAGTTTGGCTTCATTTTCAACGCATTTCACCAAACGTGCGTCTCTCAGCGAGAGGAGCTCAAATATGACAAAAACACAGCACAACGTGCCAGCTGCCCGGTTTGGGCCCAGAATTGCCAGGAATTGACCATTCCACTCATTTCAGCTCAGAAACCGGCCCATTCATACAGTTTGGCTTCATTTTCAACGCATTTCACCAAACGTGCGTCTCTCAGCGAGAGGAGCTCAAATATGACAAAAACACAGCACAACGTGCCAGCTGCCCGGTTTGGGCCCAGAATTGCCAGGAATTGACCATTCCACTCATTTCAGCTCAGAAACCGGCCCATTCATACAGTTTGGCTTCATTTTCAACGCATTTCACCAAACGTGCGTCTCTCAGCGAGAGGAGCTCAAATATGACAAAAACACAGCACAACGTGCCAGCTGCCCGGTTTGGGCCCAGAATTGCCAGGAATTGACCATTCCACTCATTTCAGCTCAGAAACCGGCCCATTCATACAGTTTGGCTTCATTTTCAACGCATTTCACCAAACGTGCGTCTCTCAGCGAGAGGAGCTCAAATATGACAAAAACACAGCACAACGTGCCAGCTGCCCGGTTTGGGCCCAGAATTGCCAGGAATTGACCATTCCACTCATTTCAGCTCAGAAACCGGCCCATTCATACAGTTTGGCTTCATTTTCAACGCATTTCACCAAACGTGCGTCTCTCAGCGAGAGGAGCTCAAATATGACAAAAACACAGCACAACGTGCCAGCTGCCCGGTTTGGGCCCAGAATTGCCAGGAATTGACCATTCCACTCATTTCAGCTCAGAAACCGGCCCATTCATACAGTTTGGCTTCATTTTCAACGCATTTCACCAAACGTGCGTCTCTCAGCGAGAGGAGCTCAAATATGACAAAAACACAGCACAACGTGCCAGCTGCCCGGTTTGGGCCCAGAATTGCCAGGAATTGACCATTCCACTCATTTCAGCTCAGAAACCGGCCCATTCATACAGTTTGGCTTCATTTTCAACGCATTTCACCAAACGTGCGTCTCTCAGCGAGAGGAGCTCAAATATGACAAAAACACAGCACAACGTGCCAGCTGCCCGGTTTGGGCCCAGAATTGCCAGGAATTGACCATTCCACTCATTTCAGCTCAGAAACCGGCCCATTCATACAGTTTGGCTTCATTTTCAACGCATTTCACCAAACGTGCGTCTCTCAGCGAGAGGAGCTCAAATATGACAAAAACACAGCACAACGTGCCAGCTGCCCGGTTTGGGCCCAGAATTGCCAGGAATTGACCATTCTACTCATTTCAGCTCAGAAACCGGCCCATTGATACAGTTTGGCTTCATTTTCAACGCATTTCACCAAACGTGCGTCTCTCAGCGAGAGGAGCTCAAATATGACAAAAACACAGCACAACGTGCCAGCTGCCCGGTTTGGGCCCAGAATTGCCAGGAATTGACCATTCCACTCATTTCAGCTCAGAAACCGGCCCATTGATACAGTTTGGCTTCATTTTCAACGCATTTCACCAAACGTGCGTCTCTCAGCGAGAGGAGCTCAAATATGACAAAAACACAGCACAACGTGCCAGCTGCCCGGTTTGGGCCCAGAATTGCCAGGAATTGACCATTCTACTCATTTCAGCTCAGAAACCGGCCCATTCATACAGTTTGGCTTCATTTTCAACGCATTTCACCAAACGTGCGTCTCTCAGCGAGAGGAGCTCAAATATGACAAAAACACAGCACAACGTGCCAGCTGCCCGGTTTGGGCCCAGAATTGCCAGGAATTGACCATTCCACTCATTTCAGCTCAGAAACCGGCCCATTCATACAGTTTGGCTTCATTTTCAACGCATTTCACCAAACGTGCGTCTCTCAGCGAGAGGAGCTCAAATATGACAAAAACACAGCACAACGTGCCAGCTGCCCGGTTTGGGCCCAGAATTGCCAGGAATTGACCATTCCACTCATTTCAGCTCAGAAACCGGCCCATTCATACAGTTTGGCTTCATTTTCAACGCATTTCACCAAACGTGCGTCTCTCAGCGAGAGGAGCTCAAATATGACAAAAACACAGCACAACGTGCCAGCTGCCCGGTTTGGGCCCAGAATTGCCAGGAATTGACCATTCCACTCATTTCAGCTCAGAAACCGGCCCATTCATACAGTTTGGCTTCATTTTCAACGCATTTCACCAAACGTGCGTCTCTCAGCGAGAGGAGCTCAAATATGACAAAACACAGCACAACGTGCCAGCTGCCCGGTTTGGGCCCAGAATTGCCAGGAATTGACCATTCCACTCATTTCAGCTCAGAAACCGGCCCATTCATACAGTTTGGCTTCATTTTCAACGCATTTCACCAAACGTGCGTCTCTCAGCGAGAGGAGCTCAAATATGACAAAAACACAGCACAACGTGCCAGCTGCCCGGTTTGGGCCCAGAATTGCCAGGAATTGACCATTCCACTCATTTCAGCTCAGAAACCGGCCCATTGATACAGTTTGGCTTCATTTTCAACGCATTTCACCAAACGTGCGTCTCTCAGCGAGAGGAGCTCAAATATGACAAAAACACAGCACAACGTGCCAGCTGCCCGGTTTGGGCCCAGAATTGCCAGGAATTGACCATTCCACTCATTTCAGCTCAGAAACCGGCCCATTCATACAGTTTGGCTTCATTTTCAACGCATTTCACCAAACGTGCGTCTCTCAGCGAGAGGAGCTCAAATATGACAAAAACACAGCACAACGTGCCAGCTGCCCGGTTTGGGCCCAGAATTGCCAGGAATTGACCATTCTACTCATTTCAGCTCAGAAACCGGCCCATTCATACAGTTTGGCTTCATTTTCAACGCATTTCACCAAACGTGCGTCTCTCAGCGAGAGGAGCTCAAATATGACAAAAACACAGCACAACGTGCCAGCTGCCCGGTTTGGGCCCAGAATTGCCAGGAATTGACCATTCCACTCATTTCAGCTCAGAAACCGGCCCATTCATACAGTTTGGCTTCATTTTCAACGCATTTCACCAAACGTGCGTCTCTCAGCGAGAGGAGCTCAAATATGACAAAAACACAGCACAACGTGCCAGCTGCCCGGTTTGGGCCCAGAATTGCCAGGAATTGACCATTCCACTCATTTCAGCTCAGAAACCGGCCCATTCATACAGTTTGGCTTCATTTTCAACGCATTTCACCAAACGTGCGTCTCTCAGCGAGAGGAGCTCAAATATGACAAAAACACAGCACAACGTGCCAGCTGCCCGGTTTGGGCCCAGAATTGCCAGGAATTGACCATTCCACTCATTTCAGCTCAGAAACCGGCCCATTCATACAGTTTGGCTTCATTTTCAACGCATTTCACCAAACGTGCGTCTCTCAGCGAGAGGAGCTCAAATATGACAAAAACACAGCACAACGTGCCAGCTGCCCGGTTTGGGCCCAGAATTGCCAGGAATTGACCATTCCACTCATTTCAGCTCAGAAACCGGCCCATTCATACAGTTTGGCTTCATTTTCAACGCATTTCACCAAACGTGCGTCTCTCAGCGAGAGGAGCTCAAATATGACAAAAACACAGCACAACGTGCCAGCTGCCCGGTTTGGGCCCAGAATTGCCAGGAATTGACCATTCCACTCATTTCAGCTCAGAAACCGGCCCATTGATACAGTTTGGCTTCATTTTCAACGCATTTCACCAAACGTGCGTCTCTCAGCGAGAGGAGCTCAAATATGACAAAAACACAGCACAACGTGCCAGCTGCCCGGTTTGGGCCCAGAATTGCCAGGAATTGACCATTCCACTCATTTCAGCTCAGAAACCGGCCCATTGATACAGTTTGGCTTCATTTTCAACGCATTTCACCAAACGTGCGTCTCTCAGCGAGAGGAGCTCAAATATGACAAAAACACAGCACAACGTGCCAGCTGCCCGGTTTGGGCCCAGAATTGCCAGGAATTGACCATTCCACTCATTTCAGCTCAGAAACCGGCCCATTGATACAGTTTGGCTTCATTTTCAACGCATTTCACCAAACGTGCGTCTCTCAGCGAGAGGAGCTCAAATATGACAAAAACACAGCACAACGTGCCAGCTGCCCGGTTTGGGCCCAGAATTGCCAGGAATTGACCATTCCACTCATTTCAGCTCAGAAACCGGCCCATTCATACAGTTTGGCTTCATTTTCAACGCATTTCACCAAACGTGCGTCTCTCAGCGAGAGGAGCTCAAATATGACAAAAACACAGCACAACGTGCCAGCTGCCCGGTTTGGGCCCAGAATTGCCAGGAATTGACCATTCCACTCATTTCAGCTCAGAAACCGGCCCATTGATACAGTTTGGCTTCATTTTCAACGCATTTCACCAAACGTGCGTCTCTCAGCGAGAGGAGCTCAAATATGACAAAAACACAGCACAACGTGCCAGCTGCCCGGTTTGGGCCCAGAATTGCCAGGAATTGACCATTCCACTCATTTCAGCTCAGAAACCGGCCCATTGATACAGTTTGGCTTCATTTTCAACGCATTTCACCAAACGTGCGTCTCTCAGCGAGAGGAGCTCAAATATGACAAAAACACAGCACAACGTGCCAGCTGCCCGGTTTGGGCCCAGAATTGCCAGGAATTGACCATTCCACTCATTTCAGCTCAGAAACCGGCCCATTCATACAGTTTGGCTTCATTTTCAACGCATTTCACCAAACGTGCGTCTCTCAGCGAGAGGAGCTCAAATATGACAAAAACACAGCACAACGTGCCAGCTGCCCGGTTTGGGCCCAGAATTGCCAGGAATTGACCATTCTACTCATTTCAGCTCAGAAACCGGCCCATTGATACAGTTTGGCTTCATTTTCAACGCATTTCACCAAACGTGCGTCTCTCAGCGAGAGGAGCTCAAATATGACAAAAACACAGCACAACGTGCCAGCTGCCCGGTTTGGGCCCAGAATTGCCAGGAATTGACCATTCCACTCATTTCAGCTCAGAAACCGGCCCATTCATACAGTTTGGCTTCATTTTCAACGCATTTCACCAAACGTGCGTCTCTCAGCGAGAGGAGCTCAAATATGACAAAAACACAGCACAACGTGCCAGCTGCCCGGTTTGGGCCCAGAATTGCCAGGAATTGACCATTCCACTCATTTCAGCTCAGAAACCGGCCCATTGATACAGTTTGGCTTCATTTTCAACGCATTTCACCAAACGTGCGTCTCTCAGCGAGAGGAGCTCAAATATGACAAAAACACAGCACAACGTGCCAGCTGCCCGGTTTGGGCCCAGAATTGCCAGGAATTGACCATTCCACTCATTTCAGCTCAGAAACCGGCCCATTGATACAGTTTGGCTTCATTTTCAACGCATTTCACCAAACGTGCGTCTCTCAGCGAGAGGAGCTCAAATATGACAAAAACACAGCACAACGTGCCAGCTGCCCGGTTTGGGCCCAGAATTGCCAGGAATTGACCATTCTACTCATTTCAGCTCAGAAACCGGCCCATTGATACAGTTTGGCTTCATTTTCAACGCATTTCACCAAACGTGCGTCTCTCAGCGAGAGGAGCTCAAATATGACAAAAACACAGCACAACGTGCCAGCTGCCCGGTTTGGGCCCAGAATTGCCAGGAATTGACCATTCCACTCATTTCAGCTCAGAAACCGGCCCATTCATACAGTTTGGCTTCATTTTCAACGCATTTCACCAAACGTGCGTCTCTCAGCGAGAGGAGCTCAAATATGACAAAAACACAGCACAACGTGCCAGCTGCCCGGTTTGGGCCCAGAATTGCCAGGAATTGACCATTCCACTCATTTCAGCTCAGAAACCGGCCCATTCATACAGTTTGGCTTCATTTTCAACGCATTTCACCAAACGTGCGTCTCTCAGCGAGAGGAGCTCAAATATGACAAAAACACAGCACAACGTGCCAGCTGCCCGGTTTGGGCCCAGAATTGCCAGGAATTGACCATTCCACTCATTTCAGCTCAGAAACCGGCCCATTCATACAGTTTGGCTTCATTTTCAACGCATTTCACCAAACGTGCGTCTCTCAGCGAGAGGAGCTCAAATATGACAAAAACACAGCACAACGTGCCAGCTGCCCGGTTTGGGCCCAGAATTGCCAGGAATTGACCATTCCACTCATTTCAGCTCAGAAACCGGCCCATTCATACAGTTTGGCTTCATTTTCAACGCATTTCACCAAACGTGCGTCTCTCAGCGAGAGGAGCTCAAATATGACAAAAACACAGCACAACGTGCCAGCTGCCCGGTTTGGGCCCAGAATTGCCAGGAATTGACCATTCCACTCATTTCAGCTCAGAAACCGGCCCATTCACAGTTTGGCTTCATTTTCAACGCATTTCACCAAACGTGCGTCTCTCAGCGAGAGGAGCTCAAATATGACAAAAACACAGCACAACGTGCCAGCTGCCCGGTTTGGGCCCAGAATTGCCAGGAATTGACCATTCCACTCATTTCAGCTCAGAAACCGGCCCATTCATACAGTTTGGCTTCATTTTCAACGCATTTCACCAAACGTGCGTCTCTCAGCGAGAGGAGCTCAAATATGACAAAAACACAGCACAACGTGCCAGCTGCCCGGTTTGGGCCCAGAATTGCCAGGAATTGACCATTCCACTCATTTCAGCTCAGAAACCGGCCCATTGATACAGTTTGGCTTCATTTTCAACGCATTTCACCAAACGTGCGTCTCTCAGCGAGAGGAGCTCAAATATGACAAAAACACAGCACAACGTGCCAGCTGCCCGGTTTGGGCCCAGAATTGCCAGGAATTGACCATTCCACTCATTTCAGCTCAGAAACCGGCCCATTGATACAGTTTGGCTTCATTTTCAACGCATTTCACCAAACGTGCGTCTCTCAGCGAGAGGAGCTCAAATATGACAAAAACACAGCACAACGTGCCAGCTGCCCGGTTTGGGCCCAGAATTGCCAGGAATTGACCATTCCACTCATTTCAGCTCAGAAACCGGCCCATTCATACAGTTTGGCTTCATTTTCAACGCATTTCACCAAACGTGCGTCTCTCAGCGAGAGGAGCTCAAATATGACAAAAACACAGCACAACGTGCCAGCTGCCCGGTTTGGGCCCAGAATTGCCAGGAATTGACCATTCCACTCATTTCAGCTCAGAAACCGGCCCATTCATACAGTTTGGCTTCATTTTCAACGCATTTCACCAAACGTGCGTCTCTCAGCGAGAGGAGCTCAAATATGACAAAAACACAGCACAACGTGCCAGCTGCCCGGTTTGGGCCCAGAATTGCCAGGAATTGACCATTCCACTCATTTCAGCTCAGAAACCGGCCCATTCATACAGTTTGGCTTCATTTTCAACGCATTTCACCAAACGTGCGTCTCTCAGCGAGAGGAGCTCAAATATGACAAAAACACAGCACAACGTGCCAGCTGCCCGGTTTGGGCCCAGAATTGCCAGGAATTGACCATTCTACTCATTTCAGCTCAGAAACCGGCCCATTGATACAGTTTGGCTTCATTTTCAACGCATTTCACCAAACGTGCGTCTCTCAGCGAGAGGAGCTCAAATATGACAAAAACACAGCACAACGTGCCAGCTGCCCGGTTTGGGCCCAGAATTGCCAGGAATTGACCATTCCACTCATTTCAGCTCAGAAACCGGCCCATTGATACAGTTTGGCTTCATTTTCAACGCATTTCACCAAACGTGCGTCTCTCAGCGAGAGGAGCTCAAATATGACAAAAACACAGCACAACGTGCCAGCTGCCCGGTTTGGGCCCAGAATTGCCAGGAATTGACCATTCTACTCATTTCAGCTCAGAAACCGGCCCATTCATACAGTTTGGCTTCATTTTCAACGCATTTCACCAAACGTGCGTCTCTCAGCGAGAGGAGCTCAAATATGACAAAAACACAGCACAACGTGCCAGCTGCCCGGTTTGGGCCCAGAATTGCCAGGAATTGACCATTCTACTCATTTCAGCTCAGAAACCGGCCCATTCATACAGTTTGGCTTCATTTTCAACGCATTTCACCAAACGTGCGTCTCTCAGCGAGAGGAGCTCAAATATGACAAAAACACAGCACAACGTGCCAGCTGCCCGGTTTGGGCCCAGAATTGCCAGGAATTGACCATTCTACTCATTTCAGCTCAGAAACCGGCCCATTGGCACAGTTTGGCTTCATTTTCAACGCATTTCACCAAACGTGCGTCTCTCAGCGAGAGGAGCTCAAATATGACAAAAACACAGCACAACGTGCCAGCTGCCCGGTTTGGGCCCAGAATTGCCAGGAATTGACCATTCCACTCATTTCAGCTCAGAAACCGGCCCATTCATACAGTTTGGCTTCATTTTCAACGCATTTCACCAAACGTGCGTCTCTCAGCGAGAGGAGCTCAAATATGACAAAAACACAGCACAACGTGCCAGCTGCCCGGTTTGGGCCCAGAATTGCCAGGAATTGACCATTCCACTCATTTCAGCTCAGAAACCGGCCCATTGCACAGTTTGGCTTCATTTTCAACGCATTTCACCAAACGTGCGTCTCTCAGCGAGAGGAGCTCAAATATGACAAAAACACAGCACAACGTGCCAGCTGCCCGGTTTGGGCCCAGAATTGCCAGGAATTGACCATTCCACTCATTTCAGCTCAGAAACCGGCCCATTCATACAGTTTGGCTTCATTTTCAACGCATTTCACCAAACGTGCGTCTCTCAGCGAGAGGAGCTCAAATATGACAAAAACACAGCACAACGTGCCAGCTGCCCGGTTTGGGCCCAGAATTGCCAGGAATTGACCATTCCACTCATTTCAGCTCAGAAACCGGCCCATTGATACAGTTTGGCTTCATTTTCAACGCATTTCACCAAACGTGCGTCTCTCAGCGAGAGGAGCTCAAATATGACAAAAACACAGCACAACGTGCCAGCTGCCCGGTTTGGGCCCAGAATTGCCAGGAATTGACCATTCCACTCATTTCAGCTCAGAAACCGGCCCATTCATACAGTTTGGCTTCATTTTCAACGCATTTCACCAAACGTGCGTCTCTCAGCGAGAGGAGCTCAAATATGACAAAAACACAGCACAACGTGCCAGCTGCCCGGTTTGGGCCCAGAATTGCCAGGAATTGACCATTCCACTCATTTCAGCTCAGAAACCGGCCCATTGATACAGTTTGGCTTCATTTTCAACGCATTTCACCAAACGTGCGTCTCTCAGCGAGAGGAGCTCAAATATGACAAAAACACAGCACAACGTGCCAGCTGCCCGGTTTGGGCCCAGAATTGCCAGGAATTGACCATTCCACTCATTTCAGCTCAGAAACCGGCCCATTCATACAGTTTGGCTTCATTTTCAACGCATTTCACCAAACGTGCGTCTCTCAGCGAGAGGAGCTCAAATATGACAAAAACACAGCACAACGTGCCAGCTGCCCGGTTTGGGCCCAGAATTGCCAGGAATTGACCATTCTACTCATTTCAGCTCAGAAACCGGCCCATTGATACAGTTTGGCTTCATTTTCAACGCATTTCACCAAACGTGCGTCTCTCAGCGAGAGGAGCTCAAATATGACAAAAACACAGCACAACGTGCCAGCTGCCCGGTTTGGGCCCAGAATTGCCAGGAATTGACCATTCCACTCATTTCAGCTCAGAAACCGGCCCATTCATACAGTTTGGCTTCATTTTCAACGCATTTCACCAAACGTGCGTCTCTCAGCGAGAGGAGCTCAAATATGACAAAAACACAGCACAACGTGCCAGCTGCCCGGTTTGGGCCCAGAATTGCCAGGAATTGACCATTCCACTCATTTCAGCTCAGAAACCGGCCCATTCATACAGTTTGGCTTCATTTTCAACGCATTTCACCAAACGTGCGTCTCTCAGCGAGAGGAGCTCAAATATGACAAAAACACAGCACAACGTGCCAGCTGCCCGGTTTGGGCCCAGAATTGCCAGGAATTGACCATTCCACTCATTTCAGCTCAGAAACCGGCCCATTCATACAGTTTGGCTTCATTTTCAACGCATTTCACCAAACGTGCGTCTCTCAGCGAGAGGAGCTCAAATATGACAAAAACACAGCACAACGTGCCAGCTGCCCGGTTTGGGCCCAGAATTGCCAGGAATTGACCATTCACTCATTTCAGCTCAGAAACCGGCCCATTCATACAGTTTGGCTTCATTTTCAACGCATTTCACCAAACGTGCGTCTCTCAGCGAGAGGAGCTCAAATATGACAAAAACACAGCACAACGTGCCAGCTGCCCGGTTTGGGCCCAGAATTGCCAGGAATTGACCATTCCACTCATTTCAGCTCAGAAACCGGCCCATTCATACAGTTTGGCTTCATTTTCAACGCATTTCACCAAACGTGCGTCTCTCAGCGAGAGGAGCTCAAATATGACAAAAACACAGCACAACGTGCCAGCTGCCCGGTTTGGGCCCAGAATTGCCAGGAATTGACCATTCCACTCATTTCAGCTCAGAAACCGGCCCATTGATACAGTTTGGCTTCATTTTCAACGCATTTCACCAAACGTGCGTCTCTCAGCGAGAGGAGCTCAAATATGACAAAAACACAGCACAACGTGCCAGCTGCCCGGTTTGGGCCCAGAATTGCCAGGAATTGACCATTCCACTCATTTCAGCTCAGAAACCGGCCCATTGATACAGTTTGGCTTCATTTTCAACGCATTTCACCAAACGTGCGTCTCTCAGCGAGAGGAGCTCAAATATGACAAAAACACAGCACAACGTGCCAGCTGCCCGGTTTGGGCCCAGAATTGCCAGGAATTGACCATTCCACTCATTTCAGCTCAGAAACCGGCCCATTCATACAGTTTGGCTTCATTTTCAACGCATTTCACCAAACGTGCGTCTCTCAGCGAGAGGAGCTCAAATATGACAAAAACACAGCACAACGTGCCAGCTGCCCGGTTTGGGCCCAGAATTGCCAGGAATTGACCATTCTACTCATTTCAGCTCAGAAACCGGCCCATTCACAGTTTGGCTTCATTTTCAACGCATTTCACCAAACGTGCGTCTCTCAGCGAGAGGAGCTCAAATATGACAAAAACACAGCACAACGTGCCAGCTGCCCGGTTTGGGCCCAGAATTGCCAGGAATTGACCATTCTACTCATTTCAGCTCAGAAACCGGCCCATTCATACAGTTTGGCTTCATTTTCAACGCATTTCACCAAACGTGCGTCTCTCAGCGAGAGGAGCTCAAATATGACAAAAACACAGCACAACGTGCCAGCTGCCCGGTTTGGGCCCAGAATTGCCAGGAATTGACCATTCTACTCATTTCAGCTCAGAAACCGGCCCATTCATACAGTTTGGCTTCATTTTCAACGCATTTCACCAAACGTGCGTCTCTCAGCGAGAGGAGCTCAAATATGACAAAAACACAGCACAACGTGCCAGCTGCCCGGTTTGGGCCCAGAATTGCCAGGAATTGACCATTCTACTCATTTCAGCTCAGAAACCGGCCCATTCATACAGTTTGGCTTCATTTTCAACGCATTTCACCAAACGTGCGTCTCTCAGCGAGAGGAGCTCAAATATGACAAAAACACAGCACAACGTGCCAGCTGCCCGGTTTGGGCCCAGAATTGCCAGGAATTGACCATTCACTCATTTCAGCTCAGAAACCGGCCCATTCATACAGTTTGGCTTCATTTTCAACGCATTTCACCAAACGTGCGTCTCTCAGCGAGAGGAGCTCAAATATGACAAAAACACAGCACAACGTGCCAGCTGCCCGGTTTGGGCCCAGAATTGCCAGGAATTGACCATTCTACTCATTTCAGCTCAGAAACCGGCCCATTCACAGTTTGGCTTCATTTTCAACGCATTTCACCAAACGTGCGTCTCTCAGCGAGAGGAGCTCAAATATGACAAAACACAGCACAACGTGCCAGCTGCCCGGTTTGGGCCCAGAATTGCCAGGAATTGACCATTCTACTCATTTCAGCTCAGAAACCGGCCCATTCATACAGTTTGGCTTCATTTTCAACGCATTTCACCAAACGTGCGTCTCTCAGCGAGAGGAGCTCAAATATGACAAAAACACAGCACAACGTGCCAGCTGCCCGGTTTGGGCCCAGAATTGCCAGGAATTGACCATTCTACTCATTTCAGCTCAGAAACCGGCCCATTGATACAGTTTGGCTTCATTTTCAACGCATTTCACCAAACGTGCGTCTCTCAGCGAGAGGAGCTCAAATATGACAAAAACACAGCACAACGTGCCAGCTGCCCGGTTTGGGCCCAGAATTGCCAGGAATTGACCATTCCACTCATTTCAGCTCAGAAACCGGCCCATTGATACAGTTTGGCTTCATTTTCAACGCATTTCACCAAACGTGCGTCTCTCAGCGAGAGGAGCTCAAATATGACAAAAACACAGCACAACGTGCCAGCTGCCCGGTTTGGGCCCAGAATTGCCAGGAATTGACCATTCCACTCATTTCAGCTCAGAAACCGGCCCATTCACACAGTTTGGCTTCATTTTCAACGCATTTAACCAAACGTGCGTCTCTCAGCGAGAGGAGCTCAAATATGACAAAAACACAGCACAACGTGCCAGCTGCCCGGTTTGGGCCCAGAATTGCCAGGAATTGACCATTCTACTCATTTCAGCTCAGAAACCGGCCCATTCATACAGTTTGGCTTCATTTTCAACGCATTTCACCAAACGTGCGTCTCTCAGCGAGAGGAGCTCAAATATGACAAAAACACAGCACAACGTGCCAGCTGCCCGGTTTGGGCCCAGAATTGCCAGGAATTGACCATTCTACTCATTTCAGCTCAGAAACCGGCCCATTCATACAGTTTGGCTTCATTTTCAACGCATTTCACCAAACGTGCGTCTCTCAGCGAGAGGAGCTCAAATATGACAAAAACACAGCACAACGTGCCAGCTGCCCGGTTTGGGCCCAGAATTGCCAGGAATTGACCATTCTACTCATTTCAGCTCAGAAACCGGCCCATTCATACAGTTTGGCTTCATTTTCAACGCATTTCACCAAACGTGCGTCTCTCAGCGAGAGGAGCTCAAATATGACAAAAACACAGCACAACGTGCCAGCTGCCCGGTTTGGGCCCAGAATTGCCAGGAATTGACCATTCCACTCATTTCAGCTCAGAAACCGGCCCATTGATACAGTTTGGCTTCATTTTCAACGCATTTCACCAAACGTGCGTCTCTCAGCGAGAGGAGCTCAAATATGACAAAAACACAGCACAACGTGCCAGCTGCCCGGTTTGGGCCCAGAATTGCCAGGAATTGACCATTCTACTCATTTCAGCTCAGAAACCGGCCCATTGATACAGTTTGGCTTCATTTTCAACGCATTTCACCAAACGTGCGTCTCTCAGCGAGAGGAGCTCAAATATGACAAAAACACAGCACAACGTGCCAGCTGCCCGGTTTGGGCCCAGAATTGCCAGGAATTGACCATTCCACTCATTTCAGCTCAGAAACCGGCCCATTCATACAGTTTGGCTTCATTTTCACGCATTTCACCAAACGTGCGTCTCTCAGCGAGAGGAGCTCAAATATGACAAAAACACAGCACAACGTGCCAGCTGCCCGGTTTGGGCCCAGAATTGCCAGGAATTGACCATTCTACTCATTTCAGCTCAGAAACCGGCCCATTCATACAGTTTGGCTTCATTTTCAACGCATTTCACCAAACGTGCGTCTCTCAGCGAGAGGAGCTCAAATATGACAAAAACACAGCACAACGTGCCAGCTGCCCGGTTTGGGCCCAGAATTGCCAGGAATTGACCATTCCACTCATTTCAGCTCAGAAACCGGCCCATTCACACAGTTTGGCTTCATTTTCATTGCATTTCAACCAAACGTGCGTCTCTCAGCGAGAGGAGCTCAAATATGACAAAAACACAGCACAACGTGCCAGCTGCCCGGTTTGGGCCCAGAATTGCCAGGAATTGACCATTCTACTCATTTCAGCTCAGAAACCGGCCCATTGATACAGTTTGGCTTCATTTTCAACGCATTTCACCAAACGTGCGTCTCTCAGCGAGAGGAGCTCAAATATGACAAAAACACAGCACAACGTGCCAGCTGCCCGGTTTGGGCCCAGAATTGCCAGGAATTGACCATTCCACTCATTTCAGCTCAGAAACCGGCCCATTCACAGTTTGGCTTCATTTTCAACGCATTTCACCAAACGTGCGTCTCTCAGCGAGAGGAGCTCAAATATGACAAAAACACAGCACAACGTGCCAGCTGCCCGGTTTGGGCCCAGAATTGCCAGGAATTGACCATTCCTACTCATTTCAGCTCAGAAACCGGCCCATTCATACAGTTTGGCTTCATTTTCAACGCATTTCACCAAACGTGCGTCTCTCAGCGAGAGGAGCTCAAATATGACAAAAACACAGCACAACGTGCCAGCTGCCCGGTTTGGGCCCAGAATTGCCAGGAATTGACCATTCCACTCATTTCAGCTCAGAAACCGGCCCATTCATACAGTTTGGCTTCATTTTCATTGCATTTCACCAAACGTGCGTCTCTCAGCGAGAGGAGCTCAAATATGACAAAAACACAGCACAACGTGCCAGCTGCCCGGTTTGGGCCCAGAATTGCCAGGAATTGACCATTCTACTCATTTCAGCTCAGAAACCGGCCCATTCATACAGTTTGGCTTCATTTTCAACGCATTTCACCAAACGTGCGTCTCTCAGCGAGAGGAGCTCAAATATGACAAAAACACAGCACAACGTGCCAGCTGCCCGGTTTGGGCCCAGAATTGCCAGGAATTGACCATTCCACTCATTTCAGCTCAGAAACCGGCCCATTCACACAGTTTGGCTTCATTTTCAACGCATTTCACCAAACGTGCGTCTCTCAGCGAGAGGAGCTCAAATATGACAAAAACACAGCACAACGTGCCAGCTGCCCGGTTTGGGCCCAGAATTGCCAGGAATTGACCATTCTACTCATTTCAGCTCAGAAACCGGCCCATTGATACAGTTTGGCTTCATTTTCAACGCATTTCACCAAACGTGCGTCTCTCAGCGAGAGGAGCTCAAATATGACAAAACACAGCACAACGTGCCAGCTGCCCGGTTTGGGCCCAGAATTGCCAGGAATTGACCATTCCACTCATTTCAGCTCAGAAACCGGCCCATTGGCACAGTTTGGCTTCATTTTCAACGCATTTACAAAACGTGCGTCTCTCAGCGAGAGGAGCTCAAATATGACAAAAACACAGCACAACGTGCCAGCTGCCCGGTTTGGGCCCAGAATTGCCAGGAATTGACCATTCTACTCATTTCAGCTCAGAAACCGGCCCATTGATACAGTTTGGCTTCATTTTCAACGCATTTCACCAAACGTGCGTCTCTCAGCGAGAGAGCTCAAATATGACAAAAACACAGCACAACGTGCCAGCTGCCCGGTTTGGGCCCAGAATTGCCAGGAATTGACCATTCTACTCATTTCAGCTCAGAAACCGGCCCATTCACACAGTTTGGCTTCATTTTCAACGCATTTCACAAACGTGCGTCTCTCAGCGAGAGGAGCTCAAATATGACAAAAACACAGCACAACGTGCCAGCTGCCCGGTTTGGGCCCAGAATTGCCAGGAATTGACCATTCCACTCATTTCAGCTCAGAAACCGGCCCATTCATACAGTTTGGCTTCATTTTCAACGCATTTCACCAAACGTGCGTCTCTCAGCGAGAGGAGCTCAAATATGACAAAAACACAGCACAACGTGCCAGCTGCCCGGTTTGGGCCCAGAATTGCCAGGAATTGACCATTCTACTCATTTCAGCTCAGAAACCGGCCCATTGATACAGTTTGGCTTCATTTTCAACGCATTTCACCAAACGTGCGTCTCTCAGCGAGAGGAGCTCAAATATGACAAAAACACAGCACAACGTGCCAGCTGCCCGGTTTGGGCCCAGAATTGCCAGGAATTGACCATTCTACTCATTTCAGCTCAGAAACCGGCCCATTCATACAGTTTGGCTTCATTTTCAACGCATTTCACCAAACGTGCGTCTCTCAGCGAGAGGAGCTCAAATATGACAAAAACACAGCACAACGTGCCAGCTGCCCGGTTTGGGCCCAGAATTGCCAGGAATTGACCATTCTACTCATTTCAGCTCAGAAACCGGCCCATTCACACAGTTTGGCTTCATTTTCAACGCATTTCACCAAACGTGCGTCTCTCAGCGAGAGGAGCTCAAATATGACAAAAACACAGCACAACGTGCCAGCTGCCCGGTTTGGGCCCAGAATTGCCAGGAATTGACCATTCTACTCATTTCAGCTCAGAAACCGGCCCATTGATACAGTTTGGCTTCATTTTCAACGCATTTCACCAAACGTGCGTCTCTCAGCGAGAGGAGCTCAAATATGACAAAAACACAGCACAACGTGCCAGCTGCCCGGTTTGGGCCCAGAATTGCCAGGAATTGACCATTCCACTCATTTCAGCTCAGAAACCGGCCCATTCATACAGTTTGGCTTCATTTTCAACGCATTTCACCAAACGTGCGTCTCTCAGCGAGAGGAGCTCAAATATGACAAAAACACAGCACAACGTGCCAGCTGCCCGGTTTGGGCCCAGAATTGCCAGGAATTGACCATTCTACTCATTTCAGCTCAGAAACCGGCCCATTGATACAGTTTGGCTTCATTTTCAACGCATTTCACCAAACGTGCGTCTCTCAGCGAGAGGAGCTCAAATATGACAAAAACACAGCACAACGTGCCAGCTGCCCGGTTTGGGCCCAGAATTGCCAGGAATTGACCATTCTACTCATTTCAGCTCAGAAACCGGCCCATTCATACAGTTTGGCTTCATTTTCAACGCATTTCACCAAACGTGCGTCTCTCAGCGAGAGGAGCTCAAATATGACAAAAACACAGCACAACGTGCCAGCTGCCCGGTTTTGGGCCCAGAATTGCCAGGAATTGACCATTCCACTCATTTCAGCTCAGAAACCGGCCCATTGCATACAGTTTGGCTTCATTTTCAACGCATTTCACCAAACGTGCGTCTCTCAGCGAGAGGAGCTCAAATATGACAAAAACACAGCACAACGTGCCAGCTGCCCGGTTTGGGCCCAGAATTGCCAGGAATTGACCATTCCACTCATTTCAGCTCAGAAACCGGCCCATTGGCACAGTTTGGCTTCATTTTCAACGCATTTCACCAAACGTGCGTCTCTCAGCGAGAGGAGCTCAAATATGACAAAAACACAGCACAACGTGCCAGCTGCCCGGTTTGGGCCCAGAATTGCCAGGAATTGACCATTCTACTCATTTCAGCTCAGAAACACATTCATTCAACAGTTTGGCTTCATCAGCATTTCACCAAACGCGTCTCTCAGCGAGAGTCAGCTCAGAAAACACAGCCAAAACGTGCCAAATTGCCAGTTTTTTGGACATTTCAAACAGCAAAAACCATTTTTTGTTTTTTCATCAACGCATTTCACCAAACGTGCGTCTCTCAGCGAGAGGAGCTCAAATATGACAAAAACACAGCACAACGTGCCAGCTGCCCGGTTTGGGCCCAGAATTGAGGTTGATTCCACTCATGAAAAAATTGACCATTCCACTCATTTTCAAAAACAGCTCAGAAAAAAAAAAAACAAAACCAACCAAACGTGCCCACTGCACAGTTTTGGCTTCATTTTCAGTGCATTTCACAAACAAAAACGTGCGTCTCTCAGCGAGAGGAGCTCAAATTATGACAAAAAACGTGCACAAGCACAAGCACAAAAAACGTGCCAGCAACGCTGCCCGGTTTGGGCCCAGAATTGCCAGGAATTGACCATTCCACTCATTTCAGCTCAGAAACCGGCCCATTCATTCACAGTTTGGCTTCATTTTCAACGCATTTCACCAAACGTGCGTCTCTCAGCGAGAGGAGCTCAAATATGACAAAAACACAGCACAACGTGCCAGCTGCCCGGTTTGGGCCCAGAATTGCCGGTTGTTCTTTTCAGCTCAGAAACCGCCCATTGAACAGTTTGGCTTCATTTTCAACGCATTTCCTTCCAATCAGCTCAGATTCAAATTGACAACAAGCACACGTGCCCCATGCCCGGTTGGGCCCAGAATTGGCCAGAAATGAAACCATTCCACTCATTTCAGCCCAGAAACGGGCACAGTTTGGCTTCATTTTCATTGCATTTCACCAAACGTGCGTCTCTCAGCGAGAGGAGCTCAAATATGACAAAAACACAGCACAACGTGCCAGCTGCCCGCGTTTGGGCCCAGAATTGCCAGGAATTGACCATTCCACTCATTTCAGCTCAGAAACCGGCCCATTCTACAGTTTGGCTTCATTTTCAACGCATCAACCAAACGTCTTCAGCGCAGAGAAAAAAAACCAAAACAAACAAAACAACCAAAACACACAGTTTGGCACCAAATTGCCACTCTTGCTCAGAGGAGCTCAAATCATTTCAAACACAGAACAGCACAAACTGGGTTTGCCAGCGCCCGGTTTGGCCGAGGGCTCAAATTGCCAAAAAAATTGACAATTCCACTCACCAATTTCAAAACATTCACAAACAAAAGCCAAGCAAGAAACCATTTACTCTCCTCATTTCAGCTCAGAACCCGGCCCATTGCACAGTTTGGCTTCATTTTCAACGCATTTCACCAAACGTGCGTCTCTCAGCGAGAGGAGCTCAAATATGACAAAAACACAGCACAACGTGCCAGCTGCCCGGTTTGGGCCCAGAATTGCCAGGAATTGACCATTCCACTCATTTCAGCTCAGAAATTCGGCCCAAGCTTCATTTTCAACATTTTCACCAAAACGTTCAAGCGAGAGCTCAAATATGAAAAACAACACAGCACAACGTGCCAGCTCGGTTTGGCCAGAATTGCAGAATTGACCATTCTGCTCTCTTTCACTCAGAAACCGGCCCCACATACAGTTTGGCTTCATTTTCAACGCATTTCACCAAACGTGCGTCTCTCAGCGAGAGGGAGAAAAAACAAATACAAACAGCACAACGTGCCAGCTGCTGCCCGGTTTGGGCCCAGAATTGCCAGGAATTGACCATTCTACTCATTTCAGCTCAGAAACCGGCCCATTCATACAGTTTGGCTTCATTTTCAACGCATTTCAACAAACGTGCGTCTCAGCGAGAGAGCCAAAAAAAACACAAAACACACAAAACGTGCCAGCTGCCCGTTTGAGGCCCAGAATTGCCACCAATTGATCATTCCAGCTCATTTCCGCCAGTTGAGGGGTTGGGCCACAGTTTGCATCATTTCAACCATTCATTCTCATTTCAGCTCAGAAAACGTCAACTCAAGCGAGGAGCTCAAATTGACAAAAACAAAGCACAGTTTGGCTGCCCGTTTTGGGCCCAGATTGCCAGGGGGAATTATTCTTCTATTTCATTCAGAAACCGGCCCATCATACAGTTTGGTTTTTTTCATCAACATTTAAAAAACGTGCGTCTCTCAGCGAGAGGAGCTCAAATATGACAAAAACACACACAGCACAACGTGCCAGCTGCCCGGTTTGGGCCCAGAATTGCCAGGAATTGACCATTCCACTCATTTCATCAGCGCTCAAACGGCCGGCCCATTCATACAGTTTGGCTTCATTTTCAACGCATTTCACACAAACGTGCGTCTCTCAGCGAGAGGAGCTCAAATATGACAAAAACACAGCACAACGTGCCAGCTGCCCGGTTTGGGCCCAGAATTGCCAGGAATTGACCATTCCACTCATTTCAGCTCAGAAACGGCCCATTGATACAGTTTGGCTTCATTTTCAACGCATTTCACCAAACGTGCGTCTCTCAGCGAGAGGAGCTCAAATATGACAAAACACAGCACAACGTGCCAGCTGCCCGGTTTGGGCCCAGAATTGCCAGGAATTGACCATTCTACTCATTTCAGCTCAGAAACCGGCCCATTCATACAGTTTGGCTTCATTTTCATTGCATTTCACCAAACGTGCGTCTCTCAGCGAGAGGAGCTCAAATATGACAAAAACACAGCACAACGTGCCAGCTGCCCGGTTTGGGCCCAGAATTGCCAGGAATTGACCATTCTACTCATTTCAGCTCAGAAACCGGCCCATTCATACAGTTTGGCTTCATTTTCAACGCATTTCACCAAACGTGCGTCTCTCAGCGAGAGGAGCTCAAATATGACAAAAACACAGCACAACGTGCCAGCTGCCCGGTTTGGGCCCAGAATTGCCAGGAATTGACCATTCTACTCATTTCAGCTCAGAAACCGGCCCATTGATACAGTTTGGCTTCATTTTCAACGCATTTCACCAAACGTGCGTCTCTCAGCGAGAGGAGCTCAAATATGACAAAAACACAGCACAACGTGCCAGCTGCCCGGTTTGGGCCCAGAATTGCCAGGAATTGACCATTCTACTCATTTCAGCTCAGAAACCGGCCCATTCATACAGTTTGGCTTCATTTTCAACGCATTTCACCAAACGTGCGTCTCTCAGCGAGAGGAGCTCAAATATGACAAAACACAGCACAACGTGCCAGCTGCCCGGTTTGGGCCCAGAATTGCCAGGAATTGACCATTCTACTCATTTCAGCTCAGAAACCGGCCCATTCATACAGTTTGGCTTCATTTTCAACGCATTTCACCAAACGTGCGTCTCTCAGCGAGAGGAGCTCAAATATGACAAAACACAGCACAACGTGCCAGCTGCCCGGTTTGGGCCCAGAATTGCCAGGAATTGACCATTCCACTCATTTCAGCTCAGAAACCGGCCCATTCTACAGTTTGGCTTCATTTTCAACGCATTTCACCAAACGTGCGTCTCTCAGCGAGAGGAGCTCAAATATGACAAAAACACAGCACAACGTGCCAGCTGCCCGGTTTGGGCCCAGAATTGCCAGGAATTGACCATTCTACTCATTTCAGCTCAGAAACCGGCCCATTCATACAGTTTGGCTTCATTTTCAACGCATTTCACCAAACGTGCGTCTCTCAGCGAGAGGAGCTCAAATATGACAAAAACACAGCACAACGTGCCAGCTGCCCGGTTTGGGCCCAGAATTGCCAGGAATTGACCATTCCACTCATTTCAGCTCAGAAACCGGCCCATTGATACAGTTTGGCTTCATTTTCAACGCATTTCACCAAACGTGCGTCTCTCAGCGAGAGGAGCTCAAATATGACAAAAACACAGCACAACGTGCCAGCTGCCCGGTTTGGGCCCAGAATTGCCAGGAATTGACCATTCCACTCATTTCAGCTCAGAAACCGGCCCATTCATACAGTTTGGCTTCATTTTCAACGCATTTCACCAAACGTGCGTCTCTCAGCGAGAGGAGCTCAAATATGACAAAAACACAGCACAACGTGCCAGCTGCCCGGTTTGGGCCCAGAATTGCCAGGAATTGACCATTCTACTCATTTCAGCTCAGAAACCGGCCCATTGATACAGTTTGGCTTCATTTTCAACGCATTTCACAAACGTGCGTCTCTCAGCGAGAGGAGCTCAAATATGACAAAAACACAGCACAACGTGCCAGCTGCCGGTTTGGGCCCAGAATTGCCAGGAATTGACCATTCCACTCATTTCAGCTCAGAAACCGGCCCATTCATACAGTTTGGCTTCATTTTCAACGCATTTCACCAAACGTGCGTCTCTCAGCGAGAGGAGCTCAAATATGACAAAAACACAGCACAACGTGCCAGCTGCCCGGTTTGGGCCCAGAATTGCCAGGAATTGACCATTCCACTCATTTCAGCTCAGAAACCGGCCCATTGATACAGTTTGGCTTCATTTTCAACGCATTTCACCAAACGTGCGTCTCTCAGCGAGAGGAGCTCAAATATGACAAAAACACAGCACAACGTGCCAGCTGCCCGGTTTGGGCCCAGAATTGCCAGGAATTGACCATTCCACTCATTTCAGCTCAGAAACCGGCCCATTCACAGTTTGGCTTCATTTTCAACGCATTTAACCAAACGTGCGTCTCTCAGCGAGAGGAGCTCAAATATGACAAAAACACAGCACAACGTGCCAGCTGCCCGGTTTGGGCCCAGAATTGCCAGGAATTGACCATTCTACTCATTTCAGCTCAGAAACCGGCCCATTGATACAGTTTGGCTTCATTTTCAACGCATTTCACCAAACGTGCGTCTCTCAGCGAGAGGAGCTCAAATATGACAAAAACACAGCACAACGTGCCAGCTGCCCGTTTGGGCCCAGAATTGCCAGGAATTGACCATTCTACTCATTTCAGCTCAGAAACCGGCCCACGGCACAGTTTGGCTTCATTTTCAACGCATTTCACCAAACGTGCGTCTCTCAGCGAGAGGAGCTCAAATATGACAAAACACAGCACAACGTGCCAGCTGCCCGGTTTGGGCCCAGAATTGCCAGGAATTGACCATTCTACTCATTTCAGCTCAGAAACCGGCCCTTCATACAGTTTGGCTTCATTTTCAACGCATTTCACCAAACGTGCGTCTCTCAGCGAGAGGAGCTCAAATATGACAAAAACACAGCACAACGTGCCAGCTGCCCGGTTTGGGCCCAGAATTGCCAGGAATTGACCATTCCACTCATTTCAGCTCAGAAACCGGCCCATTCATACAGTTTGGCTTCATTTTCATTGCATTTCACCAAACGTGCGTCTCTCAGCGAGAGGAGCTCAAATATGACAAAAACACAGCACAACGTGCCAGCTGCCCGTTTGGGCCCAGAATTGCCAGGAATTGACCATTCTACTCATTTCAGCTCAGAAACCGGCCCATTGATACAGTTTGGCTTCATTTTCAACGCATTTCACCAAACGTGCGTCTCTCAGCGAGAGGAGCTCAAATATGACAAAAACACAGCACAACGTGCCAGCTGCCCGGTTTGGGCCCAGAATTGCCAGAATTGACCATTCTACTCATTTCAGCTCAGAAACCGGCCCATTCATACAGTTTGGCTTCATTTTCAACGCATTTCACCAAACGTGCGTCTCTCAGCGAGAGGAGCTCAAATATGACAAACACAGCACAACGTGCCAGCTGCCCGGTTTGGGCCCAGAATTGCCAGGAATTGACCATTCTACTCATTTCAGCTCAGAAACCGGCCATTGCATACAGTTTGGCTTCATTTTCAACGCATTTACCAAACGTGCGTCTCTCAGCGAGAGGAGCTCAAATATGACAAAAACACAGCACAACGTGCCAGCTGCCCGGTTTGGGCCCAGAATTGCCAGGAATTGACCATTCTACTCATTTCAGCTCAGAAACCGGCCCATTGATACAGTTTGGCTTCATTTTCAACGCATTTCACCAAACGTGCGTCTCTCAGCGAGAGGAGCTCAAATATGACAAAAACACAGCACAACGTGCCAGCTGCCCGGTTTGGGCCCAGAATTGCCAGGAATTGACCATTCCACTCATTTCAGCTCAGAAACCGGCCCATTGACACAGTTTGGCTTCATTTTCATTGCATTTCACAAACGTGCGTCTCTCAGCGAGAGGAGCTCAAATATGACAAAAACACAGCACAACGTGCCAGCTGCCCGGTTTGGGCCCAGAATTGCCAGGAATTGACCATTCTACTCATTTCAGCTCAGAAACCGGCCCATTCATACAGTTTGGCTTCATTTTCAACGCATTTCACCAACGTGCGTCTCTCAGCGAGAGGAGCTCAAATATGACAAAACACACAGCACAACGTGCCAGCTGCCCGGTTTGGGCCCAGAATTGCCAGGAATTGACCATTCTACACTCATTTCAGCTCAGAAACCGGCCCATTGATACAGTTTGGCTTCATTTTCAACGCATTTCACCAAACGTGCGTCTCTCAGCGAGAGGAGCTCAAATATGACAAAAACACAGCACAACGTGCCAGCTGCCCGGTTTGGGCCCAGAATTGCCAGGAATTGACCATTCCACTCATTTCAGCTCAGAAACCGGCCCATTCATACAGTTTGGCTTCATTTTCAACGCATTTCACCAAACGTGCGTCTCTCAGCGAGAGGAGCTCAAATATGACAAAACACAGCACAACGTGCCAGCTGCCCGGTTTGGGCCCAGAATTGCCAGGAATTGACCATTCTACACTCATTTCAGCTCAGAAACCGGCCATTCATACAGTTTGGCTTCATTTTCAACGCATTTCACCAAACGTGCGTCTCTCAGCGAGAGGAGCTCAAATATGACAAAAACACAGCACAACGTGCCAGCTGCCCGGTTTGGGCCCAGAATTGCCAGGAATTGACCATTCCACTCATTTCAGCTCAGAACCGGCCCATTCATACAACAGTTTGGCTTCATTTTCAACGCATTTCACCAAACGTGCGTCTCTCAGCGAGAGGAGCTCAAATATGACAAAAACACAGCACAACGTGCCAGCTGCCCGGTTTGGGCCCAGAATTGCCAGGAATTGACCATTCCACTCATTTCAGCTCAGAAACCGGCCCATTCATACAGTTTGGCTTCATTTTCAACGCATTTCACCAAACGTGCGTCTCTCAGCGAGAGGAGCTCAAATATGACAAAAACACAGCACAACGTGCCAGCTGCCCGGTTTGGGCCCAGAATTGCCAGGAATTGACCATTCTACTCATTTCAGCTCAGAAACCGGCCCATTGATACAGTTTGGCTTCATTTTCAACGCATTTCACCAAACGTGCGTCTCTCAGCGAGAGGAGCTCAAATATGACAAAAACACAGCACAACGTGCCAGCTGCCCGGTTTGGGCCCAGAATTGCCAGGAATTGACCATTCTACTCATTTCAGCTCAGAAACCGGCCCATTCATACAGTTTGGCTTCATTTTCAACGCATTTCACCAAACGTGCGTCTCTCAGCGAGAGGAGCTCAAATATGACAAAAACACAGCACAACGTGCCAGCTGCCCGGTTTGGGCCCAGAATTGCCAGGAATTGACCATTCTACTCATTTCAGCTCAGAAACCGGCCCATTCATACAGTTTGGCTTCATTTTCAACGCATTTCACCAAACGTGCGTCTCTCAGCGAGAGGAGCTCAAATATGACAAAAACACAGCACAACGTGCCAGCTGCCCGGTTTGGGCCCAGAATTGCCAGGAATTGACCATTCCACTCATTTCAGCTCAGAAACGGCCCATTCATACAGTTTGGCTTCATTTTCAACGCATTTCACCAAACGTGCGTCTCTCAGCGAGAGGAGCTCAAATATGACAAAAACACAGCACAACGTGCCAGCTGCCCGGTTTGGGCCCAGAATTGCCAGGAATTGACCATTCCACTCATTTCAGCTCAGAAACCGGCCCATTGATACAGTTTGGCTTCATTTTCAACGCATTTCACCAAACGTGCGTCTCTCAGCGAGAGGAGCTCAAATATGACAAAAACACAGCACAACGTGCCAGCTGCCCGGTTTGGGCCCAGAATTGCCAGGAATTGACCATTCCACTCATTTCAGCTCAGAAACCGGCCCATTGCACAGTTTGGCTTCATTTTCAACGCATTTCACCAAACGTGCGTCTCTCAGCGAGAGGAGCTCAAATATGACAAAAACACAGCACAACGTGCCAGCTGCCCGGTTTGGGCCCAGAATTGCCAGGAATTGACCATTCTACTCATTTCAGCTCAGAAACCGGCCCATTGATACAGTTTGGCTTCATTTTCAACGCATTTCACCAAACGTGCGTCTCTCAGCGAGAGGAGCTCAAATATGACAAAAACACAGCACAACGTGCCAGCTGCCCGGTTTGGGCCCAGAATTGCCAGGAATTGACCATTCCACTCATTTCAGCTCAGAAACCGGCCCATTGGCACAGTTTGGCTTCATTTTCAACGCATTTCACCAAACGTGCGTCTCTCAGCGAGAGGAGCTCAAATATGACAAAAACACAGCACAACGTGCCAGCTGCCCGGTTTGGGCCCAGAATTGCCAGGAATTGACCATTCCACTCATTTCAGCTCAGAAACCGGCCCATTGATACAGTTTGGCTTCATTTTCAACGCATTTCACCAAACGTGCGTCTCTCAGCGAGAGGAGCTCAAATATGACAAAAACACAGCACAACGTGCCAGCTGCCCGGTTTGGGCCCAGAATTGCCAGGAATTGACCATTCCACTCATTTCAGCTCAGAAACCGCCCACGGGCACAGTTTGGCTTCATTTTCATTGCATTTCACAAACGTGCGTCTCTCAGCGAGAGGAGCTCAAATATGACAAAAACACAGCACAACGTGCCAGCTGCCCGGTTTGGGCCCAGAATTGCCAGGAATTGACCATTCCACTCATTTCAGCTCAGAAACCGGCCCACGGGCACAGTTTGGCTTCATTTTCATTGCATTTCACAAAACGTGCGTCTCTCAGCGAGAGGAGCTCAAATATGACAAAAACACAGCACAACGTGCCAGCTGCCCGGTTTGGGCCCAGAATTGCCAGGAATTGACCATTCTACTCATTTCAGCTCAGAAACCGGCCCATTGATACAGTTTGGCTTCATTTTCAACGCATTTCACCAAACGTGCGTCTCTCAGCGAGAGGAGCTCAAATATGACAAAAACACAGCACAACGTGCCAGCTGCCCGGTTTGGGCCCAGAATTGCCAGGAATTGACCATTACTCTCATTTCAGCTCAGAAACCGGCCCATTCATACAGTTTGGCTTCATTTTCAACGCATTTCACCAAACGTGCGTCTCTCAGCGAGAGGAGCTCAAATATGACAAAACACAGCACAACGTGCCAGCTGCCCGGTTTGGGCCCAGAATTGCCAGGAATTGACCATTCCACTCATTTCAGCTCAGAAACCGGCCCATTCATACAGTTTGGCTTCATTTTCAACGCATTTCACCAAACGTGCGTCTCTCAGCGAGAGGAGCTCAAATATGACAAAAACACAGCACAACGTGCCAGCTGCCCGGTTTGGGCCCAGAATTGCCAGGAATTGACCATTCCACTCATTTCAGCTCAGAAACCGGCCCATTGATACAGTTTGGCTTCATTTTCAACGCATTTCACCAAACGTGCGTCTCTCAGCGAGAGGAGCTCAATATGACAAAACACAGCACAACGTGCCAGCTGCCCGGTTTGGGCCCAGAATTGCCAGGAATTGACCATTCCACTCATTTCAGCTCAGAAACCGGCCCATTCATACAGTTTGGCTTCATTTTCAACGCATTTCACCAAACGTGCGTCTCTCAGCGAGAGGAGCTCAAATATGACAAAAACACAGCACAACGTGCCAGCTGCCCGGTTTGGGCCCAGAATTGCCAGGAATTGACCATTCCACTCATTTCAGCTCAGAAACCGGCCCATTCATACAGTTTGGCTTCATTTTCAACGCATTTCACCAAACGTGCGTCTCTCAGCGAGAGGAGCTCAAATATGACAAAAACACAGCACAACGTGCCAGCTGCCCGGTTTGGGCCCAGAATTGCCAGGAATTGACCATTCCACTCATTTCAGCTCAGAAACCGGCCCATTGACACAGTTTGGCTTCATTTTCAACGCATTTCACAAACGTGCGTCTCTCAGCGAGAGGAGCTCAAATATGACAAAAACACAGCACAACGTGCCAGCTGCCCGGTTTGGGCCCAGAATTGCCAGGAATTGACCATTCTACTCATTTCAGCTCAGAAACCGGCCCATTCATACAGTTTGGCTTCATTTTCAACGCATTTCACCAAACGTGCGTCTCTCAGCGAGAGGAGCTCAAATATGACAAAAACACAGCACAACGTGCCAGCTGCCCGGTTTGGGCCCAGAATTGCCAGGAATTGACCATTCACTCATTTCAGCTCAGAAACCGCCCATTGATACAGTTTGGCTTCATTTTCAACGCATTTCACCAACGTGCGTCTCTCAGCGAGAGGAGCTCAAATATGACAAAAACACAGCACAACGTGCCAGCTGCCCGGTTTGGGCCCAGAATTGCCAGGAATTGACCATTCCACTCATTTCAGCTCAGAAACCGGCCCACGGGCACAGTTTGGCTTCATTTTCATTGCATTTAACAAACGTGCGTCTCTCAGCGAGAGGAGCTCAAATATGACAAAAACACAGCACAACGTGCCAGCTGCCCGGTTTGGGCCCAGAATTGCCAGGAATTGACCATTCTACTCATTTCAGCTCAGAAACCGGCCCATTCATACAGTTTGGCTTCATTTTCAACGCATTTCACCAAACGTGCGTCTCTCAGCGAGAGGAGCTCAAATATGACAAAAACACAGCACAACGTGCCAGCTGCCCGGTTGGGCCCAGAATTGCCAGGAATTGACCATTCCACTCATTTCAGCTCAGAAACCGGCCCATTGCACAGTTTGGCTTCATTTTCAACGCATTTCACCAAACGTGCGTCTCTCAGCGAGAGGAGCTCAAATATGACAAAAACACAGCACAACGTGCCAGCTGCCCGGTTTGGGCCCAGAATTGCCAGGAATTGACCATTCCACTCATTTCAGCTCAGAAACCGGCCCATGATACAGTTTGGCTTCATTTTCATTGCATTTAACCAAACGTGCGTCTCTCAGCGAGAGGAGCTCAAATATGACAAAAACACAGCACAACGTGCCAGCTGCCCGGTTTGGGCCCAGAATTTGCCAGGAATTGACCATTCTACTCATTTCAGCTCAGAAACCGGCCCATTGATACAGTTTGGCTTCATTTTCAACGCATTTCACCAAACGTGCGTCTCTCAGCGAGAGGAGCTCAAATATGACAAAACACAGCACAACGTGCCAGCTGCCCGTTTTGGCCCAGAATTGCCAGGAATTGACCATTCCACTCATTTCAGCTCAGAAACGCGCCCATTCATACAGTTTGGCTTCATTTTCAACGCATTTCACCAAACGTGCGTCTCTCAGCGAGAGGAGCTCAAATATGACAAAAACACAGCACAACGTGCCAGCTGCCCGGTTTGGGCCCAGAATTGCCAGGAATTGACCATTCCACTCATTTCAGCTCAGAAACCGGCCCATTGATACAGTTTGGCTTCATTTTCAACGCATTTCACCAAACGTGCGTCTCTCAGCGAGAGGAGCTCAAATATGACAAAAACACAGCACAACGTGCCAGCTGCCCGGTTTGGGCCCAGAATTGCCAGGAATTGACCATTCCACTCATTTCAGCTCAGAAACCGGCCCATTGCATACAGTTTGGCTTCATTTTCATTGCATTTAACCAAACGTGCGTCTCTCAGCGAGAGGAGCTCAAATATGACAAAAACACAGCACAACGTGCCAGCTGCCCGGTTTGGGCCAGAATTGCCAGGAATTGACCATTCTACTCATTTCAGCTCAGAACCGGCCATTGATACAGTTTGGCTTCATTTTCAACGCATTTCACCAAACGTGCGTCTCTCAGCGAGAGGAGCTCAAATATGACAAAAACACAGCACAACGTGCCAGCTGCCCGGTTTGGGCCCAGAATTGCCAGGAATTGACCATTCCACTCATTTCAGCTCAGAAACCGGCCCATTGGCACAGTTTGGCTTCATTTTCATTGCATTTCACAAACGTGCGTCTCTCAGCGAGAGGAGCTCAAATATGACAAAACACAGCACAACGTGCCAGCTGCCCGGTTTGGCCCAGAATTGCCAGGAATTGACCATTCTACTCATTTCAGCTCAGAAACCGGCCCATTGATACAGTTTGGCTTCATTTTCAACGCATTTCACCAAACGTGCGTCTCTCAGCGAGAGGAGCTCAAATATGACAAAAACACAGCACAACGTGCCAGCTGCCCGGTTTGGGCCCAGAATTGCCAGGAATTGACCATTCCACTCATTTCAGCTCAGAAACCGGCCCATTCATACAGTTTGGCTTCATTTTCAACGCATTTCACCAAACGTGCGTCTCTCAGCGAGAGGAGCTCAAATATGACAAAAACACAGCACAACGTGCCAGCTGCCCGTTTGGGCCCAGAATTGCCAGGAATTGACCATTCTACTCATTTCACAGCTCAGAAACCGGCCCATTGATACAGTTTGGCTTCATTTTCAACGCATTTCACCAAACGTGCGTCTCTCAGCGAGAGGAGCTCAAATATGACAAAAACACAGCACAACGTGCCAGCTGCCCGGTTTGGGCCCAGAATTGCCAGGAATTGACCATTCCACTCATTTCAGCTCAGAAACCGGCCCATTCATACAGTTTGGCTTCATTTTCAACGCATTTCACCAAACGTGCGTCTCTCAGCGAGAGGAGCTCAAATATGACAAAAACACAGCACAACGTGCCAGCTGCCCGGTTTGGGCCCAGAATTGCCAGGAATTGACCATTCCACTCATTTCAGCTCAGAAACCGGCCCATTGCACAGTTTGGCTTCATTTTCATTGCATTTCACCAAACGTGCGTCTCTCAGCGAGAGGAGCTCAAATATGACAAAAACACAGCACAACGTGCCAGCTGCCCGGTTTGGGCCCAGAATTGCCAGGAATTGACCATTCTACTCATTTCAGCTCAGAAACCGGCCCATTGATACAGTTTGGCTTCATTTTCAACGCATTTCACCAAACGTGCGTCTCTCAGCGAGAGGAGCTCAAATATGACAAAAACACAGCACAACGTGCCAGCTGCCCGGTTTGGGCCCAGAATTGCCAGGAATTGACCATTCCACTCATTTCAGCTCAGAAACCGGCCCATTGGCACAGTTTGGCTTCATTTTCATGCATTTACAAAACGTGCGTCTCTCAGCGAGAGGAGCTCAAATATGACAAAAACACAGCACAACGTGCCAGCTGCCCGGTTTGGGCCCAGAATTGCCAGGAATTGACCATTCCACTCATTTCAGCTCAGAAACCGGCCCATTCACAGTTTGGCTTCATTTTCATTGCATTTCACAAACGTGCGTCTCTCAGCGAGAGAGGCTCAAATATGACAAAAACACAGCACAACGTGCCAGCTGCCCGGTTTGGGCCCAGAATTGCCAGGAATTGACCATTCTACTCATTTCAGCTCAGAAACCGGCCCATTGATACAGTTTGGCTTCATTTTCAACGCATTTCACCAAACGTGCGTCTCTCAGCGAGAGGAGCTCAAATATGACAAAAACACAGCACAACGTGCCAGCTGCCCGGTTTGGGCCCAGAATTGCCAGGAATTGACCATTCCACTCATTTCAGCTCAGAAACCGGCCCATTGATACAGTTTGGCTTCATTTTCAACGCATTTCACCAAACGTGCGTCTCTCAGCGAGAGGAGCTCAAATATGACAAAAACACAGCACAACGTGCCAGCTGCCCGGTTTGGGCCCAGAATTGCCAGGAATTGACCATTCCACTCATTTCAGCTCAGAAACCGGCCCATTCATACAGTTTGGCTTCATTTTCAACGCATTTCACCAAACGTGCGTCTCTCAGCGAGAGGAGCTCAAATATGACAAAAACACAGCACAACGTGCCAGCTGCCCGGTTTGGGCCCAGAATTGCCAGGAATTGACCATTCTACTCATTTCAGCTCAGAAACCGGCCCATTGATACAGTTTGGCTTCATTTTCAACGCATTTCACCAAACGTGCGTCTCTCAGCGAGAGGAGCTCAAATATGACAAAAACACAGCACAACGTGCCAGCTGCCCGTTTGGGCCCAGAATTGCCAGGAATTGACCATTCCACTCATTTCAGCTCAGAAACCGGCCCATTCATACAGTTTGGCTTCATTTTCATTGCATTTAACCAAACGTGCGTCTCTCAGCGAGAGGAGCTCAATATGACAAAAACACAGCACAACGTGCCAGCTGCCCGGTTTGGGCCCAGAATTGCCAGGAATTGACCATTCTACTCATTTCAGCTCAGAAACCGGCCCATTCATACAGTTTGGCTTCATTTTCAACGCATTTCACCAAACGTGCGTCTCTCAGCGAGAGGAGCTCAAATATGACAAAAACACAGCACAACGTGCCAGCTGCCCGGTTTGGGCCCAGAATTGCCAGGAATTGACCATTCCACTCATTTCAGCTCAGAAACCGGCCCATTGGCACAGTTTGGCTTCATTTTCATTGCATTTCACCAAACGTGCGTCTCTCAGCGAGAGGAGCTCAAATATGACAAAAACACAGCACAACGTGCCAGCTGCCCGGTTTGGGCCAGAATTGCCAGGAATTGACCATTCACTCATTTCAGCTCAGAAACGGCCCATTGATACAGTTTGGCTTCATTTTCAACGCATTTCACCAAACGTGCGTCTCTCAGCGAGAGGAGCTCAAATATGACAAAAACACAGCACAACGTGCCAGCTGCCCGGTTTGGGCCCAGAATTGCCAGGAATTGACCATTCCACTCATTTCAGCTCAGAAACCGGCCCATTGAACAGTTTGGCTTCATTTTCATTGCATTTCAAAACGTGCGTCTCTCAGCGAGAGGAGCTCAAATATGACAAAAACACAGCACAACGTGCCAGCTGCCCGGTTTGGGCCCAGAATTGCCAGGAATTGACCATTCCACTCATTTCAGCTCAGAAACCGGCCCACGGGCACAGTTTGGCTTCATTTTCAACGCATTTCACAAAACGTGCGTCTCTCAGCGAGAGGAGCTCAAATATGACAAAAACACAGCACAACGTGCCAGCTGCCCGGTTTGGGCCCAGAATTGCCAGGAATTGACCATTCTACTCATTTCAGCTCAGAAACCGGCCCATTGATACAGTTTGGCTTCATTTTCAACGCATTTCACCAACGTGCGTCTCTCAGCGAGAGGAGCTCAAATATGACAAAAACACAGCACAACGTGCCAGCTGCCCGGTTTGGGCCCAGAATTGCCAGGAATTGACCATTCCACTCATTTCAGCTCAGAAACCGGCCCGGGCACAGTTTGGCTTCATTTTCATTGCATTTCACAAACGTGCGTCTCTCAGCGAGAGGAGCTCAAATATGACAAAAACACAGCACAACGTGCCAGCTGCCCGGTTTGGGCCCAGAATTGCCAGGAATTGACCATTCACTCATTTCAGCTCAGAAACCGGCCCATTCATACAGTTTGGCTTCATTTTCAACGCATTTCACCAACGTGCGTCTCTCAGCGAGAGGAGCTCAAATATGACAAAACACAGCACAACGTGCCAGCTGCCCGTTTGGGCCCAGAATTGCCAGGAATTGACCATTCTACTCATTTCAGCTCAGAAACCGGCCCATTGATACAGTTTGGCTTCATTTTCAACGCATTTCACCAAACGTGCGTCTCTCAGCGAGAGGAGCTCAAATATGACAAAAACACAGCACAACGTGCCAGCTGCCCGGTTTGGGCCCAGAATTGCCAGGAATTGACCATTCCACTCATTCAGCTCAGAAACCGGCCCATTGGCACAGTTTGGCTTCATTTTCATTGCATTTCACCAAACGTGCGTCTCTCAGCGAGAGGAGCTCAAATATGACAAAAACACAGCACAACGTGCCAGCTGCCCGGTTTGGGCCAGAATTGCCAGGAATTGACCATTCTACTCATTTCAGCTCAGAAACCGCCCATTGATACAGTTTGGCTTCATTTTCAACGCATTTCACCAAACGTGCGTCTCTCAGCGAGAGGAGCTCAAATATGACAAAAACACAGCACAACGTGCCAGCTGCCCGGTTTGGGCCCAGAATTGCCAGGAATTGACCATTCCACTCATTTCAGCTCAGAAACCGCCCACGGCACAGTTTGGCTTCATTTTCATGCATTTCACAAACGTGCGTCTCTCAGCGAGAGGAGCTCAAATATGACAAAAACACAGCACAACGTGCCAGCTGCCCGGTTTGGGCCCAGAATTGCCAGGAATTGACCATTCCACTCATTTCAGCTCAGAAACCGGCCCATGCACAGTTTGGCTTCATTTTCAACGCATTTCACCAAACGTGCGTCTCTCAGCGAGAGGAGCTCAAATATGACAAAAACACAGCACAACGTGCCAGCTGCCCGGTTTGGGCCCAGAATTGCCAGGAATTGACCATTCCACTCATTTCAGCTCAGAAACCGGCCCATTGATACAGTTTGGCTTCATTTCAACAACGCATTTCACCAAACGTGCGTCTCTCAGCGAGAGGAGCTCAAATATGACAAAAACACAGCACAACGTGCCAGCTGCCCGGTTTGGGCCAGAATTGCCAGGAATTGACCATTCCACTCATTTCAGCTCAGAAACCGGCCCATTGATACAGTTTGGCTTCATTTTCAACGCATTTCACCAAACGTGCGTCTCTCAGCGAGAGGAGCTCAAATATGACAAAAACACAGCACAACGTGCCAGCTGCCCGGTTTGGGCCCAGAATTGCCAGGAATTGACCATTCCACTCATTTCAGCTCAGAAACCGGCCCATTCATACAGTTTGGCTTCATTTTCAACGCATTTCACCAAACGTGCGTCTCTCAGCGAGAGGAGCTCAAATATGACAAAAACACAGCACAACGTGCCAGCTGCCCGGTTGGGCCCAGAATTGCCAGGAATTGACCATTCCACTCATTTCAGCTCAGAAACCGGCCCATTGATACAGTTTGGCTTCATTTTCAACGCATTTCACCAAACGTGCGTCTCTCAGCGAGAGGAGCTCAAATATGACAAAAACACAGCACAACGTGCCAGCTGCCCGGTTTGGGCCCAGAATTGCCAGGAATTGACCATTCCACTCATTTCAGCTCAGAAACCGGCCCACGGATCACAGTTTGGCTTCATTTTCAGGCTTTAACCAAACGTGCGTCTCTCAGCGAGAGGAGCTCAATATGACAAAAACACAGCACAACGTGCCAGCTGCCCGGTTTGGGCCCAGAATTGCCAGGAATTGACCATTCCACTCATTTCAGCTCAGAAACCGGCCCATTGATACAGTTTGGCTTCATTTTCAACGCATTTCACCAAACGTGCGTCTCTCAGCGAGAGGAGCTCAAATATGACAAAAACACAGCACAACGTGCCAGCTGCCCGGTTTGGGCCCAGAATTGCCAGGAATTGACCATTCCACTCATTTCAGCTCAGAAACCGGCCCACGGGCACAGTTTGGCTTCATTTTCAACGCATTTCACCAAACGTGCGTCTCTCAGCGAGAGGAGCTCAAATATGACAAAACACAGCACAACGTGCCAGCTGCCCGGTTTGGCCCAGAATTGCCAGGAATTGACCATTCTACTCATTTCAGCTCAGAAACCGGCCCATTCATACAGTTTGGCTTCATTTTCAACGCATTTCACCAAACGTGCGTCTCTCAGCGAGAGAGCTCAAATATGACAAAAACACAGCACAACGTGCCAGCTGCCCGGTTTGGGCCCAGAATTGCCAGGAATTGACCATTCCACTCATTTCAGCTCAGAAACCGGCCCACGGGCACAGTTTGGCTTCATTTTCATTGCATTTCACCAAACGTGCGTCTCTCAGCGAGAGGAGCTCAAATATGACAAAACACAGCACAACGTGCCAGCTGCCGGTTTGGGCCCAGAATTGCCAGGAATTGACCATTCCCTCATTTCAGCTCAGAAACCGGCCATTGGCACAGTTTGGCTTCATTTTCAACGCATTTCACCAAACGTGCGTCTCTCTCAGCGAGAGGAGCTCAAATATGACAAAAACACAGCACAACGTGCCTGCTGCCCGGTTTGGGCCCAGAATTGCCTGGAATTGACCATTCTACTCATTTCAGCTCAGAAACCGGCCCATTCATACAGTTTGGCTTCATTTTCAAACGCATTTCACCAAACGTGCGTCTCTCAGCGAGAGGAGCTCAAATATGACAAAAACACAGCACAACGTGCCAGCTGCCCGGTTTGGGCCCAGAATTGCCAGGAATTGACCATTCCACTCATTTCAGCTCAGAAACCGGCCCACGGCCACAGTTTGGCTTCATTTTCATTGCATTTCACAAACGTGCGTCTCTCAGCGAGAGGAGCTCAATATGACAAAAACACAGCACAACGTGCCAGCTGCCCGGTTTGGGCCCAGAATTGCCTGGAATTGACCATTCCACTCATTTCAGCTCAGAAACCGGCCCATTGATACAGTTTGGCTTCATTTTCAACGCATTTCACCAAACGTGCGTCTCTCAGCGAGAGGAGCTCAAATATGACAAAAACACAGCACAACGTGCCAGCTGCCCGGTTTGGGCCCAGATTGCCAGGAATTGACCATTCCACTCATTTCAGCTCAGAAACCGGCCCATTGATACAGTTTGGCTTCATTTTCAACGCATTTCACCAAACGTGCGTCTCTCAGCGAGAGGAGCTCAAATATGACAAAAACACAGCACAACGTGCCAGCTGCCCGGTTTGGGCCCAGAATTGCCAGGAATTGACCATTCCACTCATTTCAGCTCAGAAACGGCCCATTCACATACAGTTTGGCTTCATTTTCAAGCATTTCACCAAACGTGCGTCTCTCAGCGAGAGGAGCTCAAATATGACAAAAACACAGCACAACGTGCCAGCTGCCGTTGGGCCCAGAA